>JANDJT010000071.1:12372472-12413157 GCA_024331685.1 Stegophilus panzeri | reverse complement strand
CCGATGCTTCCTGGGATAGGCTCCAGGTTTCCCCATGACCCTGAAAAGGATTAAGCGGTATAGAAGATGGATGGATGGATGGATGGTTACCTGATTAAGTAAAAAATGTGAAATTCAAAGATTTTAAAGATTTTATTGAAATTCCACTGAAAGATGCCCACCTTCCCCTATATTTATTACCTAATCTACTTTTGTAAAAACATTACTGCAAAATTATAAGTTTACAATGGGAAACAAGTCATCCCTTTGATTATCAGCATAATCTACATCAGTCACTGTCTCATCACCTGAGGTAAAAGTCACTCTCAGCATTTGACATACCAGACCCTTATCACTGGCTCTTCACTCAACTAATCACTGTCTTACATTGATAAGGAAATAATCACTGATTAATTCTGTCAGAACTGTTATGTTGACAAAATTTCTTATATTAAACTATTTGTATTAATTCATTCTGTCATCTATACAGAGTTTGTAGGCACAATAGTTTTCTGATTTAACAATGTGATGGCATGGAGGTATTGTGAACATTTTGACCACCAGTATCTGATTACAGTCTGAATTGATTAGGATTATGTCCATTTCACTATGGCATTTAAATATCCAAAAACTTGATCAAATCATGAGAAATACACTTTTAGTTATGAAGGTTTTAGGCAGACTGACTGCATGTACCACTGCATTTGATAAACCTTACCAAACATTATCTTTGCAGACAGACAGCTAAGGGTAAGTAACCCTAAGTAAAAACATTTGCACTTCATTTCTGGTGTAAATTGTTTGTTTTTCTTAATTATTTTATGTAATATTCCAGAATTCAGTTGATGACATCCTACAGGTTTTCACAGATTGACACATATCAGTGAATCACTGTATATCAGTGGGGAGTAGATGGGAACCATACCAGAACATTCATCTGCCAAGAACACAGTCACCCATGTGCTCAGGATCTGGCATGATAGAAGTGCTTGAGAACTTGAGATCTTTTAAATAATAATAATAATAATAATAATAATAATAATAAATAAATAAATAAATAAATAAATAAAAATTCCTCTCCTCTCCACCAATAGCTGGTGTGCGGTGGGCGTTCTGGTGCACTATGGCTGCCGTCGCATGATCCAGGTGGATGCTACACACTGGTGGTGGAGATTTCCCTCTAATACAATGTAAAGTGCTTTGAGTGCCTAGAAAAGTGCTATATAAATCTAAGTTTATTTGAATTGTTCGGGGCCAAGCACAAAAGGTGCACTGGAACCTATTGTATCTGTTAGTTTTCTTCTTCTTCTTCTTCTTCTTCTTCTTCTTTTTGAGTGTATGACAACACATAGAACTGCTTGCGGGAAAGTTATGAAATTTGGCACACAGATAGAGGACAGTCTATTTTTTTTTCGGCGGTTTGTCCGATTTTCACCAAAACTGAATCAGATCATCTTCAGACAATGATGGCAAAGAAGTTATCAAAAGCTTTTTGATCGACTCAACTGTTTTTGTATAGCGCATCAACAAATTCGATGAACAGCATGCCAAAATCGACATGAGGCTGTCTCTCTGCAACGGTTTGGCATATTAAGATGAAACTTGGTATCGGCCACATCACAAGTATGACTTGAGGCCTGCACGGTTTCGGTCACAAGATATTTTTGCTTATAACTTCTGAACAGGTTGACTAAAAATCACCAGACTTGTCTCATTAGATTTGGTACAGCATACCATGTCAAACTGTACACAATTTTCCCATGTTGGCGATTTTGAGCGTTGGCCACTTTGAATTTTAGAGTAAAATGCTATATTTTATAAACACATTGGCATATCATTATGTACGTTGGTAGGTGTCATCAGCACCATGCCCTGAAGGTACTCAAAAAGATTTGAGACAGTGCCACCTTGTGGTGAAAAGGTATAATGAAATTTTAAAAAATGCTTATAGCTTTGAAATAAGTTTGCCTATTGTAACAAAAGTGGTCTTGATAGATTCCGTCATGCCGAGAACAACGATACCAATTATAAAACCTACTTTTCCGAACTCCTCATTCGATTGATGACATGATGCCAACCTGAGTCTGAGGCTGTATCTTTGCAACAATTTGGCATATTAACACTGTGTGTGGCATTGACACCCCACCCTGACTACAGCACATCAATTTCGTGATTGTCTGTGTGTTTTGTGTTTTAAAATAATAGCTAAAAATTATTAGTTAAGCAGGGGAAAAATGTGCTTCCAAAGGTTTTGTCATAAAGCTTAAAAAAATGTACTCTTTGACAACAGTGTGATTTGTATATTTTATTTAATTCAATTCACTTAAGCAGAAATTTAATTGGTATGGAACAAATGCAATATATTGAATATATTATTTGGAGTATCACCACAAATAAATATTTCATTTGTACTCATCCTTAGAATAATACCATAAAGAAAATATTTTTCTTGGTGATTCATCTAAAATAAACTGTTCTTTGCTCCACTATACAATGCCAACAGTATGTGCTTTCTGCCCATAGGTATAGTGTCAAGAATACACAAAATAAATATTTAGCCTGTCAACATCTCTTGAAATATTTATATACATCTTTAAAAAAAAAAAAAAAAAAAAAAAAATAGATATCTGTAGAGTAATCTGAA
This sequence comes from Stegophilus panzeri, assembly GCA_024331685.1. NCBI lineage: Eukaryota > Metazoa > Chordata > Actinopteri > Siluriformes > Trichomycteridae > Stegophilus > Stegophilus panzeri. The sequence goes on along the minus strand of JANDJT010000071.1, from coordinate 12,410,534 downwards.
TACTACACACAAGAAAATTCAGTACATTGAAAGCAGCAAGAGTCTTCCTGCCTTATGAAGTACTGTGCAAGTCACTTGTATGAAAAGAACATCAAACTCAAACATGTTCACATAATGAAATTTCAAATGATCACCCAATTGTCGATAATGAACAAATGTGAAATTAGTTAATTATCAGCCACAAACATAGCATCCATGATTTTGAGGTCTTCCCCTTTTCTGAATTGTTTAAGAATTAATAATTAATCTACAATTAATAAATATAATACTACAAAATCTTCCATGTCCAAGAATTACCAAGGTCACCAAAATGTCGCTGAAGGAATTTGGGACAATGGAATAAAATCTGTTTGCTTATTTAACCTTGCATTCCATGACATTCTTTTAATGACTATGCCAAACCGTGGTGCATACAGAGATATGCACTGCCTGAGAAAAATTAAATATACTATATTGGATGATGCTTGCAATCAAAATCTACACTCTTAACGTATTTAGTAATTGATAAAACTATCCATTCAACCATCACTAACTTAAACTATATACAATTATTTCTCGGTGTTCTATTAATCCTAGATGTTTTCATTAAAATTTGCCCATTCTATAAAGCAGTACAGCAGAGTAGCATCACATAATCTCCCAGTAGCATGTTGGACAGTTATGGCATAATGTGAGTCTGAGCAAAATCAGTTTTTAACTTTAGTGAAAGGAACACTATGCTGTGAATGACAAATAACCTGGATCATTATAACAACCACAGGGACACTACATTAAAACACAGGAACTGACATTCCATATTAGGAAAATTTATTTAGTTAGTTTATTTAGTTAGTCTCTAATAATTAACCAAAATGTTATGGAATTGATAAAGCCATAAATACATTTCAACATAATGACACTATAACAGCCAGGATACATAAATCATAATGGCAGAAACAGGCATGTTTGCTGACTCTAATGTTTCACACCTTAAGACCTTTGCACCAATGAATTAATTAAAGTTGGACATCATTTTATAGTGCGATGACATTGCAGGCATTGAAATTATATTAAGATGAAACTAAACCGCAAAGATGCCTGCCCAATTGCTCCTGGTATGACAGAGCTATACTGATCTTTGGATCAGATTGTTCTTCTCAGGCTCCAGATACTCCTCCAGTAGAGCACAGGTCACCTTTGCTAACTCTTCTTCAAGACTTGAAATATCACTGTAAGGATAAGAAAAATTCTTTTTTTTTTTTTTTTTCCTTTAAGAGTAGGCTTTCATTCTCTTTTCATCCTCCCATCCAAAAACATCTCACATTTCTTAGAGTTGCATACTGCATATACTGTATTTGTATCCAAAATATGAATCAAGTGTGAAAAACTGCTTTTATGCCCCTTGAAGACATGTACCTTTTTCCAGGTGGTGCACAGAACTCTGTGTAGTACTTGATTTTGGGCTCTGTCCCACTAGTCCTAAGGGTGGCAACAATACCATTTTGAAATGTGAATGTCACCATTTGGCTGCTTTTGGACACTGGTAGGACCTAAGCGAAGATGACATACAAACACAGATTCTTTAGTATGATTTTTTTTCCCCCAAACATCTCCAGTCTTGGAAACATGATACCTTGGACAGTTTGATGTTTTTCCTACTCCTCACATACACATATTCCAAGTGATTAAGCACGTCATAATGAACTGATTCACTGAACATGTGAGTCTGTATTTGCATAATGGAATATGGACAACCTTAAACTGTGCAGGGCATGGCACTTCCAGAACTGGAGCTGAGAATCTCTGAGCTAGCATGTGCTACAAGTGTACATTATTATCTTGCCATTAGCCTAGCTGTAATATAAAAACAAGTCTCTGAAACTGTACTGGAGGTACAAAGATTTCCATTTTTGAAAAATTTTCTAACATGTCACTCCAAAATCTCCCATATGTGTTTAATTGGATTGTGATCTGTGAAGGCCATAGCATATGATTTTCATTGTCATCAAACCAACCAGTGAGCCCTCATATGGAAGGGGCAGAGTCATCCTAGTACAGACCAATTCTAATTACCATTGGCATTGATTTACAGCGATGCTCCTGGTATTTATATCTAGATGTGTTAAGCGACATAGAAAATAGCATATTTTGTATCAGACCACCCAATTTCCCAAAAGGAAAGCAAAAAATATTGTAACATGTTACTGACGGGCGTTTCTTGTTACCCAGGTGTGCCCTATTAGATTGAACGTTTAAACAATTAATAGCTCTGAACATCTGCTCTTGTTTTTAGACTTCAGTTTCACCTGTGAAGACTGTATGTATTGTTAAAAAGGATAAGCCAAGATGAAGATCAGAGAACTGTCAATGGGAGAAAAGCAAGCCAATTTTGATGCAGAGAAAAGAGGGAAAATCAAATCAGAGGCATTGCACAAACATTGTGCATAGCCAATACAAGAATATGGAAAGTCCTGAAAAAGAAAGAAACCACTGGTGTACTGAGCAACAGACACCGAATTGTGTCAGCCAAGGAAAACAACATCTTGTACTCGGTCTATCTCAAGATAATTTTGAGGAAATAACATACCCTATCATGCATTATAACAACTGAAATCAAGAGGATACATACACATTTTTTGTCTGGTTGGCTGCTATCATATCCTGTAGTCACATCTCTGATGTGCGTAATGCAGCATCCGCCACACTTCTTTGGGTAAACACCTTCGCCTTCAAAGTTACGTAAATGATCAAATATTCTCTTGACAGTTGGGGGGTCATTGCAGATAACATAGGAAGTTCTTGAAATGTGGTAGCCATAACTGAAGCAAAAACAGTGGAAAAAAGTGATCATGACACAAACAGCCACATAAACATATATTGCATGTAAATAAAAATGAGTAGCAGCTTGACATATTATACATCAACACATTTGTAGACACCATTACACAACATAATCTCACAAAACTTCTGCCTTAAGGGCTTAGAGAATTAATACTTATATTTAAAAGACATGCATTGGCATATATTGTTTGATTATTCAAGAAACAAGATTGACTGGATAATGCTGATAAATATACAGTAGACTGCATTTAATTTATTCTTCATTATTTTACATCACTTAACAAAGGGGTTCTTGGAAAGCATTAACAACAACAAAAGATTGATTTAAAATAAAAAAAAAAAAAAAAAAAAAAAAAAAAAAAAAAAAAAAAAAAAAAAGCAAGACTCACGTTTCATAGATGTTTTGAAGTTGCTGGTTAAGTGTTATATTTTTTGTATGCAAATATACTGCCATCTCAGCAACAACTACAGCAGCACTAACTCCATCCTTATCAGGGACCATTCTTCCACACAGAAAACCTGGTGCCAAACACAAGCACAGCTAAGTAAGCATAAATTAAATAGGCTACAAAAACTGCTTGAAAGGACAATTAGGGTATACAGTCCCCTCTGAAACTATTGGAATAGTAAAGCCAATTCATTGTTTTTGCTGTAAACTGAAAACATTTGGGTTTGTGATCAAAGGACGAATATGATAGAGTTTTGAATTTCAGCTTTTATATCCTGGTATTTATATGCAGATGTGTTAAACGACATAGAAAATAACATTTTGTATCAGACCATCCAGTTTGTAGGCGAGCAAAAAAAAAAAAAACTGGAACATGTTACCGACAGGCGTTTCTTGTTACCCAGGTATGTCCTGTTAGATTGAATGTTTAAATAGTTAATAGCTCCGAAGATCTGCTCTTGGTTTTAGCCTTCAGTTTCACCTGTGAAGACTGCATTTTTTGTTAAAAACGATAAGCCAAGATGAAGATCAGAGAACTGTCAATGGGAGAAAAACAAGCCAATTTTGAAGCGGAGAAAAGAGGGAAAATCAAAATCAGAGGCATTGCACAAACATTGTGCATAGCCAATACAAGAATCTGGAATGTCCTGAAAAAGAAGGAAACCACTGGTGTACTGAGAAACAGACACTGAATGGTGTCGACCAAGGAAAACAACAGCGGATAACAGAAACATTGTGAGAGCTGTGAAGAAAAATCCAAAAACAACAGTCATTGACATCACTAATAACCTACACAGGGCAGGGGTGAAGGTATCACAATCCACTCTTCAAAGACTTTGAGAGCAGAAATATAGAGGCCATACCACAAGATGCAAACCACTCATCAGCCTTAAGAATATGAATGCCAGATTGGAATTCACAAAGAAATACAGAGATATGGTTTTTAATTTCTAATTTCTGCTATCAAGATTAACCTCTACCAAAGTGATGGAAAGACCAAAGTGTGGAGAAAGTAAGGATCCGCTCATAATCCAAAACATGGTGGCGGTAGTGTCATGGCTTGGGCTTCCATGGTTGTGTGTGATGGTATGCGAGTGTGTGAATGGATGAATAAGCGTTTTGTAGAACCAACAAGGTTAAAAGGCACTATATAAGTGCAGACCATTCCATGGCTGCTTCTGGAATAAGCTCACTAATGTTTATCGGTGATGTAACTCATGATGGTAGCAGCAGAATCAATTTATAAGTTTACAGGAGCATTTTGTCTGCCAATTTACAGAGACTTCAAGACTTATTTATTCCTATACTTTTACTTGCCTTATGACATTTAACACGTATATATGTAAATACCAAAGAAATAAAAGCTGAAATCCTAAACTCACATCTTGTATCCATATTTTGATCTCAAACCTAAATGACTTTACAGTATAGCACAAATAATTTAATTAGCCTTGCCATTCCAATAGTTTCAGAGGGGACTGTACTTTATTTCCATAAGAAGTCATTTCAAAACAATAGCCAAGAGGCATATTTAATTTATTTCAGCTTTTATTTACTATCAGATTTTCAGTGGGTCAAACGTTACATACACTTTGTTAGTATTTGGTGGAATTGCCTTTAAATTGATTGAACTTGAATTGAACACTTGAAGTAGCCTTCCACAAGCTTCTCACAATACTTTGCTGCTATTTATTTCTTATTGTACCAATATTTCAGCATTGAACTAGTAATTCTTCACCTTGGAATTTAATGTTTTATGTTACTTTTCTGCCAGTAATTTTACATCATCAGCAAAGCCTTTAAAATTAGGTTGATGTGTAAAATTACTGGCAGAAAAGTTGTTATAGTGTCTAATACTCCAATGTACCTCTGGTGATGTTTTGAGGAATCAGCCAGCTTCCACACAGAAACAAATTTATGAATGCCTAGGTGAAGAATCATATTAGTAGTTCAATGCTGACATCTAGTGGTACAATTAGTGGTTAATTCTATATGCTTTGTCAAAGCAAAGACAACTTATAAAATGTGAGAGTAGTTACTGAAGCTGTAGCAAGAACATTTCTGTTTCTGTAGACATTGTACATGCTGGAACTCAAGCCTGCCCCTAATTCTGATTCTAAGAAAATTTTAGTAACCTTAAGACTTGTTTGTTTGAAAATAGCTACCATGAATATTTTCATGGTGGGAAACAGGTTACAGTGTAGCAAAAAATGTACAAAAGTTTTTAAAGTTCATCTTCTATATAAAAAAAAATCTAAAACTAAATCTAGCCTCAATTCATTAAAATATTTTCATATGAATCAACCGAGAGGAAAAAAAAAAGTCCAAGAGGAGTTGAAACCATCACAATCATAAAGGAGGATATTCACCCGTTAACAGAAACTTGAGAGTGATTCTGGAGTGACCTATTCGGCAACAGGTGTAGATGATATGGTCCCAGCGATTATCCAAGTAGAAACAACATTTTCAGCAAACAGCAGGGTTGATTTCATGAAGTTTTTTTGTACTACACTGATCCCAATCGGTTTACCATTTTTTGAAGACATGAGTTTCTAATGGGTTTGAGGTCTGACTGTGAAATATGGCATTTTTTGAGCTCTGAAAATGAGGCCTCCTTAGCAGCAACAAAAACTGGTTGTTTGTTTTTAAGAGGTGCCAGAGTTTGAAAACATTACTCCGAGTCTGTTATTATTAGAGAATTCTGTTGTTGAGAAGTTATAATATGATCCAGTGCCAAAATAACAGCATTTGCTTCTGCAGGGATAGACTTCCCCCAGGAATAGACGTATGTCTTGGTGATGGACGGTGTCCAGATATATGATTTGATGAGTGATAGATGAGTGATGGATGAGTTTTTTCGAAAAGTTTCGGCAAAAATATTAGCAATTTTTTTGCTTTGTGGTTAATATGCTTAACTTGAAGTCTGCAATTCTTGCTTATCATACCGCATATGTGATGTGATGGCCAAGGAAGACCACCACCCCTCTAACAACCAGGTACTGTGTCTAACCATGGCTGAAGTCTGGAAAACTCAACGCAGAGTCAACCCACGGAGAACTGCTGGACCAGACAACATTCCTGGCAGAGTGCCCAGAGGATGTGCAGACCAACTGGCGGAGGTTCTCATGGACATCTTCAACATCCCCCTGAGCAGCGTTACATCATGCTTCAAGGCCACCACCATTGTCCCCATGCCAAAGAAGTCTTTAGTGTCCTGCCTCAATGACTACAGTCCCGTTGCATCATGAAGTGCTTCGAGAGGCTCGTCATGAGGCACATCCAGACCCTGCTGCCCCCCTCACAGGACCCCCTGCAATTCACGTATCGGACCCAACCGCTCAACAGATGATGCCATCGCCACCACCCTACATCTGGCCTAGACTTCAGTTCAGCATTCAACACAATCATTCCTCAGCACCTGATTGGAAGGCTGAACCTGCTTGAACACCTCCCTCTGCAACTGGAACCTGGACTTTCTGACTGGGAGACCGCAGTCAGTCTGCATCGGGGACAGCATCTGCAGCAGCACGCCCCGCCCCACCCCACCCCCCTCCATGGCCTCATATTTATGCCCCTGTGAAACACGAAGTCATGGTTGAACAATTTCCTGTTCCTAGTCACCCAAATGTACTAAAAAAATTTAAAATATCAATGAGAATATACTTCAAATATATTTTCCTCATATGAATTCATAGGGGTGCCAGTAATTGTTGCACACCTATATTTAACAAATATATATTTTTTATAAACCTGTGTTGTGTTTGCAATTGTTGATATCCATGAGAGCAGAGTATTTTTGTGCTTTTTTTAAACAAAAGATCAAAAGGTTAAACAATAAAGACAAATTTTCACAGCCTTTTTTGCTTATATTTACCAAGCGTGCCAATATTAGTGGAGGGCACTGGATATACATGAAATAATTCTTTAACTGCATATCTGTATCATCGATAAAAAAACCACACTTCAGTTCTACTGAAAGATCTACTGAACAGGTTAAGTGCCTAGCAAATTTCTGGTTAGGTAAAAGTCAAACACATTAAAAGGGATATGATCACACATTTGCCTTTACCTGCAACTAATTTAAATAGATTTTGTCATTGCCCATTATTAGTATACGAGCATCAAAAATAGTTTGATGGTGCCATTGCACCTAATAAATAAATGTTATTCTTCTAACATTTGACCATGGTGTTGTTTGAAGATTGAGCAAAAAACTGAGAAAATAGAGCCATGTTTCCTGGTGACCCAATATGCTTTTTAATGTTAAACAATTAATAATAAAGAAATGACATGAGCAATGGAAATATTGTATGCTTTAGGCTTACTATATGGGTATTCTGTTACAAATGTATATGTTTACTTACCAATGGACTCCTCAAAGGAAAAAATGACCTCCTTTCCTGTTTTAGCTAACTCGTGGATTTTATTTCCAATCCATTTGAAGCCAGGTAGTGTTTCCTGAGATGGTGAAACGTCAAACAGGACAAATGCAACAGGACACAGGCAGCCTTTCAATCGACAAGAGTGCAAAAATTTAACAAATATGAATCAAATCTATAATATATATTTTATACATTTTATTTGTGATTTTCTTAGAATAAATGAAATTCAATTAAGGTTTGATTTCTCTAGCTTTTTACCTTCTTTTAACTTTACCAAGAGTGCTGGAACTGGACTGTTGGAACTGACTGTACACTTAATTGCAATTATATAAGTGCAGATAATTTGAGTGTTTGCCTAACACTTACACAGAAATTAACAGTAGTATACTGAATAATACAATAAAGCACAAGAGATTCTGAGTAAAGCCCCAAGCAGGGCATTGTGCAAGGTGTTTAATTTACATCAAATATACATACTGTATATCAAGGGCAAGACGCCTTAGCTGTGGCAGTCATCTATCATACACTGATATAAGACAAATAGAATGGTTTTCCTCTCTCACTGATGATAGCCCTCCTTACGGTTTTCACTAACCTCAAAATGGAAGCCCTCCATCTCTGCCATGGTCTTGAGGATTCTAGAGGAGACTGCTGTGGCCAGCATGTACACACACTCAATCTCAGCTGGATCTGGGTGAGTCTCCTTCCAGTTTAATAGCATCCACCAGCCCAGCAAAGCAGCCAGCTCATTCCCAGTAAAAATTTTCCAGCCACATCTGCCCACAAAAATTTTTTTTTTGGAAATATTATTTTATCAACTCAATAATGACATGATATCCATGGGAAATTCCTCGACACTTATTTGGGAAGAGGAAGAGAAGGTTAAAATTTTAGGAAAATGAATCATTTTTTGAAAAGTACTAAACTGTGCATACAGAATGAGTTTAATCAATGCAGAGTTTTCTATTTCATTATTTTTGTGATAATTACACTCAGCATGACATTCATAAAATTCAAACTCTAGAATCTAAGTACACCATATGGTCAAAAGTATGGGGACAGCTGACCATCACACCCATGTGGGCCTTCCCCAAACTGTTGCTACAAAATTAGAAGCACACGATTGAATACGCTGTCTTTGTATGCTGTAGCATTCAATTTCCCATCACTGGAACTAAGGGGCCCGAACTTGTTCCATCATGTCAATACCACTGTGCACAAAGCGAGGTTCATTAAAACATGGTTTGCCAAGGTCAGAGTGGAAGAACTCAAGTGGCCTGTACAGAGACCTGACCTCAACCCCAAAGTACACCTTTAGGATGAACTGGAAAGCCAACTGCACCCCAGGCCTCTTCGACCTACATCAATGCCTAACCTCACTAATGGGCTTGTGTTTAGGCTTCGCACTACATATTTATAGGAGCAAAACGACACACCGCAAGAGCACAATGTAGGTAACATAATATTTCACAGCACAAAAAGCTTCAACAGGCACCACTCTCAGCACCGCTAATGGCCCACATTTAACACGCAAAAATCAAATCATCTTGTGTATTTCGCTTTGGGCATCCTGGGCCTGTGCCGTAATCGATCCTTACATAAATGTATAATTTAGACCTTTGTTTCATAAGGTTCATGATTTTTTTTAACAAACAAGTTAATGTTATAATCTTATAATTTTTTAAATAAATGTTAATAAATGCCATCAAATATTAATAACGGAATTTCCATGCCTATATATTTTTTGTCTAAAGTACCAAACAAAGTACTATATCTATGTATATATTAGTAGATATATCAAGTTACTATGTGTAGGCCTAAAACCAAGAATGACTGACTTGTTACACTGCTCTGCAACAGCCAGGCGATCAGCATCAGGGTCTGTGGCCAGCACAATCCTGGCTCCCTCTCTCTCAGCAAGGTGAAGAGACAGCTCCTGCAAGGAGCAAATAAGACAATAAATTATTTCAACATGACACTATAGCATGTGCTGTAAATAATAAATCTGGTGATAAGGCTCAATGAAGTAGCCTTATAGTTATACAGTAATAGAACACTGAACATTATAACATTTCTGATTTGGCTATATAATCAATATTTTTTGTATTAAAAGACAAAAAGAAATATTCTGTACATAAAAGTACAGAATGTTATCGTTATTTTATTGGAATGATCATGTATTGAAATGATCAGCTTGGGGTTTCTGGCATGTGCTTTAGGGGTGCAGTTAGTATTGTGATCGCCGGCTGAACTGTGATACAGTTTGGTTAAATGCTTTTAGTTGCACTGACTGGTCCTTGGTTGTTGCTGTTGGTGTATGTACTGTAGATTTAAAAATCGGGATTTAATTGTCATTGACTTCTTGTGGACCACCACATAACTTATTTTTTGTTTGTTTTTTATTTAAACAGAGAGGCTGTATATACTAGAGCCTTTTACAGATGTTGATGTGTGAAAACATTTCCTTGGTTCAAGCTGTATGGTGAAATTCATGCTTCTGAATACATTTGTACCCACTGAAACTCTACAGTATTCAGTTATTAACAGGCACGACAGTCTTCATGTTTATCTTATCTGGGTTTCGTGTTCTCACCAAAACTGACTCTCCCTCTTCAGGGTTAGGGCAGCTGACAGTCGAAAAGTTTGGATCTGGATCCATCTGCTCTGGTACAGGGATAGGAGGTGGAAAGCCAAATGCCTGAAATGCCTTCTGGACATAGGTATGTCCAACTCCATGAAAAGATGAATGCACAAACTTCAAGGGAGACTGTGTGTTGAGCTCTCTAGAACAAAAGAATTACATCTCTAAATAACTACATACTGCATATAAAATCTTTTTTTTCAGCAGTGGTGTTAGACCGTACCTGTGGAAGCAGAGAGTACTCAGCTCCTCCATATACCAGCTGCAAATGTCCTTCAGTGGATCAGTCCTTAATGAGCTGCTCTCAGCCAGGTCTTGATTCCAAGACTCAGCCCAGGGCTCTGCATTTTGTTCTATACAACGTAGGATCTCCTTATCATGTGGAGAAGAAATCTGAGCACCGTTCTCCCAGTATACCTGTAAAGAAAATGTAAATAAAATAAAAAACACCTCATACCCTGACCTTAGGCACACATTTATAACACATGAATATGTACCAAACAAGAGACTAAGATACAAGAGTTTATAGTAAAAAAGTATTTAAAAAATTTAGGTCATCCAATGCATTTAATGACTTGGCATTTATTGAGGACCACTGTTTACCTTGTATCCATTATCCTCTTTTCTGTTGTGAGAGGCAGTGATCATTACACCTGCAACAGTTCTGCACTTCTTCACAGCGTAGGGCTGCAAAGGTTAAATTATTAAATAAGTAAAACATAATGAGTAAACTATGCATATTAGATGCAATTCATAACAACTTATTAAACACAGTATCTTACCACAAATGGGGTAGGCACATATGTTGAAAACAGATAAACTGGAACACCCTTACTAAGCATGACCGCTGCAGTCAAACTTGCAAGTCTGCAAACAAAAAGGTGGTAAAATTAGGAAACCAAGGCAGACAAAATGATGAACACTACCATGTTGTAAACTGTGTATTGTGCATTTTGCGATAATACAGTACATTAATGCCAATCTATCAATGTTGCATGACCCCAACATTACCAATCACTTCCATGGAATATTTTGTTTATTGGCTGTCTTAGGTGCATACTGTTGTTTCATTGCATTTCATTTCTGTGTGTAATAATGTTGAATGGTTGTCAAGAATTATCTTACAACACCAGCTGGGGATCAAAATAAACAGTTATAGTACATCATACCATAATGTGTTCTTTATTGCTCTGCTGCCCAAAAAGAAGACTTCTGTAGTGTGAGAGATATTCATTAAAAGGTATCACTCACACCCACAGAATCAGCAATTACAGCTTTGACTACAGCATACTGATAACAGAGTACTCACACAAAGCACAGTGCTATGCCAAATGTTTATAGTTTCATTTAAAGCCAGCTGAAGTCAGCTAAATTCATTTGACGTCAGTAATGGACTGGAGTGCAACCAACTAACTTTCAAATTTTCTGTACAGTCTATTACTTAGTTGAGTATTAGGATGGCAATGGGCACATTTTAGCATTAATCAGAAACCACAATGATAAGTTTCACTCCCCTGATTTAGTGCCTATTGTCCATTAACAAATTGTTCTCACTGAATTAACAGTAAGACGTGAGTTACTACTAAAATATCCTTGTGAATGAAGCCCAAATTAAGTAAACTATAAAATAAATATTTAAAAGACATAAACATATAACACACATGCCTGTAATTAATTTTATTTCTAAAACATATTGAACATTGTTTGATTATTCACAATAGCACACAAAATATTTAGAATTTGAATATTGCAAAAAACAATCTACTGGTTAATCAATTAATCAATAAATAAAAATGTTTATACATGTGAAACCTTAGATGTGCAAGTGAAAAGATTATGAACGTTGCCTACCGTTCACTGGTGCAGCCACTGCACTCCTGTGCTCGTGTGTCATATCCAACCACCAAACCTCTGCTCCACAGATCAGGGAAACATTTAGCCAAGTATACATACATCCCCTATAATGAAATTGCACAGGTGGTTACTGGCATGTGATACAGATTTACAGAATACTCAGATTCAGGCTAAAAAAGGAAAAGATTTACCACATTTTGAAAATATAATAATACCCTCTGGAATTACTGCCACTACTAATCAAATTGAACAAAGAAGAGTGACTCCCCTTCTTCATCAGAGGATACAGAAAAGCAGAGCACAAGGAGGCTTCAAAAGAAACATTATGAAATGAAACTCAGTTCATAAACTCTGCAATGACTCATGTCCCTGAAAATAGAAATTGCAAATAGCAAATTTTATAAAGCATTTTTGTCAATCTTAACTTGAAGATGTCAATCATTCTGGAGGATTATGTATGGAAGTATACAAATCAGACCAAATACGTTCTGCAATAAATAAATAAATAAATAAATAAATAAATAAATAAATAAATAAATAGTCATGTGAAACAATAAGCACACCCCATGGAAATTGTTGGCATATTTTACATATTTGGACAAGCAAACATTTGATCCTCTTCGAAACAATGCCTATGAATATAGTTGATACACTATCAAATAACACATACAATTGACATTTTGTAGTAATTTTCACAATTTAAATGAACAAAAAAACAAACATATCAGTCACATAGAAAAAGTAAGTACACCCCTACATTTATCACACCTTCTAATCCATAAAATTAGAATCAGGTGTTCAAGATTGGGTGCAGGTGATTAGAACATGCTTAGGGAATGCAGGTGGAACCTGGTGGTCTTATTTGAAACTCTCATATTTAGTGTCTGGTGTTCCCTTTGCTACTGAGGTGTGTGGTGTCATCATGCCAATATCTAAAGAGTTCTTTATGGCCTTCAGATAAAAGGTTGTGGATGCCTATGAGTCTGGCAAGGGATTTAAAAAGATCTCCAAATTATTTAAAATACATAATTCCACTGTAAGGAAAATAATCTACAAATTCTGCAGATTTCAAATGATTGCCAGCTTGTCCAGGACTGGCCGTCCCAGCAAATTCATCCCAAGAGCAGACCATCTGATGCAAAAAGAAGTCTCCAAGAACCCCAAAATTTCATCATAGGATCTGCTAGTAAGTCTTGCAACTGTTGGTGTCAAAATGCATGCTTCTACAATCAGAAAGAGATTGCACAAATTTGGGAGAAGCACCTCATACCAACTGCGAAGCACAGTGGTGGAAATGTTAAGGTTTGGGGTTGCGTCGCTGCCTAGGGAACGGGCAGTACATGCAAGAAAACCTTCAAACATATTTGAAATTCCAGCAAGCCTGGTACACAATTATGCAAAATGCCTACAAGACGTTATTTCTGCTAAAGGGGGCAATACTAGCTTCTGAGGCCAAGGGTGTACCTACATTTTTCACAGAAGAATGTCACATCTATTGCAATTTCTGTTGAATAAATGACTGAAAAAGGTCATTTTCCTTGTGGTTTTGTTCAAGTATATCAACTTTATTAATAGGCACTATTTCAAAGATGATAAAATGTTTGCTTGTCCAAAAAAAAAAAAAAAAAAAAAGCCAAAAAACTTTCACACATGACTGCAAACAAACAAACAAACAAATAAATAAATAAAAGTTATTTTTCTGTCCTGTCTGTTGATGTGTTGTAATGGTATTGTGTGAGTGCATGTGTGTATACATTTAAAAGTTGTGTAACATTTTTTATGCTATAGAATCCTATTATATTGAAATGCATGCCATGTTGCCAAAATATAGTCAGGTCCATAAATATTTGGACACAGATATATGTTCGTTGTTTTATCTGCCTACCACAGCATGTTGTATGTAAAATTAAGTTATGAATATGAGCTCAAAGTTTGGCTTTTATTTGAGGATATTTACAAGTGAAAGGTGTAAGAATTACATCACTTATTATATGCTACAGAAACCAAAACTAAATGGTCATAAATTAAATTGTCATTTTTAATACTTGGCTGCAAATACTCTGCAGTCAGTGACTGAAGTCTGGAACCTATAGACATCACCAGAGATTGGGCTTCTTTCTTGGTGATGATCATCCAGGGATTTACTGCAGCTGTTTTTAGTTCCTGCTTGTTCTTGTGGTGTTTTGCCTCCGGCAAGTGAAATGTTGCTTAATCGGATTCAGGTCAGGTGTTTCACTTGGCCACTGCAGAACATTTAAAGCCTTGGTTTGCTTTCGAAGTATGCTACAGGTCACTGTCCATCTGCACTGTGGAGTGCTGTCCAATGAATTTTGAAGTATTTGGCTAAATCTGAGCATATTATGTAGCCCTATACACTTCAGAATTCATCCTGCTCCTTTGGTCAGCAGTCACACCATCAGTGAACACAAGGAAGCCGTTCCATAGGCAGCTATACATGCCCACACCATAAGATGAGGTGGTATGCTTTGGATCGTTATAAATGATGTTACGTTTATACAACAGTTCTATAAACAAGAATCTGATCATTATTAATATCAAGAAAGTGACATTTTAGACACAATATGGCCAAATGTTCTGTTTATTTTTGTTCTACTAGTGGAAATAGATCCCAAAGAAGCCACACTCACTTTATAGCCCATCAGCTAGCTCGCTAGTTAGCAGACACTGATTTATACATTCTGGTTAAAAGTATTATTTTCATATTTTCACTCAAAAGTTATATTCCATTAAGAATTGTTTGTCTGCTGATGATGTCATTAACAATAACAGTTTCGAACTAGGAAGTGGAATTGTATATGGTGAACACAGACAAGAGGAGGGGTACCCACAATGAAACATCCCAGTACAATTATAGGAAATATAAGCACTCTTGGACAGCAACAATCTTGGAATCAAATTGTTGGACCAGAACTAACTATTGTATAAAATTATGTATATATAATATAATTGAAGCCAAACCTGTGTTGACTGGATGACAGTGAGATCATTAACACGGGAAAATCCGGCTCCCATAGCTGCTCTTAGTCCAGCTGTTCCAAAAGTCAACCGTGAGCACAGCCTCCTCCTGAGTTCTTCTACATGGGTTTCCTGGATCAGGCTTTTAATCTGTGCCTGCGTTGCTGCATTCTAACAGCACCACAAAACAAAACAAACAAACAAACAAACAAACAAACACAGTTAGTCCTGAAAAAGGTGACTAGAGAATTTTCTTTAGTGTCATTAGTGCTGGGCGATTTTCACAATTAATTCAGATAATTTTAATTAATGTTTCAACACTATTTTCAAAATGTTCTAATCGAAATGGTATGTTTATATATGCATATTTACATTTTTAATTAAAACATCCATAAATGCTGGTTAAAAGTTACCAATGCATTGGTTAAAAGCAAAACAAAGGAAAAGCACAGCCTTTTTAAATGCAGTCTCCTACAGCCTGTGCTACTCCCAAACACGGCATGCTTAGATAAAAAATAATAATAATAATACTAATAATAATAATAAAGACGCCAAGATAAACAGGCAGCACTTTGCTGAGGACTGAGATCATAGCAAAGAAATATTACTTCAGATGTATGGAATTCTACAGCTCTGAAAAGTCAAATGAACTAAAAACACAATGCTGCATGACATCCTAAGTGGAATTACATCGTTTTCAACCACAGCACGTTCGACAGACAAAGTGGGAAAATGGACGCCTCCATGTTCATATTTTGTTAGCAACAAGCTAGGCAGCTAGCTCGGTTAAGTGATGTATATTTTCTAATGTTTTCTAATACTTGTACGTAAAGTATTACTTAAAAGTTTTACTTTTTTTCCTGATACTGTGTGCAACCATGCTGATTAGACATCACTCTATAATCGAAGAAGAAATCTGAATTTGAGAAGAATACCCCAAGCTGACTTCTCAGTTGCATTTCATTATTTATTTTTTATTTTTTATTTTTTTTATTCAATGCCACAAGAAAAAGAGGTAATGAACATGGTCACATTATTTACATTAGTGCTGCCAGACAAAATTCATTACACAAAATTCAATTATTTTAAAACACTGCATCTCAGTTTTCTATTAATATAAGTTTCTAAATCCTTTCAAAATAATCTTGGGTAAATACAATGATAAAGCAAATGGATAACTGTTTCTTTCCAATCCACAAGGTACCTGTATATGAAATGTTCATGAAACACATGCGTCGCTGGATAAATCCTATGCAGTATTTTGTAAGATACATCTTTAATTTTGTTATTGATACAAAATTTATTTTCTATTTTTCATATTTTGGCCCTATATAACAAAATATAGAAGACCAAAAAAGAGCATTTCTTATGACCTTATTGCTACATTGATATTTTAAAACATCACCATTATCAATATAAATATGTTAACAAAAACCATCAATGCTGATTCCCACTGAACCTTAAAAGTAACATGACACTCTTTGGAACTGCATCAAGAACAGTAGCGAAATCTCTTGGTTTAAATGGTAATTGAAATTTTTTAAGAAATTCAGTTTATGACAACAAATACTCATTCGAATTAATCAACTGCCTTACTAAAATAATCCATTCATTGAACCAAGTATGATAGAACAGTAATTTGTTTTTAAATAGTACATCTTTGTTGTTCCATATGACATAACTGTGTGGTGATAAATTGTGCTTGTGGTTCAAATTCCATGTTAACAGGGTTTGTTTATGGAAATTGGCCAATTTGACAGGAATTATGCCAACAGAAAAAATTACACTTCAACTAAAAGTGGAAACCCCCAAGAGTTTTAAAAATATAATTAGGAAATACATTCCAAATACTTTTCTTATCCTTCATAACCTCTATCAACTAATCTATTTAATTTTGAAAGTGCTCCAAAATCTAAGACCTCAAGTCCCCCTTGCTCTTTAGTGCTACAAATTACCTCCTTTTTTAAAATAATGTGGCTTTTTCCTCCAAACAAAGTCATAAAGTATCTTGTCTAATCCTTAGTCATCTTAGGAGGCACATCTAATGATAACAAAATATACCCAGATCTAGATATTCCTTCTGCATTTGACAATAATACCCTTCCAAATATTGATAAATCCCTCATTAACAAAGTAAATTTGTTTTTAATTTTTTCAATAATTGGGTAAAATTTAATTGGCTCCTTTGATTTTCATCTTTACAAAATTACTATACCAAGATATGTTACTTTTTGTTTAACCGGAATACTTTCTATTTCTGTAAAAGAACATTGTTTAAGAGGAAACAACACAGATTTGCAGTTGCATTTCATGACAGGAGATATGGTCCCCATTTACTCTGTCGATAAAAAAGGGTTCACCAAGGTGTGTTCGAGTGCCATCTATAGCAAATGGTGCAAAAAAAGTGTTTTTTAAATATCCTTTCATTACATATATTTAACAGAACCATTGTTTGCTATAGATGCTGCTATTTTTGCACATTTACATTTTTCAAAGTGCATTTTAATAAATAAACTGCAGAATTTTGCATTATGTAAACACACACAAACAACGAAACTGTAATTGAGAATCATTCATAAATTTAAACAAAAAATCAAGATTTTGTTCTTTTATTTTATACTGCCCAGCCCTAAGTGTCATCACTGAATCTTATTTTCTTTTTTTTTTTTTTTTTTTTTTTTTTTTTAAACCTGGTAATGTCGTGGCAAACAATCTTTTCAGCCTAACAAAAAACTTCAGAGATAGAGGGTTAGTAGATGTCAAAAAGTCATTAAACTTTATTGAAACAATAAAGTGACAGTCTGCAGAAAATCTGAATTATACAAACACAAACATGTCTTTATATACATGTTGAGATCACGTCAGGGTCAACAAAAGTAACTGTTTACATTTCGTCAGTCATACCGTGGGCAGCCAAGAGATTTTACATTACCATTGTTTATTAAAAGGCTTCCTGAACGGTGTCTGCTTTTTGCAGAAGGGCAGTAATGCTGAGCCTATGCACAGACTGTACAATATAAATGTCATAGCAAAGGCCAACTAAACATTTTATACAGGCCAAATAACAACCCAGATCGAATATCAATACATCCAATGCATCATACATATATAATCTTGAGGAATGAGACCAGATTTGTGTGACTAGTCTCTATAACAGCAGAAAAACAGATACTAGAACCTGCAAGGGAGCATCAAAAGAAACTAAGAGAGAATAACTGGATAGATCTTAGTGTTGTCATGATATTGGAATTTCCAACTTCGATACTGTGAAATATTTTTACTTATTTTCCATGATTATGATTCAATCATTTAAGATCAGTTCAATGTGATTTTTGCTTACTCATGGTCCCATGAAGTTTTTGGGTTTCTGTCCTTGAGTATGTTTTTTGTCAAGGTGTTTTATCTTTTGTCTTATGTTTTTCTTAACTGGCCTTGGGTATGTTGCTTTCACGTACAAAAGCCAACTGCATCCAATTTATGTTTAGACTAAGATTGAGACTATGAGACGCTGTAGTGCCCAGGGTGTCTCTGCGAGCATAATAAACCATCTCTTTGACTATACCCTGGCTCTTGGTCTCCAGATTCTCCAAACATTTTACTGTACTTCTGGTGAAGCTGAAGCATTTTAATCATCCAGAAAAGATTTACATCAATACAATACCTTGAAAAATATCGATATACGATTCCATTTCCGATACCACGGGGAAAGCTTGCCACAACATTAAGGGCATAAAATTGCAGATTTTTATTAAAATATAAATATAATAAGGCTACAGCATGACACCAATGCATATTTTTACATTCATGAAAACTTCTTGAGGTAGTGTACTTGTTCAAAAGCCTCTGAGATTGTCACACAATCAAAAGGCAACAGAGTGCAAGTAAATAAAACAAAAAACAGTGCAATCTTGTGTATTTTCAAGCAAAAATGAATATCTTTCACACACACCCCACACCATGTCAACAGCTGTTAAGTGCAAAAGCCACTAAAGAGCAGGTAAAAACAAATGCAGTGCAATCTTGTGAATTTTCAAGTAACAAATGAGTAAAAAAAATAAAATGGATATAACTACTATTCTCATATATACAGACGTTCTCTACAGAGGTGAGTGAGAGTGACACCAATTACAATGACACCAACTAGCAAGCTACTTGTAACAGGACAACACACTTATCAACAAAAGTTTACTGGGCCATCTTGTTTAATGCTTCAGTGATGTTGAAATGGGAGCTGTTACCAACCGTGTCATCCTTCAGGTGCTTTGCTAAATTAGTGTTGTTAGCACCTTTTGTTAGCATTGCTCTGTAGCAACATTTGCATATTGGCTTGCTTGTGTCCTTTGGCGTTCCGAAATATTTCCAAATAATGCTCCTGCTGTTTTCTGTATCCACCAAAACCAGTTGCAGAGGCTATGCACTTGCCATCTTTCTAACGCCATAACAATTCTATGGGAAGCCAAACAACTCAAAAGCTGGCCCAAACTGAGCTACTCCAAAGAACCGCACAGTGTGGACCAAATACCTGCGCAACTCACTGGCTAGCGTGGAGCTAACCACTGAAGAGAGCAGCGCTGACCAACTGACATGCGTGACCCACTGGACAGCATGGCGCAGGTGGGTTTTAACCATGCTGTGCAGACCATTTTGGCCTCCCAGCGTGAGTGACAACACCTGAACGACCCACTGAGCTGCGCAGCATAAATTCATTTGAATTCTTCCCCAAATTTCTACTATAAAATACTACTGATATCAACAGTTCCTATAACAGATGGCGAACAGGGCTAGGAGAATATTTGAAACTACTTTAAATAGTCCCAAAATTCTTAATGGAATTGACGAAGCCCTTGAAAGAAACAATAATAGACACACAGCAGAAAACGGTTTACGAGCATAAGAAGACTTCAGAGGTCTTAATGAAGTGTATTCATATTCATATTTATCTTTAAAGAGCAGGAACATGTAACTGTAAGCCTATTTGCATGGCTGTAAGTAATCAAATGATTATCTATTTAGTCTCCCAGTTTATTTTGCGCTGCGCTGATCAGTGGGTCGCGCAGGTCTAGTGACTCACGTTGGGAGGTCTGAACTGGTCTGCGCAGCACGTTTAAAACCTGCCTACGCCACACTGCCCAGTGCGTCATGCATATTAAATTTGTCCCCGCTGCGCTACCCAGTGGGTCGCGCAGGTATTTAGTCCATGCTGCACTCTTCCTCTGAATAGCTAAGTTTGGACCAGCTTTTGAGTTGTTTGGCTTCCCATACAAATGTTTGGCTTCCCATATTCAACCAGAGTGAATGAGACGAGTGGTGAGAAGACAGCATTATGAGTGAGTGAGTGAGTGAGTGAGTGGAGGCGGGCCTATGTGGGCACTGCGGTGTGTGTCAACTCGCTGTCGGAGAGAAGAGAGAGTGAGGAAAAAGCCACTGGTATCAGTGAATCGGTACTGCAGAAAATGAGTATTGAAACCGTTTCAAATATTCAGAATTGTTATGTGAAAAATATTGATTTTTCTATACAACACTAATAGAGTTAGTAAACATTCTCATTTACTATTGATGTTTAAGCTGTATTCACCGTAGGAATTTGACTGCTAGCCATTGCTAGGGTATGTGAATACTTTTGCAATTACACTTTACAAGCTGGATCCGGATTCATACATAATTACAGATTTAACCTTCTAATTTCATTTTCAGTTCAATTAGCACACCCAGAAAGCAGACAAATAGTTTAATTCAGAATGTGTACAATATATGTGAGCATATGCTCCTTAATATAACATACTGTATTTATTGTATTTAATTCAATCACAGTGTGGTAAATCATCAATTTCAGACAAGGACAAGCGTTTTGCGTCATTTGGGCCACAGAAGATTTAGTACGAGGCACTGTGATTCAATACTCCGATGTCCAAGCATGCATTAGATGCATGTCTGTTTCCCTTTCAGGCCAATAATAGATGGAAATGTCCTTTTTAATCATATGATGTATGGGTTACTTTACAGTTTTATTTAGTTTCTCTGAACACCAAATTAATATCAGTAGTACAACATGTAACATCTGTTTTAGCTTTAAAAAGGAAAGACATTTTAAGAATACCATGTGAAATTAAACTTTCCTAAGGCCTGTATAATATCACCATAGACAAAATATAACTATCAAATATTAAAATATCTGTGCTAAACACATCCTTTAATTAGATTTTTAATAATCTTCTTGTCTTAAACCTCAGCTAATTCATGTCTCCAGCAGGTTTAAGAAAATCCTCAATTAATCCAAGGATTCAACAGTGGAGTTTAAGAGAACACTTAAGAGACATTTTTTCTGGTTGAAAAAAAAATGCTACATTTCATACGGACTGTGTAACTGCTCTGAAAAATACATGGAGGTTTTCACACAATATCATTCACACACGGTGCAGATTCCCTTAGGTCTGGGCTAAAATTACTTATAGACCGAAAGATGCAGACAGACCTAGTAAACTCGGATGCTGGTGCTGTCACTTCATTAATTTCATGAGCATGTGATTGATGACTTGTGAAATGCTGTTTTCTCAAGAAGCCCTTATGCAATAGCTTATAGTTTGTACTTTCAGTTTGCAATGCTTTATGACATAAACCTGGATGGTGCATTCAGTGTGCACTTGCAATGCATTGAACCCCAAAAGTGCTGCTGCAGATGTACTCCCCAGCAGCAGAATTTAGACTGCAGACTAATTTAAATGTCTGCCTCATAGCTTCCATGTGCATATAAATTGTAGCTTGTTTTGTTTAATTTGAAATTCAACTTTGCAGGTAGGTGGATATTTAGAAACAGAACTTTACATTTCAGTGATCGGCTGCCACCTTCAAATCAATTTACAGCATTTTATTTGAATGAATCATTTGAAGTGTTTGCACATGTATTCCAGCCTTCAGAATTCATAAGCAGAGCTTCCACTGCAATGATCCAACAGCCAGGAGCCATATAAAAATACTGACCAGTGATGACAAAGCACATTAATAGAAAGTGACTGGTGTCATATACTAACTTAGTAAAACTGCCCTTTAGATCTCTGTGTGAACTCTGTACGATAAAATTCAGTTGAAATTTAATTTAATTAATCATTATGAAGATGACGCTGGATTGGTTATATTGCAATTATGTAAACAAAGGGAATAAAAATATATTATGAGTCTTAGTCTCATACACACAGACAATTTACTTTCCTGTACAATACAGAAAATACTGTAGACAGCACAGTTTAATATACAGTTCTACTATTTGTATTATGCACAAAACAATGTTTGTACCTCTATATTTTATTCTTATTTTACTGCTTTGCTGTTGGAGCTCTGAAACTTAATAATTTCACGCACCTTTATACCAGTTATGCTATGTAAACCCTATAAACTGTGATGTGACGATACATTTTAATCTTTGCGAAGTTTTGCTTTAAAGGGAACTTAAACTATGACACAGTACAGTATATAGATCACAGAATCGCCACTAGGACTGACCCAAAGCCCATATCGAATTTAACATCTAATGGAAAAAAAAGCTGGAAATCAAAACGTATCTAATAAAAATAAACACTAACCTTATCCCAGCTGATCCACTGATTTACCAGCTTGTCCAAAGTGGCATCTCCAGTGCTCACTAGACCATTGTCGTTAGCGTCGAGATCTTTATTTGACCACATGCTGACCAAAAACACAATTGGGCACTGAAACGTGGTCTTCCCAATATCTCTTACGTTGGACTGGATGTTAATTTACCCCGTACAAGCGCTAGATGGGTTCAGCGGTTCAAAATCAGTTAGGTAAACATTCCGACACTATACATCTGACAAGCTTGAATATGTTAGCTGAAATTAAATACAGAACCAGCAGTGCGAGATTCTCGAGTAATATCGCGAGACGATTTTACAAGAAGGCTCCAGTTCGGTTAATCCAAAGCAAATGCGGCAGACGTTCTCTATAGACCCTTCTCACAATGACGTCAGAAAGCTTCCGCCTTTCCGCAAAGCAGTGTATACATACTTCCGTTTTATCTTACGTTTCCATAGTACCATACGTGGCGCAAATAACATTCTACTGTTTTTGACAACAAAAGAGTTTTCTTGCTGCTAAAATTAAACATCTGTAGGGAGAACAATCTTATATAAAATTCACCAGTGTATATATCCTACTAGATGAAGGAGAATCTGTGTGTGCTCAGCTATCTACCTGTGGCAAAAGCACAAGTGCCAATTACCTTAGCTTAGCTTATGGCCTTAGCGTGTTTAAAGCAAAATAATAATAATGAAACACACTCACTTTTTGTTGCAATCGAGCCAAATCCCAGTGTAGCTCCTATCTCAGTGTCATCATCGGGGTGTCATTCGCTATATGTTCGATGGTAACCGTGTGCCGGTCCGCAGCTCTTCGGCCGTGGCCTCTGTGTTTCCTGGGTGGAGTGTCCGGCTTGGTGCTGCTCATTCCTGGCCGCCGAAGCAGCAACAAGCCGGACACTTCACCCAAGATAGGAGCTACACTGGGATTTTGCTCGATTGCAACAAAAGTGAGTGTTTCATTATTATTTGTTTTATTTATTTATTTATTTATTTATTAAGATTAAAATTAAGATCCTAGGCTAAGCTAAGGTAATACGTTACTGACTTTTATCTAACAATACACAATCTATAGCTAACATCAGTAATATGGAAACACGATTGCAACAAGAGATTGCGGTCTGCATTACAGTAAATTAATCAAGAATAAGGACTTAAAGACTTTCTATTTGCAGCTGGTCAAGTAAATTTGGCACACTGGGGCGGGTCTAAGGAACATTCAGACCAAATTTCAGCCAAGTGAAGCGGCCAAACAAGAAGTGAGGCTGCATCTCAGAAATGTTTTTGTGCACTAACACAAAACATGGTAGTCAACTTCAGGACCACGCCCTGATGCTATACAACAAATTTCATGACAGTGCCACTTACTGGTCAAAAGTTACAACAGCATGCCAAAAATGCTTACATCTAAGTGCCATTTTGCTACTCCTTCTCCAAATTTTGTCTTCACCAAATTTGGCTCACTGCACCTTGAGACCTGTCTAAACAAAACTTATCAAAGGAATTTTGGTATTCAAAACCATTTTCCTGTAACTCACTGGAAAATGCAAAAAGCTACCTATATCTACCTATCATCACAGAACCTATCATATCTTCAAGATCCATGCCCTGAATGGATGTAACCAAAGAAGTTTTGTGACTGTCCCACCTTGTGATCAAGAATTGCAACAACTTTCATTTTTTCCTTTATATCATTTGTAGAATTTGTGCAAAATTCACAGTTCTTTTTTCCTATTATTCCCTGGAATATGCTGAAGTGAATTCACACCACCATCTGAAATTCAAGTGTACTTCCTGTTGACCATCTTTTTTTCTCTTCTCCTCTTATGAATTATGCCCAATCAACACAAAATTTGGCATACATCATCTTCAGACCAACCTGGACAAAAGTTTTCCAAAGGTTGTTGATATTCCAAACAGTTTGCCTGTAATGTGTGCTTGGCCCCCTGAAAATGCTGCTTGCGGCTTTCATTTTTTAAATTTGTTTTTCTTTAATCTTATTGTCCTACTGATAAGTTTAAGAACCTTTAGTTCTTTATGAGTTATCATTCTTCTGATTGTTCCAATGAGAAAAGTATTTTTAGTGTACTTATACTAATGTTTGTCTGTTTAAAACTGTAGGTTTGGTGCAATTGCTTTTCTCCACCACTGATTTGATGAGTCAGATTTTTTTTCCTTTAGGTGAAATGAATCCAGATTTCAAAATGGCTGCATTGTATGTGGGTGATCTACGCTCCGATGTGACAGAGCCCATGCTTGTGGAGAAATTTAGCCCTGCATGGGATAGGAAGATAGGCTCCTCACTCGCTATGCTTACATCAACTTTCAGCTGCGGGTCAATATTTTTATAAGACTTATTTTCGTCAAACAATGACATGAGAGATTAAGTTGACAATTAAAGGGGAGATTAATTTACACTGGATAGCTACCCTTTAGCAATCAGTGTTAGGTCATGACTGTTTCCTGTGACTGTGTTACAAACTGCATGCTACTGTACTAAATGGGGTGTAAATATAATATGGCACCTACTCATAAGCTATAGTGTTATACTATTTAGAATGGTTGGACAAGGTTTGGGATGCAACCACAGATAAGGCTTTTGTGTAGCAGTTGAAACCTCTAGCCAGTTAGCTAACAGTTTATGCAAAATAGTTTTCACCACAAATGTATTAGCATAGCAGGATATGGTTTAGAATGCAGCCTGTAACAATATGTCTTTGTGTGCTCCTTTTTTTCTGGATGCAGATGTCCAGAATGAGCCTGAAGTGGTTCATCCTTCACCAGCGCATCAGCAGACCAATGACACCATCACAATATCAACCAGTCAGGTATGTATGAGTGAATAGTATACAAACATGACTACCAACACTTTGCAACCAACGTGTTATGAAGTGGTTTGGGTCCACAAGTCTGAGATGAGACATTATATATGAAAGGAAAAGTCGCTGCCACTGGGGGTTTGTATCATTTACCTGCTGCTAGCCTCTAATTCATATAACCACTGCTGTGGAACCACTGTTTTCTAACAAATCACAGCTACAGTGCTCGTTTTTAAAAAATGAGAATGGCATTCGTGTAGTTTGCTAAATGGTTTTCAATTCGCTTTAATATCCATTTTTATCTTAGAAAATTAGACAGCTAGCAAAGTGCACATCTTAGCTAAATAATGCTAATGCCACTCATCACCCGAGTTTATTTGAGTGATGGACTCTCTGTGTGCCCTTGTAGGTGGAGATTTCTCCTGACATTTTAGTACCTGCTCTCAAAAAGAAGCATAATTTGCTCCCAGTTGCTGTTAAATAATTAAATAGACAATAACGATATTTAATTATTTTGAGTATTGATTTGTTATTTGTTATTGTGTTTCATGAAACCTCTTACATTAGGGGTTACGTTAAGAGCTTACAGTTGGTTTTACTTACACTAAGAAAGAGAAGTGTACAGTATAAAATACATAATTTTTAAATAATTCAAATTTATTATTGCTCTACCGTGTTAAAACATCACATAAAAGCAACATGCATTCCCTTGAAAAATGAACTAACTACTATAATACAGCCCCAAT
The DNA here is from genome assembly GCA_024331685.1 of Stegophilus panzeri. Classification (NCBI taxonomy): domain Eukaryota; kingdom Metazoa; phylum Chordata; class Actinopteri; order Siluriformes; family Trichomycteridae; genus Stegophilus; species Stegophilus panzeri. The sequence goes on along the minus strand of JANDJT010000071.1, from coordinate 12,384,259 downwards.
GACTTAAAAACAGGAAAATAGTTTGTTAAAACTGTCAAGAGGTTTAGATGGTATGTCTAAAAAAAAAAAAAAAAAATAGAATAAAAAAAAAATATGAAGCCAATTTACAAAGAAAAAAGCAAGGCAGATAATGCCTCCTAGACAAACCTACCAGAAATTGAAAGACCATTTTGCATCTACATGAAAATGTGTAAAATCAATGATTGCATTAATATTTCCACATGAAGGTCCACAGCAAAGATTTTCTCCCTTATATTCATATGTAACACAATTGTATATGTGCTGCCGTAGCAAGCACCATATGTAACACAATTGTAATAGGTTATAATAATCTTGTTCCAAATAAAATGGGAATATCAACTCCTGGCTAAATATATTTTCACTCTGTTTCAGTTACAGTACCATGTGTGATATCCTGTGTCTGTCAATCAAAGGCTTTAAACAGGGAAATAAATACAAAAATCCAAAGATTGTTATAAAGGTTCTTGGTAGATAATACGCTGATGTGCTTATAATTGCTCTGCATTCATTCCTAAACAGTTGTGTCACAACCAACTCATTATTATAAATAAATGTCATTTTTGCTAAAGCTGTCTGTATTATAATTTGTCAAGAGATCCTAGCATTAAAAATCATACAAAACATTACTAATATATCAGAAAAATATTACTTCATTTTTTTCTGGATAAGTGTTTCCAAATAATTTCACACTGAAAACAGGTTGCTGTGACATAAAATGAACATTTAATATTTGGAATGTCAGTACCCTGGCAAACATTCAACATGTGTTTAAGATGCCAATTTAATAAGCTCCACCTGCATTATTAGCCAGGGTGCATGCTTTAGAAAAACAACAAAAATAAAAACAAAAAAAAACCTGTAGTGATCATTTGACATCAAAACAAATCATGCTAATTTATAATTACCAGTCCTGTTTTAAAACGATTTTCAAAAGTTTACATTTTTGGAAATATAAGCAGCTTTTTAAAATATTTCGTGTAGAATAGTATATTTGATGCCACCCTTGAGAAGCTAAATTATTCCATATTGTGTGTTTTCTTTTTAGTAAAAGTTAATGTGGACAAAATCTTTATTCATTTGAAAACTCAAAATGGCTAATTTAGTGCACAAAGAGTAAATATTGAATTTCATGATTTCTTGACCTAACCCATACACTCAATTGGGTACACTGTGAACACAATGTAATGGCTTACCAAGCTAGATGCAAATCCATTTAAGGTGTAGTTCAGTCCCCATTATGAATATTATTAAATTGAAGTACTTTGGCATGTGGAAGTGTTATGCAGGCATATTACAGACTCAATGAGAGTATTGATGGGATATGAGTTTTACGGTCCATCAAGATCCAGTCATTGAATTTCAGTGGCAATGGGAGATTGCATGGCTATAGTTGTGAATTCTGTAATATAACGCATTAGGTGCCGTGGGCTGCAAATCATTACCCAGTCCCACTTGGGCCACATTACAACTAGTCACAGCTAATTTAGAGCCTGCCAGAGCATGCCAGCTGGCCAAGGCCGATTAAGTTTCATTTTCAGATGCTGCTAAGGCCAGAGCTGAATGTAGCGGTTCAACTCCCAAGTCAATTTCAGCCTGGTAAAACTTCCCAGACACTACTGTAGACATAGCATCCTCTATCCAGTGAGTTATAAGGAGGGTTCTGTTGATGAGCTTCCACACTCTGCTTTCTCAAGTCCAGAATCAATGACTTCAGCTGCGCTGCCAGCTCATTCACACGAGTGCATTTTAAGAATCTGTATGTCCATAAATAGTGTAATATGATATACAAATGTATTATTGCACATATTTCTGTCATTAAGTGTAGCCTAAAAAAGCATTGAAGCTGGAAAGGTAATTTATAGCTTGTGTGTGGTAGTTAATTGAAGTGCAGTTTGGTGTGTTCTTTCGTGCTGTTAATGACATTTTACTGCAACAAAATAACCTAAATTAGCAATATCCTGAAACAGTTTTTGCTTTAACTATGGAAAAGATGATTAGTCCTTAATATTCATGCCACCCCTAGTAGAGACCAGCTCTTAAAATTGTGAAACCCTTTCCTATTTACCCAATTGATTTGTTGTATCCTATTTATTAAGGATTAGATCCATCCTACCCAGGCAAACAGAATGTAATACATATAATGTACACAGCATAACACAAGACAGGACATAAGTCCAACTCCCTGATAACTGTTCAAACCAACTGTAGATTGTCTCTTGTACATATACTTATATTGTCAATCCATACGGGTATCCTTGTATTTTTTTGTGCAAAATAGTGCACCAATGGTGAGTAGACAAAATTGTTCAGTGTATTGCTGTCCGATAGGGGCTTCCACAAAGATAGCAGCCCTTTTTGAAGCCAAGTTTGAAGAAAAATCACCCACTTTTGTTCTCTCTGCTCACTCTTCCTAAAATGTAAGAGTCTTGTCAAAGTTGTCATTGTCTTGCTGTCTACCTCTCTGCACTGATTTTGTAGCGGAGGACAAAGTAGGCAATAAGACGCAGGGAGACAAAGAAGATGCCCAGCACAATGAAGTCAAGATACAACTCAGCGTTTTCGACATCTAGCTCCTTCAAAATGGCCTTGGATTTTTGGAAGTGGCATGTCTCATCTTTGTCACAGTGTAGGTCCTCACGGTCCAGCCCATAGATAGACAAGATAACTCCTTCAAAACCATACCTGAAAACCATAGAATGGCTGCATTAGACAACTGCCACATTAGAAGAATAATTGCATTAAAAGGCATTATTTTTTGCTTGAAGAAAAAGTAAATTTATACTGCATAAACAATTTTACTTTCCAATGATTATATGCAAAATCAAACAGTCATCCCATTTCCCACACACAATACTGGTTTGTAGTAAACATCACCTTAATACACTATTTTCTATTACCAAAATTATTACTGTGCTTGACAATGTATTTTAAGACAATTATAAGCCCAGCTACATAATTTCTCCATTTTTAAATATTCTTAATAAAAGCAATGTATAAAAATTGTTTCCCAAGATTAAGTACAACACTTTTTACCTGACATAGGACATGTAAGATATCCACTGGAGGTATTTTGGGATGGTGGCAAAACTGACAAAAAAGCCTGAAAATAGCAGCACAGGTATGGCAGTCACTGGCCCTACAAAAGTGGCCACCTAATAAATAGAATATCACAAAAGAAAAGAAAACAGTAAAGTCAGTAATTACATTAAAACATAATAAGAAGTAGTATATAAAAGGAGATCCCAATGTAGTATCACCTGCAATGATGTAGATGCCGCCCCAATCAAAAGACCCAAAGACTGTGCCACCAATGACGTCAGAGTACCCAAAGCCAAGAAGAGGATGAACCTAACAGCGTCTGATGGTTGAGAGGTCATCCAATAAACAATGCTGCAATATGTCACTGGGAATACAATCTATAAGCCAGAACCAGTTAAATCAATTATAGTTACATTCCATTTTTGAAAGAATTTACAGTGTTTTAGTACTCAACATTTAAGAGACAAGACATTCAATCTCATAACTGGCTCATAACTCTTTAACAAATGGGAGTATTTAAAATCTGGTTTTAGTCATTTGCATTTTTTGGCCTGCTCAGGGCAACAATTAGACTGTAGCAGCATTCAAAGTTTCATTGTTTTAGGCATGTTACACTATTAGGCTGATGTATCAAAAATATTTGAACCTAGAAATGTGAAGGATCTGGAGAGATTCTGTATGGAGGAATGGTCTCATATCCCTTGCCATGTATTCTCCAACCTTATCAGGCATTATAGGAGAAGACTCAGAGCTATTATCTTGGCAAAGGGAGGTAGCACAAAGTGCTAGGGTGGCAATAATTGTTGCACACCTATATTTAAAAAATATATATTTTTTGTATAAATCTGTGTTTGTTTGCAATTGTTTGGTATCCATGAGAGCAGAGTATTTTTGTGAATTGTTTTGAACAAAAGATCAAAAGGTTAAACAATAAAGACAATTTTTCAGCCTTCTTCGCTCATATTTACCAAGGGTGCCAATATTAGTAGAGGGCAGTGTAAATGATAACAATAAAATGTGTACAAGCTCTACTATGACAAACGATTCAATATGAAAAAGCTTATATTCACAGTTGTTGCAACCATTAGTGAATATTAGTTTTAGAGAAAAAGCTTAGGGAGCACAGCCTGCTTATATAATGTTACTGCTTGATCCTAAATTAGGAGCACTATTCTCTGACCTGACTAAATCCCCTCTTAGCTTATGAAACATATTAGTGCCATCAAAGCTTCAACCTGTTCACTGTTTTCATTCTTATGGTACCATGAAAATGTGATCTTTAACCATCCTTTTAACAAAAGTGTGAAATACATTCTTATAGCTATCATTTGATCACTATAAGACATTTCATATGATAACATACTGTAAGACAGGTTACCTGGAATGGGACATCAGCCATAGTCTTTGCTAGGTAGTATGCCTTCAGACTGTACCAGTAATTTAAGTGTTCTCTCAAAAAGACACCCATCTCAAGAGGAACTAGAATTGAAAATACAATTTAAAATATATCAACTAATGTTTCTTGACATACGAATGAGAATATACATTAGACTGTTAAGCACATAATTATGTAGCTTGAGAATATGCAAGATATCTGATGACACATTATATATTACTATCAGATAAAATTAGTCATGATACAAAACCATCCATGCTTTCATGTTTTCAGACATGCAAGTAATTAGAAAGATACAGTAGATACTCTAGATTGATAGAAATGTTAATAGATATTTAATAAAAAGACAGAAAATGAATAGAAATGAACCCTTTAATCCACTCACAGGTAAGCACAGTAGGCATCAGAGCAGCAAACATGAGGAAGAGCATAGAGAAAAAAAGGAAACCAGAGTTGCTGAGGACTTTCTTGGCCTCATTTCCGATGCCGAGGTACAGAAGCCCTATCAGGAACCCAATTCCAATATGAGAGGTGATGCGCAGGTGGGTCAACACCTAGTTATATAAAAAAAAAAAAAAAAAAAAAAAAAACACACTATATTTTATTATTCATTATGCAAAGATGCATAGTAATGCAAGGATAGGGCACAGAATTAAAAATAAATCCCAAACGTCAACATTCTCACTGTACATTCACTGTGCTAATTATGATATTAAGCAATGTATGTTAATATATAATATATGCTATTATATTTGTAGATAGGGCCAAGAGTAGTTTTAGTAACTGGGTCAACAAAATGTGATCTTGTACTGCTGATTATCATACATTTTCTAAATCTATACCTCATAATTACAGTACTGCATTCTAATTTCTGCTCATTTGGAACTCATTTCATAAGAACTTTTCACAACCAGCTACCTATTGTAGTGCAAGTTTCCATTAATATTTGGATAACATCTAACACTATAGGGGACTCTAGACTCTATTTAGGTTGGATGCAGCCATCTTATTATTCATGACAGCTCCTAAAATGTATAGTCAGTCGATCACAATTAATTGATTGAGCCTGTTCGGCACGCACTGCAGCATGATGCAGTGCTGTGAAAAAGTATCTGATTTCTTCTGTTTTTGTGTATATCTCATACTAAATTTGTTTCAGAAATGAAGACAAAAACTAAGATAAAACAAAGGCAACCTGAGTAAAGACAAAATACAGTTTTTAAATGATAATGTTATTTACTGAAGCAAAAAAGTTATCCAATAGCAACTGGACCTGTGTGAAAATGTATTTGGCCCCCATAGTTACGAACTCCCCAAATCTATGAAACTGCATTCATAATGGGGTTCAGATGGAATAGACGCAACCAGGCCTGATCACTGCAAACCCTGTTCAATCAAATCAAAGCTTAAATACACCTTTTTCAACAGCATGAATTTGGTTAAAAGGTTAGGCTTACCCAGTAACACACTATGCCAAAGTTGTAATAAGTTTAAGAAATGATAAGGAAGAAGGTGATTGAAATACATCAGTCTGGGAAGAGTTACAAAGCTATTTCAAAGGCTCTGGGATGCCAAAGAACCATAGTTAGAGCCATTATCTCAAAATGGAAAAACTTGACAAAGTAGTGAACCTTCCCAGAAGTGGCCGACCTTACAAAATTCCTCCAAAAGCACAGCAACTACTCATCCAGGAAGAGCCAAGGACAATATTGAAGGAACTACAGGCCTCTCTTGCATCAATAAAGGTCACTGTTCATGAGTCCACTATCAGAAAGACACTGGGCAAAAATGGCAACCATGGAAGAGTGCAAGCCACTGTTAACCCAGAAGAACATTGAGGCTCGTCTGAATTTTCCCAAAACACACCTTGATGATCCTCAATCCATTTTGTGAAAATGTTCTGGGTAGTACACCCGGGTGACTTGGAAGAGGAAACTGTTCAATTATGACTTCCTGTTTCGCAGGGGTATAAATATGAGGTAACACATAGGCCAAATTCTATTACTCATTTATAACAACAGGTAAGCCCAAGGAATATAGCTATGGTGTGCGGCAAAAGGTTGTTGAGCTTCACAAAATGGGAAGTGGCTAAAAGAAAATAGCACAAGAATTGAAAATGCTCATTTCCACCATCAGGGCAATGATTAAGAAGTTCCAGTCAACTGGAAATGTTATGAATCAACCTGGAAGAGGATGTGTGTCTGGATTGTCTCAACGCACTGTGAAGAGGATGGTTCGACTGGCCAAAAGATTAATCCTCACTTAACGATTACGCCTCCGTCTGATGATGACTGAGGTCATGCTGGGTATAAAAGGTAATGCTGACATAAACACTAAACTGAAGAAATTTATTTTCGTTGACTCTGGGATTATGCTAAAGCTAGCAACATCACATTACATGTGTTTGACGTTATGTGTCATCGACTGGGTAATGGCTTATACTTCTGGTGAGTAAAAAAATGCTAGTGTTCCATTTCAGACTATACTATCCATCTAAAATTCATCCACTAGACAGTAGAGTACACTATGCATAGTCTAAGTGCATAGTACGTCATTTGGGACACTTTGGTCTGTACTCTCCGATGTGTGTTTTCGGAACAGAAGTAAAGCAATGAGTAAATGTGCCCTGTGCCATACGCAGACCAACTAATCGATAATGAGATTCGTTGACAACGATTTTCATAAATGATTATTATCAATTTTATTGATTAGTTGTTGCAGCTCTAGTATTCACCCATTTCAAGGCACTTTTAAAGGAAACAAAGGAAATTTAACTGTTGGGCAGAATTTATATATTTAAATTTTGAAACTCCTGGCTGTTAGACATGTTGTCAAAATGCAAATTATATAGGCTAACTTCAGGGACATTGTTATTGTATATTTAATAATTTAATGCATATTTGAGTTTACAGCCCTGTGCACTGTGCTCATGTTCATTAGAGCTTTGTTTCTGGACTGAACTTGTTTAATTTAATCAACTTACTTGATCTATTAGACAGCATATTAGATGATAATAAATGTGGTGATTTCATAAAATATTCCTCGATCAAACATGGTGTTACTAAATCTATGCAATGATCAGCAGTTTTGTTTACCGAATCCCTCATGATACTGAGGAAAGTTCTTTTAAAGAGGATACAGAACTGCGTCTGACGACTGGCGGAGAAACTGTGACATCCTTCTGTGGAAGAGGAGTCCTAGAAAAAATTAAGTTCTTATTTAAGTGAGCTTATATTAGCCCATTGGTTGAATAATACCTCTTTTCATTTCCAAACTGAAAAATTTTGTATTACATTTTGTAGGATATAAAGCATTGTCTGTGATTGTACCTCAGAAGGTTTATGCCAAAAGAAGGATTTAAGAGTCCCATCACCATTCATCTCACTTTTGTAATCTTTCTCACACTTCCCCTCATTAACAGCTTTTACCAACCGAGTCATGTGGTCACCATAGTCTCCAGAGGCCACTTCCATTACTGAGGGCACAAAAAAATTCATATATACTTTCAGAAATATGTGGAACACACACAACATGCACTATTTACACTATAAAGTATACATTATAGGGTCTCTACTCCATTTTGTGCAACACAACAATTCCAAAAAATCTTTTTATGGCAAGACTGAGATTTACGATCACATTTACATTTATTCATTTAGCAGACGCTTTTTTTCAAAGCTACTTACAAATGAGGAAATACAAGCAAAGCGATATATCAAGCAGAGAACAATACAAGTAGTGTTACCATGCAAGATTTATTGAGTTCTAGAGAAGCAAAGTGTGCAGAGTAGAGGTGTAAGAGCCAGAGTACGTTTTTTCTTTCTTTCTTTTCTTTTATAATGTGGGGTTGGCATTTTAGGGGTTTGTTAAGTGCTCACGGAAGAGGTGGGTCTTTTTTTTTTTTTTTAAATAGTGACAGATTCTGCGGTCTGGATTGAGGTTGGACGTTCATTCCACCACTGAGGGACAATTAGTTTGAAGGATCTGGAAAGGGACCTTGAGCCACGTTGAGTAGGCACTACTAAAAGTTGGTCATTAACCGATCGCAGATTGCATGAGGGAACATAAGCCTTAAGGAGATTCTGTTATGAGTATGCATATAAGGATAATCATCATTTATATCTACTGATATACATTTGATTTTTAACAGCAACAATGAGTTTCTTACTGAAATCAGCAGGGTTGTGATATGTAGGGCAGTTGAGTCCATGTTCCCTTAGATAGGGAATTAGGTTTGATACTTTCCCCTGGTAGATGCACTGGCCTTGGCTCAGAACATAAAGCTGTAAAACAATTAAAATACAGCTGTCAAATAGTGAGATAAAGTTGTTTTCATCTTATCCTTGCATTAGAATGTTCACTTAAGGACAATGGCAGATCCTGGCATGGGTAAGATGGGAGGCCACCAAGGCTGGCATTGTTCTGGGGGTGGCTTAGGGCACCCACACAAAAAAATGTCAGATACAGACATAAATATACAGTCACTATTCTGTTGCTCATGTGCATGTCAGTGATGTCATGTCACCGTATCAGGCATTTAACTTTGTCAGAATGGACATCTTGTACTGCATTACTTGTTGTCCCCCCTATTTACACAGCTTAGAAGTCTGAAATGGGGGACAGGGGATGATCCTGTCTTTTTAATAATTTGCTGAGGCTGCTAAGTAAGCCAGAACTGCCAATGCTGAAGAAATGGTGAAGGATTTAACTAAAATATGGATTCTTTGTTTTTTATTATCAATTAACATAATGTTATTATATTATGTTATTACAACCTCACTTCAACACTTAGCATAACATAGCTTACTTTGTCAAAGAGCTCAAAGACCTTGGCACTGGGCTGGTGAATGGTGCAGATAACTGTTCGGCCTCCTTGAGCCAGAGCTTTCATCAGTGAGACCACCTGGAAACAGGAGGCGCTATCCAGTCCACTGAAAAGAAAGCAAAATCTCAGATTAGCTCTTCCGTCCCCCCTTGTCTATTTTTTCTACTGAAACTGAGACAGTTTAACTTGTACATTGTAAACTGTACATACACCATAAATTTACGCATGTACCCATAAAAATACACAGGGGTGACAGATTAAAGGAAAAATAATAATAATGAGATGGTGGGCCATGACAAGACGCAAAAACAACTTCAGCGCACCTTGGCATAGATTCTTTGGAACTCTATTTTATGAAGAGATTTGTGTTTGAGATCAAAAGATTAATTTGAGATGATAGACCAGAATTTCAGCTTGCATTTCCTGATATTTCCATCTAGATGTGTTAAACAACTTTGAACGTGGCACCTTGGTGGCAGACCAGCCATTTTTTTGTTGGAGGTTTTTCCTTCAGTCTCCTCTTCAGGAGGTGAAATGCATACTCAGTTGGGTTAAGGTCTGGCGAATGACTTGTCCAGCTTAAAACCTTCCATTTTTTCCCCCCTGATGATGTTCTTTGATGTGCTGGCAGTGTGTTTTAGGTCACTGTTTTACTGCATGATGAAGTTTTTATTAGATTAGATTAGATTGGCTGCATTTTTCTGTAAACTGGCAGACAGAATGTTTCTGTAGATTTCTGAATTCACTTTGGCCTTTCTATCCTTTCATAGAGGTTAATCTTGTTTCCAGAACTTTTGTGGCTCATTTATATATTTCTTTGCGAATTCCAATCAGGCTTTCTGATTCTTACTGCTGATGAGTGGTTTGCACCTTGTGGTATGGCCTCTATATTTCTGCTCTCGAAGTCTTCTTTCGGGTGGTGGATTGAGATACCTTCACCCCTGTTCTGTGGAGGTTGCTGGTGATACAACTGACTGTTGTTTTTAGGTTTTTCTTCACAGCTCTCACAATATTTCTGTTATCAACTGCTGTTGCTTTCCTTTGCTGACTTGCTCAGTGTCTGGTTGTTAGTAAACCAGTGGTTTCTTTCTTTATCAGAGCATCCCAAATTGTTGTATTGGCTATGCCCACTGTTTGTGCACTGGTTCTGATAGATTTCCCCTCTTTTCTCACCTTCAAAACAGCTTGCTTTTCTCTCAGCTTGCTTTTTAGCCTTTTAGAAAATGGAGTTTTCTCAGGCAAAACCAGGACTCAAACCAAGAGTAGACATTCAGAGTGGGTTCAAACAAAAGGTGCCATGTTCTAAGTTGTTTAACACATCTAGATGGAAATATCAGTAAATTAAAGTTGAAATTCTGATCTATCACCTCATATTCATGTTTTGAGCTCAAACCCAAATGTATTCAGTGTATAACAAAAACAAAAGCATTGGCCTTGTTGGTCCAGTGGGAATCATTTTAATTATATAGCTTCATCAGCAATCAATTATATGGTTAAATCCCCTAGGAGAGACCCATAGGAAGAAGAAATGAACAGATTGATTAATCATCCTCTTACAAGCCTAAGTAGTTATCAAACCTCTCACAACAGCTAACTATAGCAACAACCTGTGTTCATATTTATTGTTATTCTCTTTTTATATTATAAAACCTTATATTTGGCTCTAGTGCATGCTATGATGCTCAGTGAGATTACTAAAATAATCATTATTACATGTGAGGGCACAAAAGAACATGTATTATGAGTGAGTGTTTCTCAAGGGTTTCACCTTGTGGGCTCATCAAAAAACATGACAGGTGGGTTGTTGACAAGTTCCAAGGCGATTGCCAAGCGTTTCCTCTGGCCACCAGAAAGGTTAGATGTGCGTGTTTTAGCACACTCCAACAAGCCAAGTGCAGTCAAGATCTCACTCACCTGCAAAGACAGAGGCATTATTAAGTATTATACAACAGTTAGTTCTGGACCACTAATTTGATTGGGCAAGTGGTGTTCCAAAATTGCTGATATTTAGTATCATAGCACTGCTACATTTAACTGTTTTTATTACTCCGCTTCTCTGTGCTTGCTACATAAAATTCCAACTCCAGCAATAGTTTACTATACTCAAACCATTGCAACATGCAACGGTCTATCCAGCTGTGGTTTCTTTGGTAAATATTTTCATTGAAGGAGCAAAAATACACAAAATATTTGGCCATAATATGTCTGAAATGTCAGTTAATATATATTTATTTCTTGTTTTGGGAACAAGTTGTATAAAAGCAATATCACACTTTCAACCATGCTGTTGTACTAAATACAAGTGGCCTTGTCCCTGTGTATGAATTACACTGTGTTTAAATATGAAGGCACCAATGATAAAACGATCAGAGTCACATTGTGCTTGAATTCTAGAATTTGAATTTAAAAGTTTAGAACCTTCTTATGTTATAATAGTTGAGAACAGAGAAAATCTTGATATGTTCACTAGACCCATTCATAGTCTTTATGAAGACACCAAAAGTTA
>JANDJT010000071.1:12340202-12362689 GCA_024331685.1 Stegophilus panzeri | reverse complement strand
AATAAGAATAGAATAAAATAGAATAGAATAGAAATGCCTTTATGTATCATTACACATATACAGATATACAGTACAACAACATTGTTTTTTCATATACCCCAAGTTCTATTGAGGTTGGAGTCAGAGTGCAGAGTCAGCCATCCCACAGCACCCCCAAAGCTGACAGGGTTAAGGGTCTTGCTTAAGGACCCAACAGTCATCATGGATTTGAAGCACAGACTTTCTGATCAACAGACCACTGCTCTATCCACTAAGCTACACAGTCCCATTATATTATTCCTGCATATTCCATTGCTAATACTGTGTTATTCTTTATTTCCAGTCTCAAATGAGGTAACTCAAGTTCATTTGATCAGCACAGACACTATCGAAACAGCTACTGTTTCACCGTTTCAGGTATCTTATAATGGTGCATATCAGACGGTCTTATCGACCCAGACATAAACAGACACCGAGATAAACACTGATTGTCTTTCTTACCATTATGATAGCGTTGGTCACAGTAGTATTGCTGACTGAGAAGGCTGCCATAAGGTATGCCATTCCTCCCGAGTGTAACCCTGAGTACCTGGCCTGGTGGGAAGAAATCTCGCGCATGATCCTTCAGTGCGCGCTCTCCCTCACTTTCTCACGCGCTTTGTTTACAACCTGCGGCTCGCGCTTGACGCGATGACGTCACACAGTGACTAGCTGGATGTTGAGGATTTTGATACAAGCGATTGATAAAGTTTGTTGTTGCATGATCATCATCTTCATCATCTACTGTTTCATCTTGACTTAATGATGATACTCGAAATACAGTATGATTAGCTTTGTTAGATCTCAACGGTACCTGTGGTGTTAAATTGAACTATGATGTTACAAAAGATTTAGCCATGATATTACAAAATATTATTTCTTGAATAACGTGGGATGTTAGGCTATGTGTGAAATACGTTTGTCTTTTTCATGACTGTTTGAAAAGCAAAAATCACATGGAGTCTAACATTTTTAATGCCCTTTGGGGAATTAACTGGAGCTCTTGGCCTGTATCTGCATGCATTGCGCTGCTGCTGCATGATTGGGTGACTGGATAGTTGCATGAATGAGCAGGTGTATAGGTGTTCCTCATAAATGTGCGTATAATACATTTCCAGGTTGTTACACGACAAAATATGGAAAAGATCAAGGAGGGTGACAATTTATGAAATATAACTAGTTATATATAAATTGCAACCTGTTAATCTGTTTAATCAGGTTGTGCATTCAGATTATATTTTTCCTATAAACGCTGATAACTGAACACAGATTAGTTGAGTTGTTGATATGTTATTGGTCTACTAAACTGATATATCTATTTATTTTTGTCAAGTCCACTTTACAATGGACTAAGAGTAATGTGGTTTGCTACCTAAAATGAGTTTAAGCTACCAAATAGATATTATAGACCAAACACAACTTCAAGACCTACAAGTTCATTAAACGTCTCTGTTGAGTTGGTGAGGTCCCCATTTATCTGAGACCTTAAACACGCAACATGACACTGATTTTGGTTGTTAAATGCCTATAGTAATTTGTTATTCTATAAAGATGTGGGCAGGTTATTCGTAAATAGAAAGAACACCACAATGAATACAAATGTTTACATGTTTACAAATATCCGTGGAATATTGTCAGAAAGAAATTTCCCCTGCACCTCCTCTTATCGAAGAGACGCAGGCAGAGCAGATACATGTTATTACATGCGCCCCCTTGCGGACTTTCTTAGAAATAACATTTGCCTACTGCGAGAGAGAGCAAGGATAAAGACCAACCGGCATCCTCGAGGAAAATCGACACTGTTCCTCTGACAGTTAGAAAACTATTTTAACGCCAGAATATTGAGCACTTTAAGAAACGTGTATCAAATAAACATTGCACACTCTTTATAATTTGTTTATCTTTTAATAACTTTTTAAAAATAAATGCAAACAAATTGTTATCTTTGAAAAAAGATCTCCAGTAACATTGCTGTTGCTTTTGATTGCACAAATGTACAATCCTTATCCAGCAGGGGAACACTTTTAACACAAAAGGACTAGATGGTCTGACTTACAAGAACAGTCAGATAATTAATGAAAATCTTCCTTCTTTCATTCTTTCCTTCCTTGACCTCCAGTAACCATTTTATCTTGGTTATTATTGTTGTTGTTGTTGTTGCTAATAATAGTGATGAGGATGCTGGTCCAAATATCATCGTTTCAGAATAGCACAGTTTAGTTTAGATTTGTTTAGGTTGTTGTAAACAAAATCAACCTATGTTGTACTAATATATTTTACATTTGATTAAATTTAACCTGAAATGTTTACAACAAAAAGTTAAATGACACCCTCATATATGTGTAAACATTTAATATCTGCAGTTATATAATCAATGATTATCTCTTCCATTTTACACCTATTATGTTTTCCAACCATGTTTATGTGTAGGAGGGTTGTCTGGTCACAAGGGACTGTATGTGCCTCTTTTGCTGTTGCTGTGGAATCTGAATCTTTTTTGCTGACAAAGCGTCTCGTCCACCACAGCAGCACCACTGCATGTTTATATAGGTTTAACAGTTTAAATTTTACTAACACAGAAAAAATGAAAACTAAGAAAAGGTAATTCATACTTCAGATAATGTTGTGTGTGGGATGTGTTTAGGTAAGGGGCATATGATATTTAAACAGAATCATTAATAAAGAAAAGCATGCAATGTTGTGATAGATAAAATAGATAAAAGACACATGAAAGCTAATATAATTATGCATCAGAATATAATATTTAATTCCTGTCCTCTTTATTTATAAGACTTTTATGTGTGCATTGAAACACCATGCATATTATCTCTAACCTCTTAGTGGACTTGTTTTTAATGGGTTTGTTTCTCAAAGTTCAGTTTAGTGTCTGAACAAAATGTAAGAGAGAGATTATTACTAATCCTCTCCCACCCACCCCTCCCCTCTATGGGTATAATAGTGTATAAATGGAGCCTGGCACAGGCAGCTATGATGCCTGAGATTGTACATTTTGGGTTAACAGCATGAAAATATTGGGATTGATCATCTTTACTACACTGATGCTGACCGCTATCATAGGTATTACATGACATTTGTTTGCAGTAAATTATCAGATGCTGCTAATTAGGGCTGTGTTAGTTTGGATGAATATATTCCTTACATTACCTGTGTGATGGTTCTGTTTTTCAGCTTGTGATACAGATGTTCATGGCTGGACATGTGGCTATCGAGGCCTTTGCAGAAAGCAATGCTATGCCCAAGAATACATGGTGGGTTACCATGGCTGCCCTCATAGATACAGGTACTATATATTAAATATTTAAAAGGTATTATTATCACAGTAAATTTTATTTCCTATGCAAATGATAAATAGCTAATGTTTAATAACCAAGATATTAACCACATTATTAATTAATTAAAGGATCAAATGTACTGCACTTATCTCTGCTCATTTACAGATGCTGTGCATTGAGATTTTAACCATTAGTGACCAAATCCTTTCCTGAAACAGCATTCACTCTTACTCTTTACATCTTGTTTGTCGTTTTACAAAAATATTTTTTATTTAGATTTACATTACATATTTGCATACATATACACTAAATGTTTCTCTACTTATACTATGGAATTATGTAAAATTGTATTTACAGAAGAAAACAGATTTACAGACTGCAAATGGTAGAAAAATACTTAAACCAGTTATTGTGCTGATTTGAAATGATTTTAAATGGAGAAAATATTTGCATTATGGTTGTAATTGGATTAGAACTGTCAAAGCAGCTCAGCTTATGTCCTGTATTTCACAACACATAATTGTACAGTAATAAAGCTGATTGACACAGTTACTAAATAAAATGTGATTAACTTTGGTCTTGAGGTTATACTCTACCCATCATCCCCATATCAACTTCCCCACATGTCTGTTCCTTTGACTCCTTTCCAGATTTGTTCATAGTTTCCTGTTCCTTTTTGTTTCCCTTCCCAGTGTTTGTGAAATATTGCATGATTTTTCAGCATTTTAAGCAGTACTTTGCAGTTGTTTATTTCTTAGTTTTCTCTTTTTGTGTATAATGAATCTTGTTTTGTTTTCTGTGAACCAATGTTTTGGCTGCAGTCTGATATAACAGCAACAAGGGTTGGAGTAACGCTATTAAACATGTCATTTACACACTTGCCCCTACTTTTTGCATTTTACAAATGACATGCACTGAGTGCAATCTAAGAGTAACTGGAGTGACATATCCAAGATCTGATTTGAAAGATAAGAAGCCTTTTTATGGATAATAATCATTTTAAAAACTCAGTATGATACATAAAACGTTTCCCAGGCAGTTTTAGATATTTTAAATTAGGTGCTTATAGTAATAATAAGTATTCAGAATAGCTATCAATGTAATAGCATTCATTAAACAATTAACAATCATCTATATTAAAGTAAACAGATAT
The DNA here is from genome assembly GCA_024331685.1 of Stegophilus panzeri. Taxonomy (NCBI): domain Eukaryota; kingdom Metazoa; phylum Chordata; class Actinopteri; order Siluriformes; family Trichomycteridae; genus Stegophilus; species Stegophilus panzeri. Next base: position 12,358,225 of record JANDJT010000071.1, on the reverse strand, counting down.
TGTATCTGTTGCATAATGTTCATAGACATGAACATTATGTTGTCACAACTGTTTGTGTTTATTTTAATTAAAATGCTAATTGTGCTGTATACCTGCAAAAAGTATTTGCTGATTTCTTCTGTTTTTGTGTATATCTCATAATAAATAGTTTTAGATCTTCAAACAAAATACAAGATAAAACAAAGGCAACCTGAATAAACACACAATACAGTTTTTATTTATTTTATTTTTTAGTGAAGTAAAAAGTTATCCAACACCTATCACCCATGTGAAAAACAAATTTTCCCTTTAAAACTAAAATCTCCTTGTGCCACGTTTAGCAGCAATAACTGCAACCAACTGCTGGAGATCAGTCTTTCACAGCACTGTGGTGGAATTTTGGCCCACTCTTCTTTGCAGAACTGCTTAGTTCAGCCACACTGGAAGGTTTTCTGTCCTGCCACAGAATCTCAATTGGGTTCAAGTCAGGACTTTGACTAGGCCACTCCAAAACTTAAATTTTGCTTTTTTTGAGCCAGTCAGATGTGGACTTACTCCTACAGTATGCTTTAGATCATTGTATTGCTGCATAATCCAGTTGCGCTTGAGTTTCAGCTTACAGATTGAAGACTAGACATTCTCCGTTAGGATTTTCTGGTAGAGAGCAGAATTCATATTTCCCTCAATTATTGCAAGTTGCCCAGGCCCTTGCTTGACCATAGGTATGATTTTTGTGGAATTCCATGCCAGATATAACGGGTCCCGTCTTCCAAACAGTTCCACTTTTGACTCGTCAGTCCACAGAACATTTTCTCAAAAGGTTTGACGATCATTAAGGTGTGTTTTGGTAAAATTCATACAAGCCTCAATGTTCTTCTGGGTTGGCAGTGGTTTTCACCTCACCACGCTTCCATGGATGCCATTTTTGCCCAGTGTCTTGTAGACAGTGGAGTCATGAACAGTGACCTTTATTGACCAAGAGAGGCCTGTAGTTCCTTTGATGTTGTCCTTGGCTCTTTTGTGACTTCACTACTGGTTCAGTACTGTGCCAGGTTTTTCCCATTTGGAGATAATAGCCCTCACTGTGGTTCTTTGGAGTCCCAGGGCCTTTGAAACAGCTTTGTAACCCTTCCCAGACTGATGTATTTCAATCACCTTCTTCCTCATCATACTCTGGAATTTCTTTCAATCTTGGCATAGTGTGTTACTGGTTAAGACATTTTAACCAGATTTTGAACTGATTGAACAGGTTTTACAGTAATTAGGCCTGGGTGCATCTAATCCAGCTGCAGTTTCATAGATTTGGGGAATTAGTAAGTAGCTACAGGGGCAAATACATATTCACACAGGCCCAGTTGGTATTGCAATTTTTTTTCTTTTTTTTTTTTTCTTCAATAAATAATCTGTAAAAAAAAAAAAAAAAAACCCTGTATTTTGTGTTTACTCAGGTTGCCTTTGTTTTATCTTAGATTTTGTTTCATTTCTGAAACAATTTAGTATGATGTACACAAAAACAGAAGAAATCAGATACTTTTTCACAGCACTGTATAAGGTTTTACATTTTAAAGCTTTTTTATGTGCATTTAGTATTAAGCTTGTAGAACCAAACTACAATTTAGTTATCTTCAGGTATTTCAGATTAATGATTAGCATTAATTAATAAATGTTGAACAATCGTAGACAATCATCCTTATAAAAACTCATAAACCAGAAGTTTTGAAGTCTGTGGGAATAAACACAGTAGTAGAGAAATGTCAATGAACAGAAAATTTAAGGATTATGAGAAAACATTGCAAAGCAGAAAAGCATTTCAGACCATTGATAGAATGCCTCAGTATAAAGGCACTAACATAAACAGACAGCCACCATCCACACAGCACTGCCTTACATCTGCTCGCTCAATCATTGTGTCAACATTCCAGCAGTACAATGAGAGAAGAAAACTCATTTATTGGTAGCATCAGTCATGAATTCACACAGATAAACTAAAGGTATGAGATCATAAGGCAGAGTTAAAGAAACAGCTAAGCAGTATCTTTTCTCTTCTTCAATCATGGAACAGCCTGCTTAATGTTAATAAAGGCCTGTTTCAAGTGTAGAACTGATTGTAGGTGCTGGGGTCTCCTGTACACAAAAGTTTAATAATTTGAAAATCATTTTCTAACTAAAGTCCTCCATCTTTCTTTTTATGAAGTGCACTTAACCACTCTATAATTAGAATTCCCAAACGTCAAAATAAATTGCACTTACAAATGAAGAGAAAGAATAAAAGCACAGTAAAATCTTTTTTTAAAAATGACAAAAGCTTTACTTTAATTGTATGCTTTTTTTTTTTTTTTTTTTTTTAATACAAACAGCAGGATAATAGCTAAAACAGTGAATTTAATGACAAAGACTGCAGCTATTTAATTCTGTAACTCAAATAAAACCATATACAGGTGTACGATTCTAACCATTATAAAATAAATATATATATTTTATACCATTTTAATGATGTACTAAATAGTTGATATTTAAATAAAGCCATACACACATGGCTGTGTGTTGTCATGTGGGCTCCCTTTCATAACTTATGCTTCACACTCAAGGTGAGAGAGAGAGACCAGTACAGTCTATACATACATTTTGTATGAATAGAACTTGAATAGTTTATTATTACCATTTGACCTTTAAAAGCAATAAAAAAAAAGGAACAGATTTCACAATAATTCTAACCCCAGCTGTCTGAATAAACAATCTCAAGTTCAAGGAAGAAGAGAAAGATAGATTCAAGAAATTGACAATCATTTTAATGAGGCTTAAGCAAAACAATATATGTATGGTAAGAGAAGGAGAGAAAAGAAAAAAAGAAAAAAAAAAAAAAAAAAAAAAAAAAAAAAAAAAAAAAAAAAAAAAAAAAAAAAAAGACGACAATTCAGGGATGTCAGCACTTGAATAAAACATTTAAATCTTTTAATAGATGCTGCTTATGACAAATGTTCAATATTTTGTTATCCACTCACATGTTCCCCATCAAGAGGAATCAGTGAAAAACATTTTAACTTCACTGTCAAACAGAATGTTGAACTGAGACATTTACTCTAACTGAACCTTTAGGTACAAATATTGTGATGCCAATTGAAAACAGTTATACTATGACAACCTTTATACAAATTTCTTGACCAAAGGCTAACATTTGACAGACATTAACATCACACTCTTTCCCAGTGAAAGAGTCAGCCCCCCCCCAAACACCCCCCTTCCCCAAATCAGTGTGTGCTGAGGCTATGCTGGTACACAGAGTTTCTGCTCAATTTTACTTAGTTTTCTTCTCCATTGCCAACGTGTCATGAAGCTTTGACACACACTTTTCATACTGGTCCATCACCAATGTTCCATTTCCATCAAAGAACACACTGACTGACTTTGTGAACTCGGTCGCCCTAGACTGCTTGGTTTTTCCATCTGTAAAGGATGCTTTCAGCGTGTACTTATCATCAAACCTACAAAAGATAGTTCCATAATTTAGTACATATTTCCAAGCAAACATTTAAAATTTCAGAAGTGGTGGGGGCTACAAGTGTTTGTTTTTTTAAATAAATAAATAAATAAATAAATAAATAAATAGATAGATAGATAGATAGATAAATAAATTAATTTAAAAAAAATTAAAAAACCCACACACACACAACAACAACAAAAAAAACCAACCTTTTAAGACTTGATGAAAGCTGCCAGATGTGATCCGGGTCCATGCCAGTTGGGTCTTTTTGGACAGCCACAAGAAAGATATTTTTCTCTTTGTAGGAGGTATACAAGGTTAGGATGCCCATCATTATGAAATATGTGTGAGGTCATTAAGGAAACAACAGTGAAAGTAAAGAATCTAGACAATATAAAGATTATTTTCAATCAAACAATCCAGGATTAAACTCCAATTTTAAAGGTTGAGGAACAGATATGAAAAAGCATTATACGTATTAACTAAGCTTCAAAAACTGGATGAAAAATTAAAAGGTAACATGTACTGTAAAAATATCTTCTGTTTAAGCAGTAAAGGATATGAAACAACACAGCATGCTAGGACTGGTTTGGACTCTGGGAATGGGTGCAGGTAGTCCCAAATTAAGGCTACAATGGCAAAAAGGCAGGAGACTGTGCAAATGAAAAGACGTCCATCTACAAGGCTGAAGTTCTCAGCGTAACCATACTTCTCAATGAGTACCTAGCAATAAGAAAGAAATGACAGTAAGCCAAGAATAAATGAAGCAAGACCCTAAGGAAACAACCACAAAAATAACGGTTTCACCTGCCTTCTTAGCTGCATCGTCAAGAGAATTCTTCACAGCTGCACCATCCCATTTGTCAATCTTGACAGGTTTTTCATCAATCCTCCACTGAAAACAAGCAGATATTCACAGAAGAATTTTTTTTAGCAGATTTTCACCTCTATTTTAAAATTCAGCATGTATAAAATGCAACATGTATCCTAATTTCAAATTCTTATAAACTAGGTCTTCAATAATTAACAAACATCTAACAAATATCGATCTTTACATGCTAGATGCAGTGCCATGCATCCATGAGTTAAGACATGCACATGACAAATGGCTGATATAAAAATGCATCAAACAGATTTTCTTTATGATTTTATTCTTTTTTTTAAGATGAGGTTCAAGTGTAATGTAAACAAATTCTAGCCCTCGTTATTAATAGAGTTAGATATCCTGGCGTTGTATTTCCTAGCAATACGAGTCGCATGGCTAAACAGTTAAACCGCTATGTCATTATAGAGAAGTGCTCCTTGTTCATTTGGCGCACCTTATGGCATGTATTGTCACATAAGAATAAACCTTGTTACAAACTTTAAACGAAGTTTAAATACATGTCGAGATAGCGGGTATGCCTATAAATTTTACAGGTCAGATTTACTCATGTGCTGAGATTTAAAAAAAAATAAATAAAAAAAGTTTATGTTTAAGAACGGATGTGTTTTTCTTTCAGGTTTCCGTTCTGAGCTGCTAGCTGTTAGCATGCTCATACCGTAGCTCGTGCACATCACTCTGCTCTCACAAAGTCCGTAATAAAGGTTGTAAAGAAATATAGAAGAAAAATATGCCTTGGACTCAATGAACGTTTGAAAGCGAGGGTGAACCGTTTCCACGCGAACTGTGAAATGTAATAAACAATTCTTACTTTTTGTAGCAGACCATTCTTTCCATTCTTTGCAGCCATCTTCTCTTCCTGGTCAGCCGTGTGACCTGGCTCACTCTGATTGGCTGAGCTCATACGCCACGCACGCAGCCAAACCAAAGCTCAGAGGCCTCGAGCTGCCTAATTTCTGCCTGCGGCAGCTTAACGGAAGTGTGCGTTGTGCGTGCTGCTCATGTTCAAATCTCCTCTTAGCATTTCTAGGCACGTTGTCTTGAACTATATAGACTCCGTTATCTTATTAGGTCCACCTATATCTACACTCATTTGTGAGTTTATTAGACACACCATTACTTAGTGTAGTTGGGAAAATCCATCATGGATGTTGCTAGACAGGCTGGTTTGCTGCTGATCACCTTAAAACTGGAGAGTTCAAGGGCCCATTATAGTCTCAGATAACTGTTTTGGCTAACATGAATGGAACCCGATACAGTCTTCTGCTGCTGCAACCCATATGCCTCAATGTCTGATTTCATTTGGGTTCTGCTCACCACAGTTGTATGAAATGGTTATTTGAGTTATTCTACCCTTCCTGTCAGCTTCCTGGCCATTTTCCTCTGATCTTGCCCATCAACAAGACGTTTTGGCCTGCAGAACTGCACCTCACTGGATGCTTTTTTTTTCTTCCTCAGAGGAATTCGTGTAAACTTCTGTTGTGTGTGAAAATCCCCAGAATTAAGCCACTTCTGAATTACTGAAACCAGCCCATCTGACACCAACAACCATGCTACAAATTTTTGATCTGATGTTTGATGTGAACATCAACTAAAGCTTTTGACATATGTTTGCATGATTTTAGGCGTTCCACTTGTGTCATGTGATTGGCTGATTGTATAATTGCATGAATGACCAGGTGTACAGGGGTTCCTAATAAAGTATTTTTTATTTTATTCGAAATGTCAGATAACATATATACAATTAAAAAAATAATAATTTACAGCATTAAATTTCTGTATTTACATGTTACAATACATTAGTTGTCCTATGCAATTCTGTTGTCATCTCATTATCCTAGTTGGACTTATCTTAACCTGATTGAATATTATCCTGAGCTGACAAGCTATAGCCAGCCCACATTCCCATATTTGAGTTTTACAATTTTGAACTGGCCTTTCTTAATACATAAAATATTTCAAACAAAAACATTCATTCATCTTCAGTAACTGTTTCATCCTGCTCAGGGATAATTTATAGTCACCAATCCACAGAACCCAGAGGAAACCCATACAGACAAGCAATAAAATAGTGTTTTATTTGGTATTTGTAATTTATTTACTCCAATATTCATGATTTACTTTAATAAGACTGTTCCCATCCTTATGGAAACAATAAATTGTTTGTGCAAACAAAATTTGTGATTTTATGCATTATAAAATTTAACAAACTTTAACAGAACTGGACCACTAATTATCAACATTGTAATGCAGACTAATAGTGTTAAACTGAACTGATAAGCACATAATCCTGTGGCTTAAAATGTCATATTTATGGAATATTTTTTTTTTTTTTTAAGTATATATATAAAAAATAATGTTTGCATTTGGTCTCATCATTCACACATTGTTCAAATAATAAACAAAATTTGTCAAATGCAATTTAAACATGCATGGGAATATATCCAATAATAGTCAAAGAGATGAGATGAGATGGCTCATCCATTACTCTGTGCATACATCCACATTAATATACAGTCAAAACTCAAGCTTTTTTTTTTTTTTTTTAATAGTATTATTAAAAGCCCATACAGTACTGAACAGAAATGTAGAATGTGTTTCAGAAAATAAACATGAGAGAAATATGAAGAGATGACAGAAAATTTTGGCATATGGATAAAACCTCACAGCGATTCTATTGTTTTTTTTGTTTGTTTGTTTTTTTAAAGATAATCTTTTTCAAAGAAGTCTACAGTGATTAAATGTAATACGTGTATGCTTATTCAAGCATATAGTGCAATATATATTTTTCATTAAAAGGTCAAGCTGGCCAAAACTTTTGCAACACCATAAAATGAAATCACATCAAATTCTAACAGAGGAAGAAAAGACGTACCTAATGCACATAGGGGAAACTCTGAATATAAGTTAATTTAAAGATAAAGCAGCTTTCCAAGGAAGATAAGGGAAAAATACCTTTTAAGAGTAATTGTAGCAAGTTGGGTAATGTAAAGCTTTTACAGTGCTATACATATCAGTCTAATTTGAGACACAACTGTACGGGGCTCTTAGGCAGAAATTCAAGCCTCTGAACATTCAAACTGATCACTTAAAATAAACTGCCCATTAAAGTAAGAACTTTACAACTAATACTCAGCATTTCCTTTTTAAACACAAACTATTACATTTATAAAAACAATAATGCATTGGATAAAATAAATGCATTGTTTTTAGTATTTATGTTTAATGCCCCAATAAGAACAGTTCTACAGGAATTTTCTGGCTGTTGATTAGGTAGTGCCGAATTAAAGAGAAAAAATAGTAAGGGCAAAAAAAATCTGCAATATTTTAATCTAAGAAAAGAGCTGTTATTTGGTACAATTATCTGAGATATATAGTATGAAATAAAAATGAAATGGCAAGCATAAGCATAGTTGTCCCAAACACTAAGACCATTCCAAAACATACCAGTATTCTCTGTCCTACAGAGAAGGTCAGACTCGTTTGCTTTTGTCCCCTGTCAATAACTTGATTTAAGACTTTTAATTAAAGTGTTTTATCTTCCTAGAAATCCTTCCTGACCTGCGTGGATTACGAGCTGCTCTCCCATCTACACAAATCCAGGACCGTAGAGGATATTTATCAGAACTCATCCTATGCCTTTCTACTTTCTGGGCTTCTTTGTCAAACTGTCTTTGTAGCTTTAGTGCCAGTTCTCTGTCCATTCTTTCTTGATGGATCTGTTCAACATATAAATCATTTTGTCTATATTGTGGGTCACAGCTATCACAGCTTTCTATTTTGGATATTCTTATTCTCTTTGCCTCTTCCAAATGTTTGGTCTTCTGGCTCCTCTTTTTGCCCCTTTTTGAGGTAGGTCTGTTAAGTACACAACTTCTGACAGTTGGCTCATTCCGTAGGTCTTGAAGGTCCTCTATTCCCTGATTATGACTTACTCCCATGTGTTTGTCCACTATGGGTGATTTCAAGTTTTCAACCTGTCCTGAAAGTGAACAGTGTGGTTCAAGAGCACCACACTGATTGTGAGTATCAGAATTACCCAATGCCATCAATGTAGGATGTGCATTTGTAGACTGTGAGCAATCATCTCTGCTACACTGATCAAAAATCAACTGCCGCTTATTGTACAGCAAAGACTTTCCCCTCTGCTTTCTAGACAAGTTTGTATTTGCAGTACAATTGCAATGTTGACCCTGCAATGTTGAGCCTTTTTCCATGGGACCACAGTTACAAGATTTGTTCTCTTGGTCTTCTTCAGAGCTCTGTGTGATGCTGTAATCGTCTGCCACTGGACTGGTGATGGTTCCTTTGGACATGAACTTGACACGCTGCCGATCTAGCTCAACCTGCTTCCACTTCTGCAGGATGCTAGGACTGGCTTCATAGCTGGTGCTTTTCTGCAGGTTGTGGGTCAGGTTCCTGGGTGTAGACTTTACTATGGTGGGTTCCATTAACCGGCCATCTGGGAGTCTCTTCGGTGGCGTGCACGGTGAGCAAACTATGGGCTTGAAGTGGTTCAGCTCTTCTGAGATGCTGTCGTTGCTCTCTGGGCTGACTGAACGCTCGGGTTTAGTATGAGGCACTAAAGAGGAAGGAGGAGAGGCCAAGATGGAACGCCAGTGATGCCTCTTGTCAAGGGGAAGAACTGGTGCTGAGAAGGAACGACTGTTCTCAGAGGATAAGAGTATTCCTGCATTGAAACTATGACAGATACTGGCCTATATTAAGGGGAAAAACAGGAATTATTATTAACAACAACAACAGGAAAAAATAAACAAATGCTTTAATATTAGATGAGGGTAAACACAATTCTGCCCATGTATGTCTGATATATATTTAGCATGACAACAATCTGAGCTGAAATAATTTTGCAGGTGTGTAGTTCTCTCATACTTTTTCTGGTAAAGAAAGGTGTGACTGAGCTCTGACTTTTCTTCTTCCTTCCTCAGAGTCAGTACAACTTTGGCTCCTTTGTACACTGATGTTGTACAGACTGTATAAACACAACAAAAAAGCAAGGACATGAAAAATAATTTGCACACTCTATATAAAAAAATTATGTAGTATAACACAGATCTTTTGTTATGAATTGTGTTGATACCTTTTGCAAAAAGGTGGGGAAAACCTTGATCGGCGCACAAATGCTGATGCATGCCTGGTTCTCATTCTCATAGGTTGTTCATTCTCAGAGTCGGACAACACTAAAGACTGAAAAATATAACTACTTGTCATGAACATTTTTCTTTTTAACTAGGGCTTGACTGATGAATCAGCTGAAAATATTTACTTCTGTAAGAGTATGAACTCTGGAGTTGTGAGGCACCAACACTCTGAACCAACACTGGCTGAACACCACTTACTAATTGAAAAAAAATAATGAATTATATTAATATAAAAACTAAAAACATACAGTATCCTGAGAATGTTGCAGTCCACTTTCCCCTTTCTTACGGCAGGATAATTTTTTCATTCTCTCTTCAGTTTCTTCATCCATCATCATCATCTGGAAGCACAATGTTTAGATCACAGTGATACTTCTACAGTGGATAATCATACTCAATTTATGTAACCTATATCACATTCCTGAACATAAAAAAGGAGCTCCTTAGGTTACATGAACATATTTCTTATGATTATACTATGTCAACTAACCTTATTCTTTTGCTTATCATACTCATGCCGCATATCTCCAGGCTTACATATCTGTATAGGTGAACAGAAAACATCTGTGGAAAACAAGACAATAAAAACACATTAGAGCCAAACTCTGATAATCTCAGCAAACACAAAGATATCCAAACCAAATCAATCATAGCTCTTTTGTGTCAAACGATTTTTTTGCTTGTTTTTCTCCTATAGTAATGGATAACAAAGGGATTATAAAATGTGTGCAACATTGTATTTTTACCCCAGGGAAACAGGATATGGTTAAAGCTAAGGGTTCCTCTGGAATTTTTCATGGCAAAACATAAAAATTTGTGAGACCACCACACCTACGACGCATAGAGAAAACTCAAAAGCTTCACAATTTAACAACATCAAGGCCTTTCGATGAGACTGACCAAATACGATCTCGATCCGATTAAATCTCTAGGAGGAGTTCATTAAGTACGAGGCCTGGAAATGGCAAAAAAATAGCATTTTTATTTTTTTATTTTTTATTTTTAAAGACTTCCTGTTGCGTTTAGGGCATGGGTATAAGAGACTTTAGTAGGTATTGACATGTTACACACTGAATTTTGTACATGTAGGTGAAACATCGCGCATAGTTGAAATTTTGTAGGTGGCGCTATCGAGCCATTTTTCCCCAATCAATACTAGACCCCCCATCAGGTGTAAATTTTCATCAGTTCTGACGCATCTGCAAAGTTTCATGAGTTTTCGGGTATATTTAGGCCCTCAAAAATGCGATTCATTCGAAGAAGATGATGAAGATGAAGATGATGAAGAAGAAAAAGATGAAGAAAGAAACGGAGCAGATCCAACAGGGCCTCACACCAGCGGCGCTCGGGCCCTAAATACCACTGTTACTCTGCACACGGCCCTTTGCTTGTTTTGTTTTTTTTCTGCTGAAGTGACACATTCTTGGGCTTTTGTGTTTAATCGCTCTGTGGAAGCACGCGCACGTACACTGGTGTACAGTAAAGAGTAGGAAAAACTACGGTGTGTAACGTTGGGGACGTTTTTTTACTTTCCGGAGTTGCTTGAAAGCTAAAGGAATACGACAGATAATCTACCACAGGACATCCAGCACAGTGCACTGTAGTTGATGAAGTGTGGCAAGAACATTTACACAGCGATCACTCCGGCGCAGTCCGTGCACGAGCTGTCAGTGTTATTTTGGCAGTGATATACATAAGTGTTCTGACTTTTGGAGTCGACTCCGACTGAAAATCGATGCAGTCGATTCCAGTGTCCATTTTTTTTATTTTTTCCGATTCCAAAAACAACTACACAAAACAGAAAATGATCTCTTGTAAGAAATAATAAACAATGCAATAATAATACATAATTGTGGTATTATTAATAGTATGACTGAGACGGGGTGTTTATTAATATCATTTTACCCATTCAAACAAACAACTACCATTGTATATATCAATGACTTCTTTTAAACCGAAAGCTTCAGGCTGGAATCGAAGAGTCGATTCTTTTGAGAATCGACTCCCAGCCTTCAGTTAAATCATACCGTATCTTTCCGTACCTGCGTTCAAGTTGACTTAAAACTGTACAGTTTCTTTGGCAAACATTTTTTTCGCACAAACAGTACGTAATTTAAAACAACCTTGTATGTTTCGCATGATTTTAACTTTAAACAGCTTGTTTACATCACCTTCCGTAGCCATCACCCGGTCCCGCTGCTCTAATCTACGGCCGCATCGTTCCGGATAACTTTGGCGCACCATTTCCCAGAGCTCGGTGTTGACGAGGCTTTTCTCTCGGGACTGTTTATTTCGGGCCCAGCTGGACACACGCAGCCGGCAGGACGGGCAGCACAGCCCGCTACACTCCACCGTCCGCTTAAAACACTGGAGGCAGACCGAGTGTCTACACGGCATAGTCACGGGCTCCAGTAATATCTCCAAGCAAACCGGACATCGAGCTTCCTCCAGAGTAAGACAGCGCACATGACGGTGATTAGAAACAGCTCCAGGCCTCGCTTTAGCCTGCTGTCCCGGTCCGCTGACAGACCCGGCGCACCCCGCCGCCGCCATTTTCAGCTGCTTTCTTACTTGTATGGTTTGAAAACAAGCCCCGCCCAGGGAGCAGTGAATGAAACGCGCTTTCCTCCTTTTTCTTTTTTAAATATGTAGTCTTCTAACTGTTAAAGCTCGATTTATGTTTATTCCTACAAATCTTTACAAAACTCAGGTCAGGGAATACATTGTACAGTAAAGTTATCACTTTCATTGTTTTCTAGATTTAAAAAATTATCTTACAGTTTAATGTATGGTTCTCAAAGTGGGTCCTAGCGGTCCATGAAGCACTGCGGAGAGGTCCGTTTATAAAGACACTACAGGTGAATGAGGTATTCAATTAAATAAATAAATACATACATAAACACACACACACAAACTTTTTTTTTAAGTGCATTGCAAATGAGGCTTGACTGAATTAAATATGCATACAATTTGCACATTTTATTAAACAAAAAAAAAGGTGATGTTAGAATTAAAATATTAATTTCACCGTGAACACACTTAAGAAAAAAGACGTTAATTTATTATTTAATAAAGAAAATACCAAGGTTAGTTTAGTGTGTTTTTTTAAAACATGATTTTAAAGGAAACTACAAAGGAAAAGACACAGAACTTGATATTCATAGCTTTTCATGTATATATCATATGATGTGACTGTGAAGTGGGCAGAATTAAAGAGTTCCTCTATAACTTTCAGATGATGTGGTGGTCATACATTAAATGGACAAAAACAGTGAAATAAACATATTACATATTGACATAAAATTGCTCATTTTCTTGTGTGTGAGGCTGTCTCACAGCTTACAGGACACCCCTCCCACAAATATTTGCAGCAAAATACACTACTGTAGAAATGTTGTCAATACATGCCAATACAAGTTGAACTCTTCCAAACATGTCCAAAAAGTGCACAACACACATTTTCAGATAAAAAAAAAAATTCAGATTGCATATGTATTCAGGCATATTTGGTTTGTGCGTTTTGATAGAAACAATAAATCACTGGCTAAAATATGAAGATGTGTTATAATACTGTGAAATACTGAACAGTTTCGAATGAAAAAGATGATTGATACAGATGCACACTGACAGGTAATGTGATGATTCCTCACAGAATAATGTGAGAGACACAGCAACTGAAATAAAAAATAAAGGAACAATTTAAATCATTAAAGAATTGGGGAAATTCAGCACTACAGCAATGTTGATTAGTTAATAGTAAATAAAACACAGATGAAGATTAAACTTACACAAATCCTTTTGAGCAACCAAAAGGTCCAAAGGGTAGTTCTGTGAGCAGGCACACTGGACGGCACACACCACTGTAGTTTGTACAGCCCCAGGGAAATGCCACCATTGCATTACCTTTACCTGAAATGTAACATACACACTATTTTATGTTCACTTTAAGGAAGAACTATCTCTTTACTGATTTAGCCACACAGGCACATAATTATACATACCATATCTCTATTCAGTTTTGCATGAAAAAGTGACTGGCTACTAACAAATTTAGCAAATAATTACCAGCAATGTCCAACATGATCAAAAAACACAGGAGTATCATTCTTTGATATATCATGATCATTCCCTGACGTTGTCTTTCCTTAGTTCTGTTAGAATGCTGTACGATCTTTGAATAACTATATTTTTTTTTTCTTCCAAAAGGAGGAGCTAACGAGGATTATGAATAAACTCTTGTACTCCAAACTGAGTAATGCACTTCAGAAATTCAATTAGGGCACATATAAATTAAATTGAGTTCATGTGATGTTGCATAATTATGTTTAGTTAGGTTCACAAGCTTTCCTGTGGGATAATCTTGTCATGAGACTTTCTTGCACTGGATTGAAAAAAAGATGGGTAAATTTATCTGGGGTAATATTCAGAGTTAAGTGTTTTATAATTCATACTTGCTTATCTAACATGTTATTAATTATTGAATAATTTTTTTCAGCATTATTTTATATCCATTTGCAACAGTTACATAGATCATTTCATCGTTTTTCTTCATGTTTCACAATTTACTAAGTTTTTAGTGAATTGTGCAGTTACTCAGCTCTGTCGCTGATGTCAAATAATTATCTGTTGAATAACTTCTTCTCCGGACCACTAGATGGCACTGTATCACGAGTCCTGCAGAGAGAACAGCACCAAAGATGCTAGAGAAAGACGGAAGATGTACAAGTACGGGTCAAATTTTATTGCTGTGTCTACACACGCATACTTAGTAAGTAGTTATAGTATGTATAAATAGCTTATATGTTACTAAACGTATACTACTGTGTTAAGTAGGGTACTAAGTAGTATAGTTGATGTACTACGGTCGATGCTGTACGCTTCGACATTGAGTACAATTTCATCCACGCACATTCGATTGTGGCGAATGTGTAGGGGGAAAAACAATGCTGAAAATGTTGAAGTGTGTTTATCACATTCTCAGGTATGCACACTGGAATAAAAACGGTGACAGCCAAGGAAATGATTTTTCAAACAGACGAATTTGTCTCCATTGTAGTTTAGTATAGAAAGATGCGTTCCAGGAAGTTTGCCTTTTTTTTTTCTTTTTCTTTTTCTTTTTCTTTTTCTTTTTTACGCTCTTGTTTTTTGGTTGAGCTCTCTGGCCAAAATGGCGATGTATTAGTAACATTAACGACAATTTCCAGTTATTTATTTATTTGTTATTAATTATTTTCACCAGTAGAATTTCTCAAAGCGATCCGAAGAACGATTAAGTTGAGCAGGTAATGTAATTTAAAGTAAACGTTATCGTCATTAAACAGTGTGTGATTAATGACTTGGGTAGAGATGAACAGCGCACCCGTCTGTAGGAAAGTGTCCTTCTAATGTTAATTAAGATAAGAGACCGCTATTTCCTACACCATTTTTAAAAAATCCGCCTTTCACTGGATATTACGGAAATATCCCATATAATACAGTCTGTAATGATTGCTTTAAACAAAATGAGGTTTGATTAGTAAAATTCTGATTTATAGTTTTGACAGGATACGGACTAATAACTCTGTCTTACCGCTAAGTGGCGCTAATGTTCTGAACACATTGTTGTACTGTAAGTATCTGTACTCACTGCACTGCATTTCTCTGCACATCTGGGACAGCGTTAAATTAAATTATATTTGAATATTTGTTTGATTAAATTTTGTTTACTCACATCTGAATTAAAGTGACATTGTATGGTAAGACGAATGCTCAGTCACTCAAGAATTAATGCTCAGTTACTCAGTGCCACTAACACTTCCCTACCTGCGCTTCCCTATCTGTCTCTGTTTGCTGAGACTGTACACTATAGCGTGAGTTTTCATGGGGAGAAAGTGCAATAATTGAAAGGTTGCCAGAATGTTAGGGGAAGGTTTTCTAAACCAACATTTTCTGAATCAAGCCATAGACTCTCAGGAGGTTCAAATGATTTAAGAAGTTACGGGAATTGTAGGGGAACGTTCTCTGAACCATAATGAGAAATAAAATGCAAACGTTATTTTCCATAATGTAAATTTTCTAGAAACCCAAATGGGAAGTAAAAAAGATACTTTCTCAGAAAGTTTTGGGGAGCACAAAACAAACATTCCCATCATTTTCTAGAAGGTTCTGGGAACCAAGAATTGTCAACTGGGTTATAATTAAGCAATTTCGCATGAGCAACAGTACTGTTAGTACAGCACGATTACGAGTACAGTATTGCTTTTATACAGCCGTTCTATAAACAAGAAATATTAGTTAACTGACATTTAATTGAGTAACTGACATTTCAGACATGATATGGCCAAAAGTTTTGTTTATCTTTGCTCCGCTGGCAGAAATAGGTCCCGAAGAAGCTACACCCACTCACTTTATAGCCTGTATTCTACTGACTCACATTCATTTGTACATTTCTGGTGAAATTGGTATCCCTTCTTCCTTTTTATCTTCATTTGACAAGATTTCATATTTTAAGTCAAAAATTATATTCATAAAAATTGTATAATTTGCCATGTCTGCTGATGTTGCTAACTCTGTAGTAAGGGTTTCAGTGGGACTGTTGCTAGATTTCGTATTTTATGTAGCAAACACAGACAAGCGCATTGATTCTAACAGCAAAACCTTCTGCTGCGGTAATACTAAATATCAGCACTCTTGGAACACCTCTTGTCCAATCAAATTAGTGGACCAGAACTAACTGAATAATAATAACAACAACAGTATATTTCTACGTGTATTTTAATATTTTAATGTTCTATTAACAAGAAAAGGTTGAGTAAATGGAATAGTTACATTACTCTTACATTACTAAAGCTAGCTACAAGTGTAAAAAAAAAAAAAAAAAAAAAAAAAAAAAATGGTCAGTGTAAGTACAGAGCTAATCCTCAGTTTTTGGTTAAGGGGTTTGGTTTAGATGAGTGATTTTAAGAATGATGTCTAATTTAAAACAACTTTGAAAAATAATGTCCACAAATCAAAATTATTCGAAGACACAGTATTATGCCACCTGCCACATTGTAGCCCAGATGTTAAGGCTCACATTAAGTATATTTTATATGTATGTGTGTGTGTGTGTGTGTGTGTGTGTGTGTATATATATAAAATATATTTAACAATATCTCATCAGGTCACACAGCAGAAGCTGCAAGCCTGCCATTCTAATATCACGATGTCACCTGGAAAGACCTCAGTCAACATTGTGAACTTGGGGAGAGTTGCTTACCGCAGTGCCGTACAGATACAGCAACAATATATCAGACAACATTTTGATTCTTCAAGCCAAACTCCAAACACGTTACTCTTGTGTGAACATGATCCTGTTTACACCACTGGCATTCGTAGAGCATCGTACCCTGCTGAAGAGGAGCAGAGACTGAAAGATCTGGGTGCAGAATTCTTTCGGACAAACCGCGGAGGCCTTATAACCTTTCACGGACCAGGACAGATGGTGTGTTATCCTATTCTTAATCTGGGCTGCTTTAAGAAGAGTGTGAGGTGGTATGTGTGTGAACTGGAAAAGACAGTGATTAAGATGTGTGGCAAGTTCGGAATTAAAGCCTCCACCTCGTCAGACACTGGGATCTGGGTTGGAAACAACAAAATATGTGCAATAGGTAATTTTTTTTTCTTCTTCCTTGTTTTACACAGGCTGAAGGTCAAATGTAATAAAATAATTGTAACTTGCCAATATATCTTCAGGTATCCGCTGTGGTAGATACATCACTTCTCATGGTTTGGGACTGAACTGCAACACTGACATGAGCTGGTTTGACCACATTGTGCCCTGTGGTATTGTGGGAAAAGGAGTCACCTCACTCAGTCAAGAGCTCAGCCGGGATGTCACGATTGAAGAGGCAGCTCCAGTGTTACTAGAGGCTTTTAGTGAACAGTTCAATTGCACTCTGAATAAAGCTGATCTTCTGCAAAAACGCTGAATGCCATACAAAACAGACTTTAAACGGATAAATACCGTAGGATCCTTCCCTCATGGGTAACCCTAATAAAATGTTAAATATTTTGCCAGTCCATAGTGAATATCACTGTCTCCTGTTTTATATGCTCACCTGCTACAACTGGAACGTACTTTATTTAACTAATTTGTGTGAGTGGAAATGTTGAGTAGTGTGTCTTCTTTTTATGCTTTGTTTTTATGTAGATGCTTTAGTAGCTATGCATAGGTAACAAACTGTGTAGTAAATGTACATATACACTATATAGACAGTTATACAGTAGTGTCATGTTTTAACTGCTATGGTTTTGAATATTAACTTCATTCACCTTGTAACAGCTTCAGAAGTTTTTGGCTTGTACACCTGAGAACATTTGTCCAGAACATCCTGTTTCTCTGAACACTGTGGTTCTACAACCCCAATACCAAAAAAGTTGGGACAGTATAGAAAATGTTAAAAATAAAAAAAAAAAGAGTAATTTGAAAATTCAATTCACCCTGTACTATATTGAAAACACATTATTAACAAATTATTTGATGTTTTACTTTGTGAAT
>JANDJT010000071.1:12300679-12321651 GCA_024331685.1 Stegophilus panzeri | reverse complement strand
AGTCACCTACATCACCACAAGTTGTTTGGAAGGGTTTCAAGAAAAAAGCCTCTACTCTCGTCCAAAAACAAACTCAAACATCTTCAGTTTGCCAGACACTACTGGAACTTCAAATGGGAACGGGTTCTATGGTCAGATGAAACCAAAAGAGAGCTTTTTGTCAATAAACACCAGAGGTGGTTTTGGTGCACACAGAGAGGTAGTCATATGGAAAAGTACCTCATGCCCAATCTTAAATATGGTGATGGCTCTTTAATGCTTTGGGGCTGTTTTCTTCCAGAGGACCTGGACATTTTGTTAGGACACGTTCCATCATGGACTCTATAAAATATCAACAGATATTAACCCCTCATGTGAGGTTGCTCACATGAGTCACAACTGGCAAGAGAGAACCAGAACTATAATCAAGCAGCTGTCTATATTGTTTTATGTCAAAAGATTAATTTCTTTGGTTTTAAATATAAAAAATTGTAATGCTGATAGTATTCACATTTTTTAGAAAATGTACCTGTAGTCTGATTACTTTGGTTTTTGATGTAACTGTAACGGATTACAGTTACCATTTTTTTTGGATCCATATTATGTAACGCCGGTACATGTATTCTGTTACTCCCCAAGCCTGTTGAGGACTTCTCACTGGCCTTGATACACTTCAATAACAGCCTATTCACACACATATGCCAGGTATAATACAGGTCATACCTGAGATGCATCCATGAGAGCAAAAGTTGTGGAAAGTAGAAGTGCATTACCAGTAACTGTAGTGGAACTTAGCCTGAAAGAAAGAAAACAAATATATGTGAGGAGAGGTTGACATAAAGTTATGAGGTCAACAAAAATGAAAAAGAAAGCTCTGAAAATATATCACTGTGATCCCAAGAAAGAATTTTACAATCCAGGTGCTATAAAAGAAAAAAAAATATGATTAATAATAAGAAGAAGGAAGAAAATTAAAAAAAAAGAAGTTGTCCTGCGCATACAAACCAGTATAAAAGGTATACATACATGGATGGAATCTAATTTTCCCATTACACTCATTAGAATATTATAAAAATAAAAACATATGAGTATTCTTAATGAGTTATTTAATATTTATGTCTTATTTTGCTGTGAAGGAGGAATCAGATGCACTGCTTATTCAGCAAATGTGAATAACATTTGAGGGAGGTAGCTTCATCACTTATTAATATTTCATGAAACAAGAATTGCTGTTCTCTGTAGGATTCAGTCTATCTGTTGTCCAAGTAGCTACCTTTCATGAGATGTAAATATTTTCCAGTCTATGGGGTAGGTCTTTGTTATCTATAAGCAGTCTACATATCTGAAGTGGGATTATTTTCATGGTCAGAGACTCAACAGTGAGCACAAAACAGGCCTCTCACATCCTGAATTGGTAAAATTCCAAGGATAAATCTCATACCTACTGCTGTGTTAGCAATCTGTCTCACACCTAAAGGCAGTCAGAGAATTGCAGCAAGGTTATGCCGCATAGTACTTGGGGTCATAGCTGATCGAATGCCTTTGTCTCCAGGGAAATGATAACCCTCTGGTACTGGTTAGCGCTTAATTAATTTCACTGCCACCATGCCTATAAATGAATTGGACAGTTTTGTCAGACAGAGGGCATAGCTCAGAGGCACAGTGCCAGAAAACAGTGAAACCTGCCTACTCTGTCTCTGCTGTGCTGCATATCATTGTCTTAACATTTTCACTACATTTTCACCTTGGTTTGTGTCCAGTTCCCATGAAATTCCATATAAAGATGGCCTCACATGTGCAAACCTATTAACAGTTTGAGTGAGAGTTAGGTGGGGTTAATATATTTTTAATGTGATCATTGAAGAAATTAATAGAATGCCTAACAAGTAGAACAATTTTGAAATATTTTTTTTCTATAAGGTTTTCTACCAATGTAAATGTTTACTTTAAGCAGCTGCATAAGATTCTTAATTATAGATTGATTAATCACGAAATATGAAGAGATTCTTGATTGGAACCATTTAATTGGAGTTTTTAATATACAATGGGAGATCACTGTTGCACAAGTACCTGTATACACAGGCAAATGCAGAATGCTGTGTGTATGTCCAGACAGCAATGAGTGACATGTCAGACTAGGTTAAGTTTGCAAGGTCTGTGAGCAGCAGCCTTTATTAGATTTCCCTGCACCTTAATGGACTACGCTTTTCTAAGCCAAGTTTTACTTACAGTACAGAAAAACACTGTATTCTGTTGAGAAAGAAGGGAGGAAGTACCAGGGCTATCTGAGAAGAGCTGAATCATTTTTAATGTGCATTAAAGTATATTTGTAAAAAAAATCTCTCCACAACACTAATTACCCATAACAACCAAACTATGTGGCCTTACACTACAGTGAATTTACCAGTGGGACAGTATATTTGTGAATATAACCATCACGGTTAGTTGACATTATGAGTTATTATAAAATAAAGTTACTCTATTGCTAACATTGCATTATAGAATATTGTGGAGGTGAAAATATATCATTGAATATATTATTTTCAATGAGTAACCAATATGCAACATAAAAAATGACTTAAATTCTCAATTTGTCTCTCTTGGGGAACTTTTAAATGTTAAAGATTTTCCTGTTCTAAGTAGATAGCTAAGTCTAACTCTTACAACACCCTAATACAGGTAGCTAGCCAGCTAGTCACTTCCTTTTATACTTCAATCTGCTGAAGTCTGTCTTAAAGCATCAATCTTACCATTGTTTCCTATGCTCATTTTAAACTTTTTTGGGTCATTCCTTTTACAGCTCCAAATTTACTTTCTTGGCCATTATCTGCTTGCTTCTGAGTGAAACTCCTGTCTCCAGAAAGCAATTTTGAAGAGATGGTGTTACAAATTACTTTTAGGATTATGATCTTCTTATGTCTTGACTTTTATTTGTTCACATGTTTTTCTGACAGCAATCATCAAGCTAATGTTCTGTCAAGAGGGTTATCTTGAAGTCTTTTCACAGAACATCCAGTTAAGTCCCCACAAGACAACTGGATACAACTGTTATTTCACAATGCAACATATTACCTATAGTTCTTCATCTGTGTCTGTAGATGCAGTCGCCTTAAATCCTGCCTGCTTTCTGAACTGTTTTTTGTGCTCTATATTTAAAGGAATTAGGCTTCAATAGGGTGACAGAGTGGCCTAATTAAGTGTCCTAGATAATGTAAAAATGATTTTTCACATTTTACTCGTTTTAAGCTTATAGGAACACATTAGTGTGGGCACCCTCTAATTGTCCTTGCTGATAATCTCTGATATATTTTCTCATAACTAATTATAAATTATTTTAATTAATCAGCCCTACTGCAATCTACTATTAAAGCTGCATCACATGTGGGAGCTATTGCCGAACTCAATGTGGCTGGAATGACTGGGGCATCTGAAAATCTAAATTGACTAGAGAAATTGATTTTTGTGCTAATTTACTGTGAGGGGCAACATGGCAACTCTTAATCCCCTTCAGGACCTCATGGTTATCAGTGTTGGACATGACAATGATGTGTTGCCATCCAAGAAATCAAGAAGCCTCAGAGGCAATTTACAGAGTATATCTGGATTCACCTATTAAGCAGTGGGACATAAGGATATAACACAAAGCACAGCGCTAGCCTGGGGGGTCGCTGACTAATACAAGCAGGAAGGTGGAAGCCAGAGCCCAGAAACCAATATCTCTTCTCTCAGTGAAGTTACCATCAGTATGACAGGCAGGCAGCTCAGCAGCGTAATTAAAAGGCCAAGCCCACAGTCCATAAGCAGGTGAATGGTGGTGAGACATTGTTGCAGTGCCTCATGGCAGACCTGACTTAACAATTTATTTGGTGTCAGTCAGGCATTTCCCTCAGGCCTTAGTTTACTTAATAGATGGTTTACTATGTAATACTGAATAGTGCAAAGGTTTACCAGTTAAAGTGGCAAATAACCAGTAGTTTGTTTGGGTTTTTTAAGTTTATATATTGCCTTCATTAAGGTACACATTTTTGGACATTATCAATGTAATTTATGCCTGAAAGAGGTTTAAGGTTCATACATTTTGAAAGGGGAAAAATCACTCAAAATAGTTGAATATTAAAAATTTAATTGGTATCATTCCAGCCCTTCAATCTAACCCCTTGCAGGTTTGAACTTAGCCTCTTCTGTATTTAAAAAGGGACTTTAAGGATATATAACCAAAACCAGTGCAGTTCATAAGACTATGAAAAGGAGCAAGTTTTTTTTTTTTGTTTTGTTTTTTGCTTTATGAGGTTCTGGACAACCAGATGATTAGCAAGCTCTGCTCTAGCTTCTGGTAATGTCCTTGGAACAAAACGCATTAATCAAGACAATTTTCTCTTCCCCTGGCACTTCTGCAAGTCAGTGAAACAGTGAAACTGAGAAATCGATAAATTGTTTTGCTCTCTTCTTATCAGCAAAGTGAATTGCTATATTGAGCTTTTAACAACAGGCTCTGTGAAAGAGGAAACCAGTCTCAGAAATAAGTAATTCTTTGATGCAGGGTTTCAGAAACATGAAATACAGAAATATAAGCTTGGTAAAATATTTGTATAGTTTATCAATATTAATAGCTCTTAAATATAATTCTTAAATCCGACTAAATCCTACTAGTTAATTACATAGTAATATAAGGGTTTATTTTCAAATGTTTCATGCCCATAGCTTCTGTACTTGATTTTTACTTTGGTGATAATAATTGATCAATTAATAATTGAATAGTATCAAAACAAGACCCAACACTTTTACACTTTCAAATTCATAATAGTTTACATGACACAATTCATACGATACATTCCAAAGTGGTTAGGATTAGGAGAAGTTGTAGTATTCATGTGTTCCCTTATGACATCATTTGTGTGAAATACAATGAATCTAATTGCATTACTTGTGATCAAATTTCTTTCTTTCTTTCACATGATAAAATCCCAAAACTAATTTAAAAAACCACACTGCAATAAATGACACCTGATAAAGTGAAAATATTTGTAACATAATTCTCAGATAATTTTGCTAATTTTAAGCACTTATATTTAGAGAGAACCATATTACTGTATCTGCCAATAGAATAAAAATGACGTCATTTTTGCAGTATAATATAAGCATTCTATATAACTAAACATTATATTGGCGCTGCTGATTTTCCAGCAGCCATTTTTATTAGAATAAACCAATGTGTTTCAAAGCACCTAAATCAGATTTATCACACGATCAGGTAATAAAACCAAGACCATACTTACTGTTTTAACATTGGTAGTCATTGACATTTGCTTTGTTTCAGAAGATGTGCACAGATTCGGAACTCTGTCTAATATAGTTTTATTTAGTTTTGTTTTGCCCCCCAAAAATACCATTGTAACAATTAAGAGAATTTATTAGGGTTCAGTTAGCCTAGAACCCTAACATACAGTCAAATATTTTTGTGTTTATATTTCCTATTTATAGTAGACAAAACATAATTCTTTTAGTTTCTGGAATGAATTATGACTTACTTCAGCATTGCTTTATGTTACTGACAACTTGATTGATTTTAACAAGTAGGATTTCAGTTGTTTAATGACACATTTGTCTGGAAGGGATTACTGCTCTGTACCCACACAAAACACTCTTTCATTTGGCCCTCCTACTCTCCTTCAGTTCCTCTTGAAATGCCTCAAGCCCCAATTGCAACAGTAGCTGGGGGCTGGAGATATGGAAGAGGCAAAAAATAATAGGAACTGTGGATAAGAAAAGTGGTCTCTGATTTTTACTCCTACTACTTAGGGTTTTTAGTGTACTAAAGCAGAGGCGTACATGTTAACAGATTAAATGTGGGAGGTAGGGAAAAATACATGTTTATCTTCCCACACAAAGACACTCAGAGAGTGCACGAGAAAGATGGAGAGTAAAATAGAGTGAGCAAGAGTGGCATTTGCAACTGGGCCCACAAGTGACCAAATGTGTGGATATTTTCTAATTTTTCACATTCTTCATGAATCTGATTAAAAGATGTTAAAAACGAAAACCCTGGACAGGGTACCAACCCATCACAGGGCACAATCACACACACTCACCCACCCATTCAAACATTATGGACAATTTAGAGATACCAAACAACCTATGACACATGTTTTTAGACTGGAGGAGAAAACCATGGTACCTCGAGAAAATCCGTGAAGCACAGGGGGAGAGCATGCAAACACCACCCACACAGGGCAGAGGCAGGAATCGAACCCTCAACCCCAGAGGTGCAAGGCAAACATGCTAACCACTAAGCCGGTTAATATTAACATTAAATAAAATTTGGCAGTTGTTTAGTGTATACATAGCAAATACCCAGTTGACATCTTATAGCATCAATTTGGGTCCAAATATGAACAGATAAACACTGTAGATGTTAATTCAACACTGGAGATTTTACTGTGTATCATACTACAGTTTACAAAACCCTATATTGTACATCAGATGCAATGCCATTAAGGATAACAAGCAAGCTCATTTCTCTCTGACTGATATAGATAAAGATGGCATTTTATATATTGGGAGTGTGAGCAGTAATTATTCTTGTAACTTTTAATAAGAGCAACCAAAATGTCTTCTCACTTCTTATTTGTCACCATGGAAACCTGCAAATAAAAGTGGGTCTTAGACATATTATTGCATGGAAGAATTTAAATCGAAATCGTAAGGGATATTAAAACCCTTAACAAATAACTTATACTACTATGATCCATTTTCTTACCCTCTAAACTACTCATTTCCTCTATGATGGCAATGCTGTACACTTTCATTTAACCATTGAATTAATAGTTTTAATGTGTTATACACTCACCATCCACGTTAATGGGAAAACCTTATTCAGTTTCCCAATCAGCCAATTATGTGGCAACAGCACAATGCATAAAATCATGCAGATACAGGTCAAAAGCTTCAGTTAATGTTGACATCAAATATCAGAATGGGGAAAAGGTGTGATCTCTGTGACTTATGGTTGTTGGTGCCAGATGGGCTGGTTTGAGTATTCAGAAACTGCTGATACCCTGGGAATTTCACACACAACAGTCTCTAATGTTTAAACAGAATGGTACAAAAAAACAAAAAACATTGAGTCAGCGACAGTTCTGTGGTTGGACACACCTTGTTGATATAAGAGGTCAGAGGAAAATGGCGTCATTGATTTGAGCTGCCAGAAAGGATATAGTAACTCATATAATCGCTCATTCCAACCATGGTGAGCAGAAAAACATCTCTGAATTCACATCAGAAGACCACATCAGGTTCCCCGCCTGTCAGCCAAGAACAGGAATCTGAGGCTATCATGGGCACAGACTCACCCAAAGTGGACAGTTGAAGATTATGAAAAAAAAAACTCCTGGACTTTTTCCAGTCTTTAACTGTCCAGTTTCATCCTGCAGACCATTGGCTCACAGGGTGATTTTTGTTTTTTGCACCATTCTGTGTAGATTCTAAAGTCTTTTGTGTGTGAAAATCCCAGGAGATAATCAATTTATGAAATATGCAAATCGGCCCATTTGGTACCAACAAGTCTCAGAGATCCCATTTTTTCTCCATTCAGATGTTTGATGTGAACATTAAGTGAAGCTCTTGACTTGTACCCATATGATTTTATTCCTTGTGCTGCTGCCACATGATTGGCTGATTGAATAACTGCATAAATGCGCAGGTGTACCAGTGTTCCTATTAAAGTGGACTGTGACTGTATTTGTATCAACATGTGACATCAGTCTATTTGAGCCTATGTTCTCTTGCATTGTATTTTTATTTTAAATAATGACTTCAAATCTATCAAACTCAGCTTGCTCATTCTGCCCAAGTTTACTGACGATTAGTTGATTAGTTTTTTCAAACATTAAAATTAAGGCTGTTGTCTTGGTATAAGATTTTACAAACAGAACAATATTACTCACTGTAAACGCTACAAAACATTTTTTGTATAAGTCTCTGAGCTGCAAATCCATGTCATGTCTCCAGTCTTTAGTTGTGAACATTAGTAAACACTTAAATAGTTAACTGTTAGTGTTTTATTGCACTTAAGTAAAGCAATGCTATATTATTTCTAGGGAAATTACATTGTTTAGGGTACACCACACTCGTGTTAAATGATATGCACTATATGCAACAAAATAATACTTATTTGCACATATATATTAAAATATTTAAAAAAAATATTATAACTTCATTTTTTAGATATCAGGCTAGATTAATAACATGCTTGCCATCAAAACCAACCAACTTTTCTTAGTGTATTTTAATGTGCCGTACAAAACTTGGTTGGAAGGGCTTGGCATGCGTAGGCCCAAGAAGGTACCCAAGTGACTTTCACCACCTCTGCAGTTTATCCAGTTTTCATAGTACCATAGTTAAATATATAATTACTGATATGTTTGCTTTTTTTGTCATCATAAATTTAGCAAGATAAAGCTTTGTGCTTGCGATATTTTTTCTGTTGTAGCTTTTTCTGTCTAATAGTATTATATCAAGAAATAAAACCTGGTTTGTAATTTGTGTTGGAGTTATTCTGTGGACAGGATTCAGTGTACATCGACAGGTAAAATTCAATTAGAAATTTCATAGATCACTAGTTTGTATTTTAGCACTGTTTTGTTATTTTAAACAGTAGTTAGGTGGATATATATTTGCATATGTATTTTCCATTAACAAGAGTCTTTCAAGCTTATTCATTGCTGTACACAGGTTTAAGGACTGGGTTATACATATAGACTTATAGACTTTATGAAAATGTATGTATGAAGAATTTAATGAAAAAGAATGTAAGGCTGACTCTGCACTGGGTATAAGTTATGTGCATTGAATTACAGCAGCACTGGAGCAATTTTTTTTTTTTATCCTTGTAGCATTAATTTCTACAATATGGAGAAACAAATAATCATATCCATCTTGCCATCTTAGTATCTGGAACAGTCATACTAATTTTCTGATTGATAAAGCATAAGAGCCTCGAAATGTAATACCATAATACCATTTTATATATAAGTATAAAATGCTGCTTGTCTCATAGCATAGTGACTTGTTTGCATATTTGCCACTGCACCATTTAAAGCACCATGATCCTGCTTAAAATGTATCGGGGAATTAGGTATCCACAATTTAATATATCTGTCATGTTAGCAGATCATGTCTAGCAGCAGAGTCATAATTACATTGAAATGATTAGAGCCTTGTGATCACTGTTGTGGCATTATAGTTTCCATGAAAATAGTTCAGAAAACAGTGTGATTCCATCAGGAGATCTTAATGAGCACTTTTACTACCACACAATTACTAGAGATATGAAATAATGACAAGCAGAGGAATACATAAACTACAGTATAAAAAGCAAAAGTAAAATGATCTTTTTCCCCCTTCCATAGCAAACAACTATCTATTGTAGTGAACAATACATTTCTGGATGTTTTTGTTATATTAAGCCCATTGTACAGCCAAAAAAAAAAAAAAGAATTGAGAGCTTTCTTTAAATTTCACCTTTCCGGATATATCTTCTGAGTTATTTTCTTCCAGTGAGGTCACCATCTCATGACCACTAATTTTCTTCATCTTTATCCAGCCATGTAGGGCAGGGTGAGCATGGTGACCATAGCAACAAGCTTGTTAAATATAACTCAACACATGTGAGCATGGTGGCTTCACATTTTGTTAATTTAGCAAGCTGTTTGTGCTTATTCTCTTTCTGTTTATGTGGCTGTGCCTCTCTAGACAACCATAAATTGTGGTGTTAACTGAACTGACATGTACATGTAGATCATAAATACATGTATGCTATAACCTGGTACATAATAAATATTCATTATAGGTAATAATGTCATGTAAATCCGAATGTGCTGGGATGGGGAATGGAGGATGTTGGATCTGTTATGCAGGAACTGAATTATGCAAAAACTTTTTTTAATTACTTCATTAATACTACATAATTACTTCTACTTTTGTGTCTTCATGATTTAAAATGCACTTAACTTTAAATAAATGACAGCAAAAAACATGGCTTGTATGAGTATTAAATATATTATGTTCAATAAAAAATATGCTATTTCAACTTAAACTGGCTAGAAAATTGGATGGAATTGAATGCATAATCCACATATTTAAGCTCAATATACAACACATGGCTTTGGAATTTCACCAAAGCCATATGTTGTATATTGAGCTTAAATGTCTATCTCTGTTGTACTGGATAAAAGGTTTAATTACCTTGTGTTGGGAAATGCTTAAATCTCAGTTATTGAAAATAACAATTGTACAGTAACCTTAAATCTCCATAGATATGTATAAACCTTGCCTGTCAGTTTCAGGTGTGTCAATACACAGAAATGTGCTGTGAATATACTGATGCGTGCTGTGTATAGGCTATTGTTGCTCATATTTGTGCCGTGGCTATTACACGCTGAATTAGCTCTAAATGCATGTAGGGGTTTTCAAACCTCCTTTTTTATATGAACTGACATGTAATCACCCATAAGAAAAAACCATCTGTTCTTATCTATTCAAGAGCTCTGCCAAAAAGACAGAGATTGCAGCATGATATCTTGGCAGCCCAGCACTGCATTACCATTCGATTAAATTTCATTTGAAGAAGGATATGCCTGAATTACCATTTCATATGCTCAGTATTCCTAGCCACTCGCTAAACTTTCTCAATCAGCATGAAGACAACTGAAAGCTCAGTATGGTAATTTTCCAGTGAGCAGGCAATTGGATTGTATTCCAAGCCAAAAAGAGAATCAATAGACATGGAGTTAGAAATAACTGTCTTTCCTGTGTGGCTGGATAGCTTACCTGAGCTGTACAGTTATATTTATATGACATTTGCTAAGTTAAACTGGAAGAATTTTCCTGAGTAATTAATCGTGTAATAAAACACAATATCAGTATGTTAAATATGCTTGCATTTGTAACATGTACAAAGGTACTGATATTATGTACAAAGGTACTGAACACCTGTACACCTGCACATTCATCCAGTTATCTAATCAGCCAATCATATGGCAGCGGTGCAATGCAAAAACTCATGCAGACACAGTTCAAGAACTTCTGTGTGATCTCAGTGACTGTGACCATGTCATAGTTGTTGGTGCCAGATGGGCTGGTTTGAGTATCTCATCCAACAGCAGAATACCAGGTTGCACTCCTGTCAGCCAAGAACAAGAATCAATAATTCTATGTGACTAGTGGTTAATATGCTATTTTAATATGCTATTTTAAATGGGACCTTTACCCATCCTACCTTAAATATTGCAAGCAATGACATTATCATTGTCATGCTCAGCTTTAAAGGACCACCAAACCCCATGTGGTTAAACGTCATGTGGTAAAGTCAGGTTTTATATCTATAGCACATTTAAAAGACAGCAAGTGCAAACTAAAGTGCTGCACAGTAAAATTAAATCTGTATAAGATTAAGAATAAAATAAAAATTAAAACACCACAATTAAGAAATCAAATAGATTTGATTTAAGCTTCAGAATAAAACAGTAGCGATACAGCAAAAGTCAAAGACCATCAAAAACAAGACAAAAACAAACAGATTATGGAGACCTTACAAGGACTAAAATGCCTTGGAAAATAAATGTGTTTTCAAAATTGATTTTAAAATGTCTGTTGTAGGGGATGACTTTTAAAACAGTGGTTAACTATTTCACAATCTTGGAGCTGCAACAGAAAAGGCCTGGTCACCTTTGAACTTCCTCTAAGAGCATGGAATCATTAACAGCTGCTGATGAGAAGATCTTAAGATTCTGGAGGTGTAAAGGGGGCATACAAGGTCAGAGATGTAGCTTAGTGTAGTACCACTAAAAGGCTTAGAAGAACGTACAGTTAAACCATCATCACACTCTGCATTACCTGTTGGCTCATTTAAGCCTGAAAGCTCAAACATAATGACACAAGCTTTTGCCACCCACACACATTTTAAAGTATACCTGCTGGCAGACCACATTGTTTTTTGTATCAAATCCTCAGTCAAGAGTTGTTAAAATAAACTTACAACATAATTTCAGTCCTGTCAACCAGAATTTCTTTAGGAGGAAAACATCAGCCAGTTCTAATTCAATTTAAATGAGCATATCGCTTTCATCATAAATGGTACAGCAACAAAAATGACCTCTCTTATTTTATGTGAAGAAGAGAATATAAATAATTTATCACAAGTACCACTACAAACTGTAAATTGTTGTGAGGGAAGGACCATTTGAGTCTTTAATATTTCAGACCTTCAGAGTCAACTAAGAGAATGATGAATATATTAATGTAATGAATATATGGCTACATGTCATTTTGGAGTCACATGACTTCCTCACACATGAATTCCACTATGGGTGATTACAGTCACTGAATTTTGAAATCTTTCTAACCAGGGCCAAAAATCTATGATGTTTCTCTGATTATGAGCTAACTGAGATCTAACTGATCCAGTAGAAATTATATGACTGACTTCACTACATTGATATAATGTGTTTTAATAATGTATTTTCTAATGTAGTTACACTCAGATCCAATGTTAGTAATCTCAAGAAATTAGCACCTTTCTAGATCTACTAAGTATATGCTTGTATCAGGTATGAAATATCCCTGTTTAGCTCCAGTTTGTTGCTGGTGTTGTCCATGATTGATATAACTTTTGTAGCTTATACCTCAGTGATATAGTAATACAGGAATGTAAAAGCATTTTTATTCTTATAACTTTCTTAAAAGTGTGCTTCTCTTTATTACCCCGATACTGTATTCATGTGGCCTGATAAATATAACAATTCATCACACTATGAGGTAAAATAAAATAAATCTATTTCTCTGCTTCTAGATAGTGATACCTCAGCAAATTTAAAGATAAAGAACCTTACACAAGAGATGCCTATGCATGCCTAGTTATTATAAGCAATTTTCCTGAGATTGCCTAAAGTGATATGAGACATGTAATTGGAGTGATTTATATTTATATTTGCCTCTACATGGAGGAATAGTAATAAATTGTACAGTTTGTTAATATTAAATTGCATATAGGAATTACAACCCTGTAATACAGTATATTCTGCCATTTTGGGAACCAGAAGCAGCAGAACACAACAACATAATATGAAATAAGATTTTCTTGTTTGGTGTAATCAGCAACTGTTTGAAATAAATTACTCTGACCCATACACTTCACACTGCAAAAACAAATTATTCAGTGCTTCAGTAAATATGACATATCTGTGAATTTTACACAAAAAAAGAAAATTCTTAGAATTACTTCAATGCTTTAAATGCTGTCCTAAATTAATTCACGTAAATATGCAGCTAAAACCAAAAGTGTATATTTTATTTATTGTATTGGGTTAAATTTAATATTATTTTGCAAGCGCTCACAAAACTAGTAAAAAGGAAGTAATGTAAAGACAGGGTATCGTTTTTGAACTTGATTTGCACACTGATTAAAATGATTCTGTGGGGTTATAATTTTAACACAAAAATTGTATCATTTTCAACAAATAAATTAATGTTCATTAATTTACTTTGATATTTTGAGTATACACAGTAAAATCACCAGTGTTGATTTAACACCCAAAGTGTTGAATTCACACCCTACATTGTTTATATAAGTCCATTGGACTCAAATAAACACTCTGGGTGTTAATTCAACACTAGGGATTTTACTGTGTACCTTACGTAATATGTATTAGTTGTTAAAACACTTTTTAAGATTAAAAATCAAACATATTATATTGAGTAATCTAGACAAAGCATTTAAACCATGTGCATTTGTGAAATATTTACTTAAAAATGCCACTGTTAATTTTGGCTGATGCAACTTCAGATCAAATAATTAGATAAGAAATTGTTGTGTAGAACTCTTAATATTAAATTTCCCTAACTGCTAGTATTTGCTGCTGATGTACTGTTGTAATTGAATTTCATGTTGCTCTATCATTGTACAGTACATGCAAGTACTATTTCTGCTTGGGGGTTTCAAGTTTTAAATAGATCATTGCCAGCGTTCATGTTGAAATAAGTACTATTGCTGCCCTCATGTACTGTAGAACATACTATTTTTTAAACCAGGCCTGTTTCTTTGTTCACATATTTATGTATTTGCCTCTTCATAATAATAATGGCTGAATTGTATCTGAATTGAATGCCCTTGTAATGATACAATTACATTTGCAACACTGGAAAATTAATAAATGTTTTACATTTGTTTTGAGACACTGTTTAATAAGATTATTCTTTAAAAAAATATTCTACAAACTTTTTCGAACATAGATTAAATACATTTGGAAAATAAGTTTTACCAACTTAAAAAAATGAGTGAATTACATTACTCACAGTTCAGTTTGAAGTCAGAATTTAAGTTAAGTTAGGGTTGGGGACAGGTTTAGCATTCATACCCATTCTTATGAGCTTGTTTATATGCATTTGAAATAAATCCAACCACATCATCTTTACTCAAATTCATACCAATTTCTCATAAGATCAGGTTGGGAGCAATCATTTGTGACCTTTAGACGTAGAATCATTTCAAACAATAAGCATAAAATTTTGCTGAACCTACTGTAAATGTGATATATGTATATTAAAACATTTGTATATAAAACCACCACACAGAATGTGCCATATTAGACTTTTTCTGATCTATCTGATCACTACCTGTGGTCCCACTTGGGCTCTCTGCTCTACATTCAGTTTGTCATTCTCCTGTGGCCTGGCAATGAGAGAGTATACTACTCTATCTCAGCCATGTCTGTCTCCCTGAAGGCAGAATATTTTCTATATAATAGAAAAGAATATTATCTGTCTGTGCCATAAGGGAGCAGGCACATTGTCTAGGACAGCATGGTTATTAGCAAAGGATGATAGAGGACTGGCACAGTCTAGATTAAGTTTTAAAGTGGCCCATGAGCTGCAGGCTGTGCAACCTGATAAACCAAGCAAGACTGGAGAGAGTGAGATTGGGAGTGATGGTGATGAGGAAAGTCAGAGAGGCAAAGCTAAACAGATTTAAAATTTGAGTGTGGATTTAATTGAGTTTCATTTTTGCAATTTGTGGATCCTTCCCAGGCGATGAATTTGAGTAAGACTGAGGGAGTTGCAGAAGTTAGTACTATTCATCTGGACCTGCTCTCTATTGCTCTTTTATCTGCTCTCTGCTCATGGTTCAGCAGAGAACAAAATGTATACATATGATTTGATGCTTGACTTTTAGTGCTCTGTTTGGGTAATAAGAGCTCATGAGGAGCTCTGGTAAAGCAGTCAGCAATGGGCAGTCTGGCTTTGTTGTATATGCACAGAGGCAAATTGTTTTTTTTAGATATTCCTATAAAAAGACAATTCTAATGTCTTAATTCCTGTTCCATGTGCACTAACCTAAAATTAAATTTGTATCATATAATAATTCAGTTACATTCATTTACAGTACTTTGCAGAAGTGTTCCACCTGTGAACTTTTCTACTTCACTGTGATTTTTACAGATAATAAGCCACAGATAATTACTTAGATTGAGGTCTAGGTTTTGACCGGGCTAATGTTTTTGGTTTTGAACCACTCCAATGTTGCTTTGGTAGTATGCTTAGTGTCATTTTCTTTTTGGAAGGTGACCCACCCTCCAGCCCAGTCTCAATTATCTGTCAGACAAGAAAAAAAATTTCTAGCTTTGCACTATACTCTATAAGTTCCTACTGATGGAAAGCAGTCCCACAGCATGATGCTACCTCCACCATGCTTTACTGTGGGGATGATATTCTCAGGATTATGAGCAGTGTTGGGTTTCTACCAAATGTAGTGTTTTTTCTCCATATGTTTGCAGAGTCTCTACAGGATTTCATATGACATTTATTCAGTAATGGCTTTCTTCTCATCACTTTTCCATAAAGCCCAGCTGTGTAAAGAGTCTAGAATATCTGAGTTGTGGATCTGTCCAGCTCCATCAGAATTATACTTGGCTTCTTAGTTGCTTCTCTGCCTAATGCCCTCCTTACTAGTCCCTCACATTTGGTTGATGGCATAATCACAGTTGTACCATATTCTTTCCAGGTTTTAATTATGGATTTCATTTTGCTCTGTAGGATGTTCAAAGTTTGGGATTTTTTTTTTTTTTAAATAACCAACCCCTGATTGATACTTTTCCAGAACTTTGTCTTGTTTTGATAGCTCCTTGGTCTTCATGAAGCTATTTGTTTAGGTATGTTCTCAAACATATTCTGGGGCCTTCTAGGGACATATGTGTTTATATTGAGATCATGTGACACTTAAATTGCACACAGATGGACTCCATTCAACGGAGTCCATGTCAATTCTAATGCAATTCTACTGTCAGTTATAATAGCAAGTGTCAATTCTATTAGCAAATGGTAATTCTATTAGAATTACCTAATAGCAAGTGGTTATGCCAGAATTAATTTAAGGATCCAACAGCAATGAGGGTGAATACTTATGCAAGGCACAGTACACACATTGCAAAAAAAATATTTACCACTACCATATATCCTTGATATTATACAGTATATTTGCCATATATACTATGATTTTAACTGTAGTCATAGGTATACTTTAGCCTCTTTCTCAGTAAATCAGGTTTCCTCACATGATGCCATATCACTTTCTTCTTCATGAACAATTTCTGGAACAAACTTTGTGATTTGCTTTCACATCACATTTGAATCCTGAACAATATTAAAGTAACCAAATATGTGCAGCAGTAAGGCATTTCAAAGTCTAGAACTGACTATTACACATAACTGATTTAGTGCATGGTTGCAGCATTTGCCATTTGCCCTTGTGTGCTGCTCAGAATATGTAGCTAACAAGGTTAATCATCTTATGACTTACATTCTTCACTCTCATAACTGCACACCTTGCCTATAATTTCACTATAGTTACAATGTTATTCATACTAAATAATATGATTTAACATAAATGGCTGAATAATAAGGAAGGAATATTCACAGTCTAAACATGGTCTTGTCTAAATAATAATAATGCTATGAGCACTACCAATACATGCTTTCTTCCACATATTACAAGGTTCTACACTTTACTGTATCTATGCAACTCAAGTGCAAATACCCTGAGTTCTGTCTAAATCTGAATCTTGAACTGTTAGCATTCAGAAGTAGGGATATTTTCAAAGATCCAGGAAAAAAGTAGCAGCCTATGGATCTCATGCATCTCGAAATTAATTTGAAAATGTTCTATGGTCTAACCTCTTTTTACTTTTTGTTTTAGATCCACCGCCATGAAAATACAAACAGCATCAGAATAAAGCTGAAATAGTACATATACTATTACATAATTTATACGGTACATACTTCCATATTTAGATACTGATGTAACTAGTTTCAAAACCATAATTTTTGTCTTTTTTTCATGTGATAAGTGATGTGTGAGATAAATAGCCGGAACTTGATCAGTGGTATCAGACTCCTTATTAAAGCACATATACCACTATGAGCATGAAGAGAGTGGAAAATTGCATGTACTGCATGTATTATGGGTGGCATGTTGGCGCAGTGGTTAGCACCTCCCAAAAACCTGCCAATAGGTAAACTGGCTTTCATAAATTGCCCCAAAGTCTGAATGAGTCTGTGCATGGTACCCTGCAATGTAGTCCTGCCTCATGTCCAGTGTTCCTATGGTGGGCTCTGGATTTGACCCTGAACAGGACAAAGCAGTTACTGAATGAATGTATGTATTAGTGTAAGATGTTTGTTCTATTCATTTTTCTTCTAGACTCAATCTGACCAAGTAGTATGGAAAATATATGAGCTCCATTTTTTATTTGTAGAGAATATGAAAATGTAATTCAATCTTAATTTCAGCTTTTACATAATTCAACAGACTACCCTGAAAGACATTATTCTTACAGACAGCCTACATAACCAGCTACACGTGTGCAGATCTTTCAGAGGCTTGTATTCAGCTTTCCCAGACTCTCATTGGATTTAAATAGATTAATCAAAACAGGTGCCATTTTTATTCTTGTTGTCAGGGTTTTGAGCTACTGAAAAACACCCCGGGAATCTGGTAGTAAATAGTAATTATATGTATGTCATTTGTGTTTTGATGAAAATCCATGGCACCAGGTGGTGTGTTGATGGAATCATTTATGACCTCAGCACAATTTCCCTCATTCAGGAGGTGAATGTAGGAAAAAATAGATGATGGGTTCAGATGCAGTAAGAGTATGTGTTAAAGACTTACTTGTGAAAGAGATATTTAAAAGTTTAGAATTATGTAGTCCATGTTCATTGAGCAACTGAGATTTTAAAAGTATGAAAAGAAATGAGCCCATAGCTGTCAAGACATTTTTAAAAAGACTACAAATGCAATAACCTTGCTTATATTTCAGACCATTAATAGCTTTGTCACTGAGGGTTTATTAATGGGGTTGTTACTAGTATTTGGGTCATTTGTATTAACTTATGACAGGTTGGTCCTTTGTTCAAGTTCCTTTCACAATATGCAGTACACATGTTGACTACTTAATAAGTACTGTTACTCTTGAATGGGTGCTGGAATTGTCCTATGCTGAGTGTTCCCAGAATAGGCTCCAAAATCCACCATAACCTTAACCAGGATAAACTGCTTCTTGAAGATGAATGAATGAAGGATGTTGGAATTCCCTTATAAACACTCTTACATCAATACAACACTGTTTAATATGGTTCCTTGTGGAAATGACTGTCACTATAACTATGTGAATACACACACAGCTTATGAGAGTGATATGACTTATATAACTTATCTGCAGTACCTCCTT
The DNA here is from genome assembly GCA_024331685.1 of Stegophilus panzeri. NCBI lineage: Eukaryota > Metazoa > Chordata > Actinopteri > Siluriformes > Trichomycteridae > Stegophilus > Stegophilus panzeri. Next base: position 12,302,893 of record JANDJT010000071.1, on the reverse strand, counting down.
ACAATGAATATCAACATTCTGTCACAAGCCTACGATGCATATCAACATATCAAAGATTTGCTTGAATGGTCTGTATGCCACATTCTGCACCAATGTAATTTAACCCCACCCACCTCTACCACTATGGTATTTGAATAAGTTCAATATATAATAAATAATTTTACCTTTTTAAAAGCATATTTAGTATAGCCCATTTCATGCATAAAGTTTGTGCTTTTCATGGCATATGTCACATGGTAAAGCAGTATGATAAACTGGGTATTTTCAAAGTGCGGAAAGTACTTTCTTATATGAATAAATAATACATGAATTGCAAGAAATACACAGCACATACAAAGCATTCATATTTTGCTCTTTCTTTCTTTCTCATTGAATTGTATTCCACTTTTATTCCATAAACACTACTGACATTTTGGCTAGCTAAGATAAACACATAATTTCTGTGTACTGCAATCAATTATAATAATAGGTCAGAACCATAATCGTTCAAATTCCCTCTGGGAGTGAAAGCTCTTACTACACAGCAAAGCAACTTAAATCTAAGGTTAATTTTCTTGCTGTTGATTTTTTCATACTAATTACTTCAGTGGTCAATAACTGCATGGGGAAAGTGTATTCTATCTCATTTTACAGATGCTGATTTTTGTACAAGAATGTATATGTCGTCATTTAAGCATTCTTCATGTGACCTGAGCTCCATGTGAACTTTTCTTAATGATAAAGCAATACTTTGCAATCTTTCACCATATATGAGGACGTTTCTTAGCATTAAGTAACTAGCATAGCTGTTTATGTGGAAACGTAGCTAGTTTGTTATTGCTAATGAGCTAACCATTGCAGCTAGCCAGTTAATTACAGCTGCTAGTGGTGCTGGGCACTTCTGTACTGAGTGATTTGAACTACATTGTTGTTGCAAATCTTCTTTTTTTTTTCTTTTTTTTTACTGTTGATTTTGTTGTGGGCAAATTATTTTGAGTTGTCACAAACCAATTTATGCCCAGTTTTGTACTACCAATGACCAACTTAAACAACTTTATATCAATAATTATATTTCGTAAATATTATTTTTAAAAATTGGATTTTATTTCTTGGATAGATTGCTGTGGAAAAACAGCTTGCAGTGCACAACTACTATATTCACAGTCATATTGAAAGTCACTGCTTTCAGGGAGCTACGCTCCGTCCCCATACATCTCTACTCTCATTATCCTTCAATAAAACCCGTTTAACCTTCAGCCCTGAGTCAGTGTTCAGCTTCTAGGTCCAATACTCTTTCTTCGGCTATAACAGGTAAACTGAAGTACAGTACTATTCTGATGAAATATGATTTCCAGACATGCACTCAAAATCCACTTTATTAGGAACACCCATACACTTGTTCATTCAAGTCAAATGGGATTTGTTTTTTGTTTTGTTTTTGAAATATCAGAATGGGGAAAAATGTGATCTCAGTGACTTTGAACGTGGCATGGCTACTGGAGTTTATAGAGTTTGGTGTAAAAAAAAAAAAAAAAAAACATGCAGTGAGTTCCAGTTCTGCAGGCAGAAGAAACTTACTGATGAGAGAAGTAATAATTACATTACCACCTTCCAATGTAAAATTAGTGCAATTGAAATAGAGCTTGAGAATACATGAATAAGGCAACTTTTATATTGGTTTCAGTGTCAGTGGTACTATCATGGTCATGGTATAAAAATAAAAAAGCCACTGTATTATCAAAAGATGTTCATTTATACTCAACCTTAATTTAACTGTCTAATGTTATTGTGTATTCATGTTTAGTTTTCTTTGCCATTGCTACTGCTCTTGTGGTTTTGTGAAGGTGAAGGCCACTGCACACTCTGGAAAATGTTTGTTTGGAAAATGTAATGTTTGCTGCTTAAAAGTGAAATGGCTCTGTTTAACATCTTACAGTTCATAGATTTGTATGAACTACTTTATGGGAGAAAGTATGGCACTGCAGAATAGAAAATCCATTGAGGCAGCATGCAGGAGCCATAGATCTTTAATCATGCCAAGGTCTTCCCCTCCGTTGCAGTTTTACTCTACTTACTTCAGCTGCAAATAAAACAGTGTTCATATCTACAGCATGTCAGTAAACAATTTTAACCCATTGTTTTTGCAACAGTGATTTTCTCATTGTTATATTAACCATGTACATATGTTATGTTATTATAAGTTATTATATTATAATAATATAATAATTATATCAT
>JANDJT010000071.1:12286620-12299991 GCA_024331685.1 Stegophilus panzeri | reverse complement strand
TTAGTTGTATTTTACTGATGTACATCTGTGCATCAGCATGTTGATCATCCTGAAGTCAAGTGAGCTGTTCCTCTATAGCATCAACATTCCTGAAAAGATTGAGACTCACTCTTAATATAATATTTCACAAGCTAGCCATACTATATGCAATAAGACCAAGTGATATACTGTTTGGTATCCAAGGAAAGAAATTCACTATAACAAACATGGGTTCTGGGGTGGTAATTTCTCTGGGAGACAGGAATTTGCTCTGATTAAACCATTTCATCTTGTTGACTTGAGTTTTCTTTAGTTTTTAATGAAATTTTATATAGCATGGCTATTGCAGTTATATTTCTTCAAAGAATGAAGCAGTCACACAAGACTAATCATATCTCACTAACAATATGATACATTAAGACTTTCCTGATTCATGTACCCCATTTTTGTTATTCTTCACATTCACCTGTATAATATTATTTCATTTTCCTGCATACTGCAACTTGTTGTCAGATAATTTGTTTTCCATTTTGTGGTGATCTGATTAGCTGTGTGTGGACACGCCTCTTCACTGCTGTGCTGACAAGCAGTGTAATTGGCTCATCTGGAAACTGCACAGCAGATTATTTAAGCAAGAAGTGGTGAGCAAACAATTTGTAGTACAGACAGAACCCTGAATAACTATCTACAGCACAGTGAACCCTTATCCTGATGTATGGCATGTTATGAACAGTATGAATGATTCTTGAATGGGATAGCTGAGGGATAACTAAAAGTGTGTATATAGCAGTTCCACTATGTTACTGTCTGTTGTGTTTGGTATACTTTAATGGAGTGCTGCCATATTTAACAACTGAAAAAAACGTTATTTTGTCTGCATTTTCCCTGTATGGGCTTTATATCTTTATATGAACCTATAGATCCTTACTAAAGAAAATAGTTGTGCTCTGTGTCACACATCAGAACCAAATTCTATTATTGCAAACCCACAGTTTGCTCACATGGGGCTAGAAAAAATGTCTCTTTAGTGCTAACAGCATATGTTTGTCAGTTTGACTCATGTGTCATCAATCATCTGTGAAACAACACCTGCTTTAGTGAGCCATATGTCAGCAGGCAATCTGCATAAGTCTGGCTGCAGCCCCATTTCATCATAGCAGGCCAGAAAAAAATCCAGACAAATAACTAACGCTGTGACCACTGAAAGCAGTAAAGTGCTAAAAATGACCAAAGCTGTGAATACAGAAAATGGTAAGTAGTGGATATACATCTGCTACATATGCTGCCAGTTGATAACTGTGCAGAAATCTAGCATGACTCACAAATTGCCATATGGATAGGTTGTGTAAGTGGCACAGAGGTTTACACTCACTGATATGAAATGAAATAATGACATAAAGAACCAATTGTTAATTGTTTAAACAATCAATCTAACAGGGAACAAGGGCAACAAGAAACACCTATCCCGTCACATGTTGGTTGGGTGTTCTGCCACCAAAGGTGTCATATTTTAAGTTGTTTAACACATCTACAGTGCCCTCCACTTATATTGGCATCCTTGGTAAATATGAGCAAAGAAGGCTTTGACAAATTATATTTATTGTTTCACCTTTTGTTCTTTTATTTAAAAAAAATCACAAAAATACTCTGCTCTCATGGATATCAAACAATTGCAAACACAACACAGGTTTATGAAAAAAAAATCTTTGTTAAATATAGGTTATTATTGGCACCCCCATGAATTCATATGAGAAAAATATTTTTTTTGGCAATAAACACCAGAGGTGGTTTTGGCGCACACTGAGAGACCATATGAACAAGTACCTCATGCCCACGGTTAAATATGGTGGTGGCTCTTTAATGTTTTGTGGCTGTTTTTTTGCCAGAGGACCTGGACATTTTGTTAGGATACATCGCATCATGGACTCTATCAAATATCAACAGATATTAAATGAAAACCTGACTGCCTCTGACAGAAAGCTTCAAATGGGCCGTGGTTGGATCTTCCAGCAGGACAATGATCCAAAACATACATCAAAATCAACACAAAAATGGTTTATTGACCACAAAATCAAGGTCCTGCCATGGCCATCACAGTCCTCTGACTTGAAACCCATAGAAAACCTGTGAGGTGAACTGAAGAGGTGAGTCCACCAGTGTAGACCTCGAATTTTGAAGGATCTGCAAAGATTCTGTATGGAGGAATAGTCTCAAATCCCTTGCCATCTATTCTCCAACCTCATCAGGCATTATAGGAGAAGAGCTGTTATCTTGGCAAATGGAGGTAGCACAAAGTATTGACTAAAAGAGTGCAATAATTGTTGCACACCTAAAACAAAAGGGTTTTTTTTGTTTGTTTGGTTTTTTTTTGATAAACCTGTGTTTTGTTTGCAATTGTTGGATATACATGAGAGCAGAGTATTTTTGTGAATTTTTTTTTTAACAAAAGGTCAAAAGGTTAAACAATAAAGACAATTTTTTACAGTCTTTTTTGCTCATATTTACCAAGGGTGCCAATATCAGTGGAGGGCACAGTAGATGTAACTATCAGGAAATGAAAGCTGAAATTCTGATCTATCATCTCATGTTCCTCTTTTGATCTAAAACCTGTCTTCAGTTCATAGCAAAAACAAAATAATTGGCCTTGCCGTTCTAATACTTTCAGAAAGGGCTGTATTTAACCGCAAAATATCTGAAATATTTTGACTCATGGTGTAATATATATGCTAATTTGCTTAACGTGTGACTTTAGGGGTTTTTTTTTCCTGCCTCTATTAAGGAAAACAAGCCTGCTGCAAAAATTTTGATGACTTTTATGATTTATTATTGAAACTCTGCTGGAGGTCTGACTATGGGAGCATCTGTGTGCTTTCACACTGTTTCAAAATGAAAATGTTCTGGGTCATTTGTGGGGCTGAAACCATTTAAAATAGTTATTTATGCTTTTTTTTAACATTTTGATTAATTGCATTTTACCTGTGGCAGTGCAATGTGCTTAGCACCCATAAGCAACTCAGAGCTCTAAATTAGTTAATGGTATATGAAAGAATTAACAGTATGTCTTTTCAGTGACAAACTGAAGGACACCGAAATTTTTCAACTTGTAAAGTATGGTCATGCAGTTAATGAATGCATCTGCATTTGGAATATGGTCACTTTGTGTATGTTTTTCTCAATCTGACAATGAAATCCTGAGGCTTTAACTGAAAGGGAGATGCTTGAGTTGACTAAGTGGGCATGTAGAATCAATAAGGCCAACAACTGTGCCAGGTGATATCTCACAGGTTGTGTCTCTTTCATAATGAGGGTGAAGAAGCAGCCAGTGCAAAAAAGCTTCCAACTTCAAGGGGATTGTCTGGCTCATATCCTGTACAAATGTCCCACTCAATGCCTGCCTCTCAGTTGCACATTGCAACAAACAAGCAAGCTAACAAGCTCTACAGCTACCAGTTCTCTCTGGAGGATACTCATTATTTTCAGCGGTAAAAGTAGCAAGCCTATATTCCGAATCAGGTCTCTTTCATATATTCTTTATTTATATATTTACTTATTTCTTTAAAACCACCCCTGTCAATTATACAGAAGTAATCCTGATGCTTTTGATGCCTTACTGATTTTAAAATATTGAAAGCTATCAGATGAATTCATTGATCTGCCATTTCCTGACCCTGGGATAAAGGGCTTGGGTAAACGGTGGAGCTGCAACTCCCATCACTATCTGACTATTTGAAGATTAAACACTGTTATGGCTCTTTATCTTCCTTTTCAAAATATCTCTATTATAAATAAGACCATACTCTGAAATTTTATAGGCTCCATGCAAACCTATTTTTAAATGTTCAGTGAGATGCTGGTAAATATTGCAGATCTGCTCCATGGACATCAGTCGCAAGAACCAACTAGACTGCTCCCAAACTGAAAACAACAGCACAGAAGAAGTCAATTGCACGAATGAGTGAACACTGCCTAATGTTCTGTCTGTCTGTCTCTCTGTCTCTCTGTCTCTCTCTCTCTCTCTCTCTCTCTCTCTCTCTCTCTCTTGCAGTCTTTGTTACATATATTAACCAGAAGATGCCAGCCTTCCAGCCATATACTGAAGCTCACCCAGAACACTTCACACAATGTCAGATATCTACAAGAGCTGCTTATGCTCACCATTCTCTTTTTCCCTCCAGGTAAAATAAAATGAATTACTTTTTTTAATTACTTTCACAGTTTTCCAAGCTCACACTTGGTTACCATTTTGCACCAGAACCACCATTTAAGCATGATAAATTCCTTAGAGTGAAAAAACTTACAATATTCACAAATGTTCACAAGGAATCCAATGATACTCACATAAACAATTCATTTCAATTGACATAGACTGACAAACTTTTAAAGGCTTGTTCTAAGTTGACATAACACTTGAGTCCGGTAAAATAGTTTTTGTTGACATTAGGTGTCTCCAACATACTAGACACACACTGAACTACAAAGTAAGCTGTCACAAAAATCAGCCTGGAATATGTCATAGCACAAATCTATTTCATTTCACTCAAGTCTTATATCAAGTTGACATGATAATTGACAATGGCAGACTTTATGCTAGCTGACTCTTGCTGGAAAAGGTCCAAAGATGTTTACATAGGGCTTATTAAGAGCTTGTGTAGGTGTATGAACACTTCCCTATGCAAAGTGTTACCCAATATTACAAATTATATGAATTTTTGAGTGAGATTCAAGTTAAATACATCTGCATGGTAACAGTAGGTGAGCAAGACCTTTATCATTACAAGTCTGCAGAACATATTTAATAAATGTAGGATTTTTTTACTATCTCATTTTTTCTACTAATTCTGTATAGATCCCTAGCTAAATGAAAGAAAAATAGGCAGTATTTTGGTTTTTATAATATGCCATTCATAATAAATGAATATGCTCTCAACTGCTGACATTTGCACAGAAAATAGAGATATAGAGGTAATCAGTATGGCAATGCTTTCTGGCAGATATGAACTCAAGAATAAGTGGCAGCTGATTCTGTGTGAGTTTAGTTAGAAAGAGAAAATAAATGAAAAATGCAATACGTATTAGATAATTACGTATATAATTTGCCAGAAATAAATATATGTAGAGGGTTATAATAAAACATAATGTGTTCTGGAACATACAGTAGTTTATCGGAAATATACTGGTGACACCTGTGTTTTTATTTATTTCCATCTTACTGTACACTCACCGGCCACTTTAATATAAACACCTGTATCCCAGATCATTCATGCAATTATCTAATCAGCCAGTCAAGTGTCAGCAGTGCAATGCATAAAATCAGATACAGGTCAAGAGCTTTAGTTCTTGGTCTCAGTGACTTTTTACAGTGGGGTGGTTTTTGGTGCCAGATGGGTTGGTTTGAGTAGTTTAGAAGCTATTGATCTCCTGGGATTCTCATGCACAAAAGCAACTGGAGTTTACAAAGAATGGTGTGGGAAGTTCTGGAAGCAGGAACACCTTGTTGATGAGAGAGGTCAGAGGAGAATGGCCAGACTGGTTCAAGCTGACATGAAAACTACAGTAAGCACTGTTTACAACTGTAGTGAGAAGAAAAGCATCTCAGAATGCACAACACATGAACCTTGAGACAGATGTGCTACAACAGTATAAGTCCATATCAGGTTCCACTCCTGTTAGTCAAGAACAGAAATTTGAGGCTTTAGTGACCACAAGCTCACAGAAACTAGAAAAATGTCACCTTGGAAAAATGTCACCTATTGTCTATGTCCAATTTCAACTGTCCAGTTCTTGACCTGTATCTACATGACTTTATGCAATACACTGCTGCTATATGAGTGGCTGATTAAATAATTGCATGAATGAAAAGGTGTGCATGTGTTCCTAGTAAAGTGGCCAGTGAGTGTACATTGCCACCAATAAGCAGAATCTATGGGAATAAATATAATCCTCTTCTCATAAATTATCGTTCTTTTGTACCACTTGAATGTGTGAAGGTACAGTGGATATAGAAAATCTACACACCCCTGTAAAAACGCCAAGTTTAGACTTTTTATATTCTATGCATTGTAAATGCTCTACCACCACCCAATCCACTTTGCTAGTGTTCATGTGCCACAGATAGATAGATAGATAGATAGATAGATAGATGGATAGATAGATAGTCAGATGGATGGATGGATGGATGGATGGATAGATAGACAGATAGATAGATAGATAGATAGATAGATAGATAGATAGATAGATAGCATAGGTGCACTATGCACTATACATTTTGTGACTATAGCTTGGTAGCTGGCTTCTTACTGACAGTCTGAAATATTAAACTGCATATATATAATTACATATATGAGATACTACAAATTTCTTTCATTATTAGATAAATCACTACTGGATTTCATTTCAGAATTAAGGTTGTAGACTTTACTGGTTTACTGACACTTCTTATGGTATTTTTGGATGTTTTAAACTTCTATTCCTGACACCAGTGAGACATTCTGTTGGCACATTCTTTGTCTCCAGACTCTAGCAAGTGCAATGTTTTTTTTTTTGTAAAATTCAACAGCAAGGGCTAAATTAGCAGGAGCTTCAGAGAGCTGAGCTGTCATGGCATAATGGTGTTAATAATGATCTTATAGTTTCACACTGCTTTAGAGTGTTATGCTTTTATTTCATTATTTTGAATTGTATACCTCCAACCATGGCACTTGTTCACTGCCATGCATATACTGTATATTTGATTACAAAAAGCAAAATGTGTTCCTTTTGTTAGTTGCTTAGTGGTTAGTGTGCTTGACTCGCACCTCCAGGTTGGGGGATCGATTCCTCCTGCATGTTATGGTTTGGAGGCGGAGATGGATGCAAGTGCAGATTTTAAGTTTTAATGAATACTCAAAACACAACATAAGAACTATGAACAGGCAGCAAAACACTAAGGCAAGAATTTCCTTCTCTGATATTACATGACAGATACTCTCAGTTGACTTGTCTCTGTCGTTTACCAAAACTTTACCTTGTGTCGTTGCTCTGGTTTTTTGATTTTTCTATTCCCTCAACTTTGATTCTCTGCCTTGCCTAGTTTGGATTGTTTGCATGATCGTGTGACCCTATGGTTATTGATTTCTGCCTAACCCTGTGGATTTGTCTTCTCATTAAACTGCCTTACCTGCAATTGCTTCTGTCTCAGCCTCCATTATCCAAAGATATGTGTCCAGGGTGTCTCGCACCCTGAGTTCCCTGTGATAGGCTCCAGGTGAACCTGTGTAGGATGTATGTATTATTTATCTCCGCTAGACAGAAATTAGCAGGTAGTTTATCATTTTGATCCTAAAATTGCTAAAAAAAAAAAATTTTAGACCAGTGAAAAAGGAAGGTCTCTTACACCTCTTAAATCTCATTTAACTCCCTTTCATGGATCACTGTATAAACTAAGTATGCTGTTAAGAAGAGAGAGTAAATATGATAGACATAAATAGAAGTAAATATGCCAGGTGAATAGATTTTTAAGACTGATACTGATTCAAAGGTCTGTTTAAGTTTTCCAACAGTATTGCAAAACAAAGATCATGATTAGATGGCAGACCGAGCAACATAGGCCCTGTTTAAATTGAGTTGTTTCATACGTCTTGAGCATCAGGACTATATCTTGATGGAGATTAGTGACATAAAATTTAGTGTGTAAATGCACCCAAGTTGCATTTGACACAAATTTAAATTTCATTGCTTAAACTATTTCAGGTGGTATGGGGCATGTTTTAGCTAGCTTGTTATAACGTTGCTCCATGAATGCTGAAGTTTGAGGCTTTAAAAGCATTAGGAAGATGAAAAACCTAAGAAAAATGAAAATTGGACATCACACCATCTTATTCATAAAACAACAAAAAACTATGAACAATGGAATTGTGTGTTCAAACAATAATTTGATTTGCATATTAACACACAATACTGCTTTCTGATTTCAATCTGACCAGATACACATTTGTACACATGTGGTTAAATGTGATCAGTATACAATTCAGATATAAGATGTACAAAGACATGGTGTAAATGGGGTCAGATTCTACACTTTTTATTGTGCATGTGGGAAACTGGGCCCAGGATTGTAAGACTGATAAAGTCTCACCAGTCATATATAAATATATTTAACATTGTCACAAAGCAACTTTTCCCATCTTCCTTTTTTTCCTATCTTCCTTGCCAACATTGAAAAAATGTGCATAATAATAGTTGCTTACACACACACAACTAGTCAAAAGTTTTGATACACCTAATTAAATCCTGTTTTAAACTAGGCCAAGAGTGACATAAAATTAGCCAACAAACATTTAGCAAATGTGGTAAACATTTTAAAGACTGCTGGAAAAACATTTGAAGAGATTACCTTATGAAGCTGGTTGAAAGAATGCCAAAAGTTTGCAAAGCTATAATCAAAAAAATGTGGCATATCTGTAGAATTTAATATACTATAAGATGTTATTGGTTTTATTTCAACTATTTTTGTCACAGCATAACTTTTTTATTGGTACTGTATAGCTATGCTAATTGCATAATTTAGACTCTGTAGTTGCATTTGGTTTTGCAAACAGTTGTAGCAGTCATGGCCTAAATGCTGGGCAAACTGCAGAGTACATTATTATGACAGCTACATTTGGCAACAGTGCAAATGGGCATATGTGGATTGTGCCCCAGTTTCTCAAACTATTCCATGCGGAATTCTCAAAATATCATGCGCTCTTTTTTCAAGTCCTCAATTCACGTGGAGTCATGGTGTATGCATTTTACCAACCAATTAAACATACTATAGCATATGGTTTTGTCACTACAGTTTCTGATTTATATTTTGCTTCAATAAAAAAATGCCTGAAATGAATTTTACTAAAATATTTGATCAGGAACCTTGTGACGAGCACAGGCATGAAATGATGACATACTATATCTTGCAGGGATCTCCAGGAGATATCATGCATAGCAATAGCATATTCTAATCTGATTCAACAAACTACATTCAATTGTACTTTCACATCCAACAATTTAATCTTATAATAAAAGCTGTACCCAGATATAACATTTTTGAGTAGTGCTACATCTCAAAAATTAATTAAATAGATTTTTATTATTCACACACTCTTACTGCATCTACATACAAGCTTTCTAGGCCATCTTTTTCAGGTAGTCTCTTATCAGCAGCTTACATCACCCTGCATCACATCAGGCCAGAGGGAGGTATTTTATGTAGAAGCAGAATGCAGGCAATCCAACAAGAAAAGTCAAGCAAAGTCACTGATGAGGGATCAGATTTGAATCAAAGCTTTAACAAAGAGTTGTAATCGTTTATCTAAAACAAATCATCTTGAATTTCCACAGTTAAAGTTAGATTTTGAAAAAGTAAAAATCCTGAGTAGATGAGACTGAATTATTAATGTAATACATAAGTCTCATCACAGGGCTGGCTTGGAAAATGAATATGTGTTATTATCTCATGCGACAGTGCAAGATAAAGAGGGTATATACTTATTTTTGATAATATAGAGAGCTGGACAAAAGAAAGAGGTGTCCTATGAATGTCCTAGCTTTAGCAAATATGAGCAAATATGACATACTTTTCTTTGATCTCCCTTGTACTTGCTTTGCATTTATAATAGTGCACATAGAAAGAGTAGATTTTGTGTTAGTGTAGAATTCATGTTAGCGTTGTCTTTTTAAGTTACCAATATATTGTTATATTTTGTAGAAACGTTTTTTTTCATTGGGTTGAGACACGTAATGTTCAATAGGTGGTAAATATAAAAATGGTTGTATAGTGCAAATGGGCTGCCCAAATGGAGGCTCAATTTAATGATTATGCATTTTGAAAACCTATACCATGATATGTCTAGCTGAGGATATTTGCTTGTGTTGCATTTTATAACTCATTATCCCAGAGAACAGGTTGACACTTGGCGCTATTTCTTTCTAAGCTCTATCATGAAAACCATGCAACTGCATTGGGCAACATGCCTCAGGAAGCTCCTGACACTTGGCAGCAGGAATTGTTATAGCATTTGTTTTATGAATTAATAAAATGAAGATCTTATCCAACACTGTATATTAGGAAATGACAAAGATGAAGATAAAGCAAGATGAAGCACTCAAATTTCTTCACATACAATTGTGACAAAGAAGCATCCAATTAGAAAGAAACAGTGATTGCCCAACTACAAGATAAAGTTTTTTCTCTCTTTTTTGCCCACAAACTACTCCAAATTATAGTAAACATTGCTATATAGATTTTTCATGGATGTATGAATTCTTGGCTAATTATTAGAATCATACTATGCTTAAAAAATTAGTAAGAATCACAGTAGAAATCACAAGGAAGATTTCTCTTAAATTAGAGAGTGCAAAAAATCTCCTAACTGATCAGTTGCCTGTAAACTTTCTCTAACTGGTCAAAAATAAACATGACAATCCTAATCCAAATCAATTCAAAATCCTGTTTCATAGTTGTTCGTAAATGAGGTCATTCAGTCCCATGACATGATGATTCAGACCAATATACATTTAATCCTTTCCCACAAGGAGTCTGTCTCACTCTAACTGGAGAATATCATGACATTCATACTGTATATGTAATTACAATGACTGATTCATGTCCAAATGAAAGCACTTCTGGATAGCATGTACAGAGTTGGGTGTTACTGAAATCTAATTACTTTTTCTGATAACATGGTAATGTTATATTTTAAATTTATGTAATTTGATTACAGTTACTGAAGTCAATAAAATTATGTTACTTGTGCTACAAATGTATTGTTAAGAAAACAAAAAAAATAAATAAATCACATTTCGCCCCGAAGATTTTTTCTTTACCATGAATAATTCTCCACTTGGAGCAACTTGTAACTACGTAACTGAACGTCAGTAAAAGAAGACGGCCTGTAATTTTATATCTTCAGTGAATGAAGGAGAGACCAATCAGACAGGGTTTACAGGAAAATACATGGAAATACTTGTGTCTTATTGGCTGACAGCTCTCAATTCTGCCAAACGCTAGCTCACAGTCAGTGTGAGGAAAAATGGATATATGCCAATTTAAAAAAATAAAAATTAACCAGTAAAAGGGAAACTGAAACAGTAACATTCTCAGATGCTGAGCAGGAAAACAAGGTGTGTAAATATTTATATGAGTTCCAGTTCACATGAACATGATATGAGCAGAGCATAAGGAAAGATAATGTACTTTGCAAGCCATACGATGATGTTAATAATGATATTTATTAAAATAAACTATTAAATTATATGTAAATTTGACATGTATTTCACTACCAAATGGGCTTATACACAGAATATACCACAATTTAAAGCTCAATAGCATTTGAAAGGAATAACTTACAGTCACAAAACCAACTGTACAGTGTTCTTGTAGGTGTCATCTATAATGCACACCTTTTAGATTTTTGATATTTATTAAAATAAACTGTCAAATCATATCTAAACTTTGTGATGTTTTTATACTATATGGATTCATACACAAAATATACCATAATTTGAAGCTCAATAGCTTTTGAAGGGAATGACTTACAGTCACAAAACCTACTGTAAAGTTTTCATCTATGTGTCATCTATAATGCACCCCATTTAGATTTTTACTATTCAATAAAATAAACTATGAAATCATGTATGAATATTGCAATGTATTTCACTACCAAATGGGCATGTATTTCACTACCAAAAGTTGTATATTTTATTGGTCTGGTAGTCAAACAGTGACAGCACCCGAGGCAAGTTTTATGATAAACCAACTTTTTATGATCATGTCTAACATTGACGCATGCTAAAAGTACTGAGAGAACTATGAGTTTCACTTTGTAGTGTATTTTTGTAGGTTTCATAGGTTTTGAAGGTAAGGTGAAAGAAAAGTAATTAGTAATCTGACATTTTTACATGCTGTAATCAGTAATGTAATCAGATTACAACTTTAAAATAGTAATTAGTAATCTGTAGTGGATTACTTTTTCTGAGTAAATTACCCAACACTGAGCATATAGTGATAGGAGAATATTAATTAGAATCAAATATGGTCTCCTTTGTCTGGCATTTCATTAGTAGATTTGTAGACCTTGTGGGGAGATAAAAACAAAACACTTAAATGAGGTTACATTTAGGCATGGGCATAACAGTAATTAGCTGCATTAATAATAATAGTAATGTCAGTGGAAGGTCCTCACAAGGATAAGACAAACGTGTGTGTGTGTGTGTGTGTGTGTGTGTGTGAGAGAGAGAGAGAGAGAGAGAGAGAGAGGAAGAAGAAGAAGAAGAAGAAGACAAGTGAGCCTTCATAACACATTATTACATAAATCCTTTCAAAAGCAATGGGTTTATAAAAGGAACATGAAACGTCAAAATCTGTGTCAAATATCCCTTTGTCTCTACATGAGAGGATGAAAGGAAGGCGAAAGTAGAGCCCTGAATTATGATTATGGGAGACTGTTCAATCTTATTTATAATTATTTATTTTTATAGGTTATTATATACAATCTTCCTCTACTGAAGTGATGGTCCATTTGCTATCAAAACTCTTATGAAGGGCAATTTCAATGTAATGCATGGTTTATACAAATTTACCTATTTAAAAAGCTGTCAGCTTTTTGTCAGCTTTTTGAAAAAGCTGTCAGCATATGTCAGCTGAATACATGTTTTGCATGTCTTCAAACTAAAGTAGTAACACATTTTTAATACAAGAAGACCATATATTGACTAAAGGTATAATAATTGAAAGTCTTTTCAAAGGTTCCTCATAGTTAAATAAATGTGATTTTAGTAAGAACAAACTCATTTAATGGAACTTAAGAGTTCTGCTCTCATATATCTTATGTATCTCTTAAGGTAATATGTATCACTGAACTGACAAATATCATCATTATTTGAGCTAATTAAGTTACAGATGGGTGAGGTTATTAAACTCTGAAGAGATTGTAACTTACTTGCAACTTTGGGTAATATTTTATGTTCAGCTATCCCCATATTTCAATGTACACATAACTCCTTTGAGTCTCACCTTGTTATTTACCTATTTCAGTAACTGCAGTAAAGCAAACAGGACAGTTATCCTATTACACATGTATGGAATGTATTATAGAAAATACACAATAATACAGGAATCTGTGATCTTTTATGCAATGAGTGATAGACAACAGCCTTAAAATCATGTGTGAATGCATTTGTACTCAAATTTCAATAACCTCAATATTCTGATATGCCTCTGGCAACATGATGCTACTCAATGTGTAAACATACTTTTTGGTGCTAGCAATAAATGTCTAAACTGACTGATAGACTGTAGCTGAATATGATTTTGATAATACTGCGCATGGACAGTCAGGCGACTGATATTCCTCAATTTAATTTCTGCTTATAATTAGT
>JANDJT010000071.1:12257517-12286610 GCA_024331685.1 Stegophilus panzeri | reverse complement strand
GGGGATATCGAATAGTGTAGTTTAAAGTTGTTTGAGTTGTTTTCAGTCTAGAACTTTTGTGCAGATTTCTTACTGGTGAGTGGAAATTGATTTGATTTGCCAATTATTTGCGAAGAAATATAGAACCATATAATAAGTCATCTAATGCACAGTCATTAGATAGTTCCAAATGATGTGCTTTTGTGCAGTCTATCAAAATAAAAATAAAAAATGGAATAATATTTTTTTTCACCCAGTGTTAGTAACAAGGTGTAGATTCTTTCTGTGTAAAAAAAAAAAAAAAGAGGGATTTTATTTTTTATGCTATCAACCTATCTTTGGCCACATTTGAAGCCAAAACATTTCTATTAAAACAAACCCTCTGGGAACATTACATGTGAAAAATGTTGTAAAATTAATGGTTCAAACACATGCAGAGTTTGCATACTCTAAGGCTTGGAGTTACAGAACAGTCAAATTCTGGTGCAAAGGTGATGAGAAGTTAACAGTATAGAGTGCTGCAGGGATGACATATAGGAAGTTAGCATCACCCTTTATGAATTCTGAAGCCTAAATACAATTGTCGAAATAAAAAGCTAAAAGTTTGGCTATAAACAAACGACACCATAGTAACATGACTTCAACATCACCACCACTAAGCTTTAAAGCAGTACAATTTGAAAAAACACTACAATTGGAAATTACTATAAATTGATAAATCTACAAGTTGGAAAGTTTGAGTTTATGAATAGTTTGCAAGAGTGCGAGTATAAACACAACAAGACTGTAATGGATTAGATTTCCTGTTCAGCATGATGACGTTTAATGTCCCCAACAACCACTGTAATCCCATTTAGCCACTTGTAAAAGCTTAACAAAATCACAAGTGGGTTATTACTCATGTATTTTATGTCATAGAATAAAATGTGAAAATATCTTGAGCTTGTGTTAACAGACCTTATTTCAGGCATTTAACCAAAATCCCATTCAAAAAACCCATTGACTTTGGGACAATGGAACCGGAAGTGCTAAAATGCTAACTCATTTTTGGGGTGTTAGGACTTATTCCTGCACTACTCTATTGTTAACAGCATTGTATTTGTGAATGTGTAACAAGACAATAACAAAACTGAAATGGTTTTTGCTTGCATAAGCAATCTTGCAGCAATTTTACAGGTTTCATAGCATAACATAGCAGAAGAGCTGAACAATGCTCTTCATGATTATCCTTATTTCATTTTTCTATAAATATATGGGATGTTAAGCTACTAACAGCAAAACCTTTAATTTGAGAGGAATTGGTTAAGATTTCAAGAGAAAATTTGGTCACTTCAAACCTTTTTCCTTCCCTCTCTATTTGCCTGTAAACCAGAACTTATTTATTGCTGTTTTACTAAATAACACTAATTTGCATTGTTATTTAAAGAAACCATGAGCTCTGTTCCTCACCTTATTCATAGCAGTCTGCAAGAGAGCAGATTATATTTTAATTAAGGTAGATGGGAATGAAGTGTGCACTCTACTGTGGATGGAAGCTACTGTCTGGCGCTGAAATGTCTGTAAGAGGGAATATGCAATTCTCATTAAGTGTGTCTCTTGAGTATTGAGTATTGTGTCTGTTTAGCAATTCAGGAAGACATAAAAAGAGAAAGAACATTACGGTTTTAGTTTAGTGTGACATTGCTTTTCATTGTTTTCCCAACACATACAGGTTCACAGATACACACACACAGCAGTAATTCTGCTGCAAAACCGCTCTGTTTTATAATGGTGGTTTTACTGGAATAGTGTGTGTGCTATGAAACAGCAAAACAGTGGGAAAGATTCTTATCTACAGTTATTGTAGCACCGGTTTCCCTACTATGCTCATAACATTTTCTTTAATGTTTGTCCTTAGAAATAACATTACACTTCTGCACAATTTTTATTTCCTTTCAGTAAGAACAGAATCACATTCCTCCACAATATTCCTTGTAGTTGAATAATATTTTAATAATGAGCTTTTCCACATGTTCACAACGAATAACTGAATAATAAAATGACTTTGTAACTCCCAGATTTGGAAACACTGTACAGTACACATGTTCTGAGGTAGAGTATGTTATTATTTTGATGTTTTAGAAATTTTGCAGTGCTATACATCAATTACACAACAGTCTGGTTGAATTCTCAAATCAGAAGATGTGTATTAATTTTCTATAACAGCAGTTCTGACAGTAGTTCTGGGTGTAATTTAAATTATAGGGTTATTTTAATGTGCTCGTTCTAATGCATTATTGTTTATATAGTAAAAATTCATATACACAGGATGTGTATGGCAGACACTCCCCATACTCTACAACTAACAATAAACAGATAAAAAATTTTAAACAACAATTTTAAAATGTTTAACAAAGGAAAACATATAACCATTGATGTGGTGAAGCTTTCTGGATAAAGTCTCAGGCATCAGCACTTTGTAACAGTCAGTTTCCCCACATGGAAAAGTTTCAGTAACATGACAAGCTCTATTTATTTTATTTATTTATTTTTTCTTATTAACTTCAAGAGAGAGAATAGAGGGTGATGAGCTGTTTATAGTTGCTATAATGTAAGTGATAACAGGAACTTGTCTCACAGACTTTCCATAAAGTAAAAAAAAAAAAAAAAAGCATAATTTAATATTCATTCATTAATATTTTTTTAATTAATTTAAATAAATGACTACTTCCAATGAACATTAAACATAAAAATAAGGATCTAACATGGAAAATAAGAATTTATATGGAAGTTTGGTATTTAAAAATGTTATTACAATATGCACAGCTTTCTCAACATGTAACGCAAGAATGAGAACCTTAAAGCACTTTGTCACTTCAACTCTGAACAGGCCAGTATCTGAAAATATCTAGAAACATCAACCTTTCAAGATAAACAGCTCCCAAATACAAATACACTCAGTTAGGTAGATCTTTTAAAACATCTTAATGTCCATCATGCAAAACCGTATCCACACATCTTATCCATCATGACAAACAGCTTGCAACCAAATCAGTTTACAACATTTGTTCACCACACCAGTAAATCAAATCATGTTGGAAGATTATCTCATCTCCCATTTCTGTGAAGCTCTGTACACTTAATTAATCAAGAAATATTCTCAAGCTTCCAAAACAGCTGTCTTCTGAGCTATACCCAGAGAACAAATACCCAGTGCTAAATTAACTCAGTTCATTTGTGTCCAACTTGACTTGTTAATTCAGCACTGTGGATGTTTATTCCACCCTGGAGATTTTGGTGTTATGGTCTAGATGCAAAATCAGCCATTTTGTACTTAATGGCCCTCTGGCAGCAACAGAGGTATTTCATATACCAAAAGAACAAATATATTCAGACAGTTGGTCAGATCCAATTTAAGAATCGGAATTGGTGTCATGTCCATCAGAACGATTTAAAAAAGGACCATTCATTCTAGAACTCAAGTCAAAACTCAGTCGAACTAAGCTAATCACAGTCTAGAATTTAGAAATAGGTAAGACTTTGCAAATACTATAACGGGGTGCTCTAAGTCACAGAGGGCTGGTCTAGCACATTTTGGAAAATTTTGGGCTCATAGGCGCATTATTCATGCCACCAGTTAATTACTAGGTTTAGTAGGCAACATCCATCAATCCATCCATTTTCTGTATCACTTATCCTACACAGGGTCGTGAGGGAGCCTGGAGCCTATCCCAGGGAACTTGGGGCACAAGGCAGGGGACACCATGGATGGGGTGACAATCTACCACAGGGCACAATCGCAAACAAACTCACACACCCATTCATACACTATGGACAATTTAGAGATGCCAATCAACATACAACGCATGTCTTTGGACTGGGGGAGGAAACCAGATTTACCAGAGGGAACCCCTGAAACACAGGTAAAACATGCAAACTTAGAGCACACCTTGAGGCGGGAATCAAACCCCCAACCGCAGAGGTGCGAGGCAAACATGTTAATCACTTAAGTAGGCAACATGACACATGCAAATTCTTAGTCATTTGCATAAATCAATTCATATAAAAGTTACTACGGTTAAGCTTAGTGTTACAGGTGTAGCTAGTGTTCCTATATCTTTTTATTATATTTTTATTTAATCAAACAAAATCCAACCACATAGCCTCACTCAATCATATTGCAGTGACTGTCATAATTGCTCATTTAGTTATAGAGTAGATACAGTTGCAAACAATGATCAAGGCCATGGCCATAGCTGCAGCTGAAGAAAATGTGAGCCTAAAAGAAAGGTTTGTGACACTATATCAACCTCATATAAGATACAAAGTAAAATAATGACAACAAGTATATCTTCTAAACAGATTAACACAAAATATGTACAGACTAGAGTGCTCTTTCATTTGAACATGAACATTTGCAATCCTTGAATTTGCGATTGGAACTTACTCTGAATAGACTGTTCCTTGTTTTGTTTCCAAGTCAGAGCTTATTTCCATGCTGTCAGCAAAGCTCTTTAAAGGGAAAGGGAGAAAGAATGGTGATGTTGCTTGAAAACAGTGTGCTGCGTAATGACTCTGACCATTCATGTCTAGGGGTTTTACACAGAGTATAAATGCAAGCTTAATTACAAAATACAAAGAACATACATATTTCTGTTCATGTTAATGTTAATGTTAATATTAATGGCCTAAAATAAAATCTGTCTTGCTCAGTTAGATTTGTTTATTTTATTATTAATTTATTGTTCATTTGTTTATAATTCCATTGAGCGGGTTTTTGTCATCCACAATTCAATTAAATTTTATTTATATAGCAGCTGTACAGAAATCCAGATGTACTGTAGATTTAGATCTCTAATGAGCAAGCCAGAAGCCAGAATGGTGAGGAGAGCTCCCTGAGATGACATGAGGAAACACTGAGAGTAACCAGACTAATACAAGAACCCATCCTTTTATGGGTGACACAAGATAGTGGGATTAGATCATTACTCTATTAAAACTCCACACTATAAAGTCAAACTGTATTAAGTTTCAATACGGATTTTCAGTATCTGCATGAGTAAGAGTTGTGGGATGAACACAGGACTGCCTTAATGATTACAGCAGCAGTTCTTAGGTACAAGTCTGCATTATCAAGGTGAGCTGAACAAAGAATGAGTGTTGGGCATAAACTGTTTTTGGAAGTGGAAAACATTAGGGCATATATGTATGACCATTAAAAAGCAGCAGAAGATGACTCACAATGCAGAAAGCACCAACAGAAGTAGAGCACAACTACAAATCCACACCTACAGAATTTGTATCTTGAAGCCATTCTCGTATGCCATCACAGAGTGAGACATTTTTCTGTAGTTCTTTGTTTAGATTGTCAGCTTTAGACATTCTACACGGAATGAATAAACCTGTCTGTCAGACACACGCCTGACACCTGCCATGAACCATCCAATCAACTAACTCTCAACAACATGCCAGCAGTTTATGCTTGTTGGTGTTTAGCAAGAACTTGAGGCTATCGTGGGCACAGGCTTACTCAAACTGGACAGTTGAAGATTAGAAAAAAAAATCACCTGGTCTGTTTCCAGTCTTCAACTGTCCAGTTTGGGTGAGTCTGTGGCCATGATAGCCTCAGATTTGTATTCTTGACTGACAGGAGTGGAACCTGATGTGGTCTTCTGCTGTTGTAGCCCATCCACCACAAGGTTAAATGTTTTGTATGATGAGATGCTTTTCTGCACACCATGGTGGTAAATAGTGATTATATGAGTTACTATATTCTTCCTGGTAGCTTGAACCAATCTGGCCATTTTTCTCTGACCTCTCTTAACAACAAGGTGTTTCCACCCAAATTTCAGTGTTTTCTCACAGCAGTGGTAATTAACATATGACCGGAATTATAATAATTTGTCCGGTAAACTGCATCCATCCACTGTGACCAGCACCAAAAATTTCATAATAGAAAGTTGTGCATATTTTATTAACCACCAATCATTACTGGTCTAAATCCAAATAAAGTGTTACCCATTCTTCTATTATACACCTATCTCTGATTGTGGTTTTGCAATCAGAGTTCCCTCTCTAGTGACACACTAGGACAAAAAGCACTTGACCTCCCTGTTTATTTGCAAAATTTTCTAATGTATGCACTACTGTTCTTCAGGTTGCAGTACATTGACTTTCTAATCCCTGTTACTAACACCTTCCATGCTTTAATGACTACATTCATACATTTACTGTAGCCGATCCTCTGAGTAACTTACAAACACAAATAGAACTTGTTTTGTTTAATCGTACTGCACAGCACATAATTACAATTTTATGTCCACCTTGCACCTCCAGCATCTGCAATTAAAAATATCTGACGAGAAAAGTAAATGCAAGCAGCTTGGTATCAAAAGATAACATCTTATACAGGTTTCAGTAATCTCAAACCAACAGTCCTTTGATTCTCTGCCATACATCCTTACCTTCTATCATCCAGTTCAGTCCTTGTTTACAATCTGTCAGATGTTTCTATTTTTTTCTATTTCCTCTATTGTCCATTTTTCCTTATTCTGTCTATTGCCTCTATTTTCTAACACCACATCATGTCTCCATCTCAGACTGTTGTAATGTTTATCTTGCTGTGCCACATCCTCACCGTTGATGAGACAATAAAGCAAAATCCAGCTTCTATCAGAAAATCTAATAATGACTTTCAGAGTAGCATCAGTTTCCCTCAAGCAGAGATTTCCAGTACAATTCAGTTGGTTTTTCTCTCAGCCAGTCTGTGCAAAAGGTCTTCACCTATAATGCACTGCGTGTGTGTGTGTGTGTGTGTGTGTGTGTATGTGTGCATGTGTGTGTCTGTGTGTATCAGTGTTTTTCTCTGTATCAAGCTATGCACCATGTCTGCTACTATCTACTGCATGCATTCACTGCAACAAATAATTCCTGCACCATTCTGCAGTTCAACTGTTTCTGCACCACAATTCTCTCTGATGATACTTATGCTATAGTGTTCATTCAGTATGCTTCTGTTTAGGAATAGCAGTCATATTTATTTGTGATGTTATACACTACATAACCAAAAGTATGTGGACACCTGTCCATCACACCCTAATCTGTCCTTGAACATCACCTTCCAAAACCATGATCATCAATATGGATTTCGTCCCTACTTTACTGCTATAACAGCCTGCACCTTTTGGGAAGGCTTTCCACTAGATTTTGCAATATGGTTGTGGGGATTTGTGCAGAGGGAAGACTTTTATTTTGGGCAAGAAGGCATGGCGCAAAGTCAGAGTTCCAGTTCATCCCAAAGGTGTTGATGGTTGAGGTCAGGGCTCACTCGTGTTCTATGCACCATCCTTGGAAAACCATGTATTTATGGAGTCTTTATGCTACAGCATACAAAGCCATTCTAGACAATTTTGTGCTTCCAAATTTGTGGCAACAGTTTGGGGAAGGTCCACTAATGGGTATGGTGGTCAGGTGTCCACATATCTTTGACTATATAGAGTACATTTGAATGATATTTTCCATAAATCCATTCAATAGTAAGTATGATGTTATATTTCAGAATTTAATAATGAGTAACAAAGATAAAGCAAGCTATATATAGGAGGAATTTTTGTGACATTTGTAAATCAGTTGTAAAAAGAATTCATTTTATTCTATGAAAATAGCATGAAAATACAGATAATCCCAAACAGTGGCCAACTGGAGATAATGGTAAATAGGCCATTTACAATCCAGGCAGGCAAGAAGGAAGGAAGTAGTAGTTATCTTTTCGTCCAAACATGCCACCATTGCAGCCCACATATTGGAGCCCTATGTGGACATTGTATTTAAGGGGGCACAACAGTTTAGATAGGAAGACAAATACATGTCAGGTAAGCCAATAATGTATAAAATCTATTCCTGAAAACTTCATTGTTTATGGAAAAATAGCCATTTGCCACTCAGGCAGCATCTCATTCAGTGAATGAATCCATGACTGTTTTTCAAAGAGACCATTTTTAAACCCCAGAGGGATATTATAAAGTCACATGACCTCAAGGCTCACAACTTAACATCCCTAAGTATTTTAATTGGCTACTGATGTTCACTGCTCCTTTAACTTCTATTCTCACACTTTGCAAAAAGAATAATTGTATCCCCAGAATACAATACCCATTAAGAAGGGCAGTTAAAACCGTAAGGGTTTCTCTAACTATCAGATCAGCACATCAGACAACTCTATTCCAATTGTTCTCAGTTTCACATTGATCTATAAAATTGCTCAAGTAAGTGGGTTACTTCGTACATGGCTTTGCAGCTTAGCTGAGCCTGTGGTCCATGGATGCACTCTAATTAAGCCAACATTCAAAAACCAGCAATGTTATTTATAAAATCAATTAATTTATACAATAAATTAGCCCACTGCACTGAGAATAAAGGCAATAATTGCTAGGTGACAGAAAAACTGAGAGAAAGGAAAGTAACAAGATGGAGTAGAACCTAGAGTAATGCAGTCAGTTTGGAGGAACTGTGATGCACCATAGATTCAGTGATACCCAGTGGTGGATGCTGTGGGAAAGGTATATGTACTTAATGATGAAAAATGCATTGTTGTTCAACACCTAGTGATGTCTATTGCCAACAATCATTGCTCATACTTGCATGGCAGAAAAACAAACATGTACATAAAAAATACATTATATGATATAATATATAACAAATATAAATATGTTAATGTCAGATACCAGATAGCTTTCTATTCTATTTAGCCTAGTACAGTATTCAGTCTCATATGTTGTAAAATAGTTTTTCAAAACCATATTTAGTTTAAGTGTGTGTGTGTGTGTGTGTGTGTGTGTGCGCGCATCCTATTTTGATCACACTTCACTTGGACACTGCATCATGATGCTGACAAAGCCAAGTCACAAACATGTCATGAATTTATGGATGATGTTACAGTATATGCTACGCTGTTACAGTAAATATTGGCCTGACAGTATACATCTAGTGATTTGAGTGTCATGAAGCTGAAACAATTGACATGACATGACAGCTTGGCAAATATTAATTCTTGCACTCTAATTAGCATATGGTTTATGACACATGCTAAGATGTGTACTTTATGAAAACTTGTGACTACACATTAGTCTCATTTTCTGTCAAAATACTACACAGCATGGTCTCTGAAAATGACTGGCCAGTAGACTTCTGTTATTATCATAGAACACCTAACCTATTATGAGATATTAGGTATGTCACATGACTTACTTAATAAATCTTAGAATTCCTTATTTCCCTGAGCATCATGACAGTTATTATTAAGTACTGCATGTGTCTATCATAAAACAAAATAAAACATGTGATAACATGAGTAAATAGCATGTGATATCAAATATTAGGTCAGATATCATGAACATTAACATTAATTGTAGTAACAGGGACACACTTTGACACACTTGATCTTCAGGCAAACCCAAAAAGTGTCTATCTACAGTAGACCTGCAAGTTATCACCAAAAATGACAATAAAAGTGTTCAACCGAAAAAAAAAAAAAAAAAAGAAGAAAAAAAAACGGAAAAAGAAAAACTTAAATAATTAATGACTCTTTGGATTGTCCACCTGGGAGAACCTTTAATGGTTCTATGAAGAAGCCTACAGCAGCATGTTTTCCTTTCTTGGCGCATTCCAAGTAAAACTCATTTAGGAAGCTGAGAGTTTTTTACTATCTAAAGAACCCTTATAGAACCATATTTTAAGAGGGTAAGAGTATAGGAGTGTTATTTTCACTTATGTTTTGTTTGTGGTAGGCATGCTGGGAGTCATAGGAGGGACTGAGTGGCTAACAGTGGGTGGTGTTCCTCACTGTTAATGACTTTGTAATGATGTTCCCTCCATTCCATTTTAAGGACACCACAAGACAAATTTTCCCAGAAGGCAGCAGTTAGTGAGGCTGCACCAAGCTGTAAAACAGCCAGAGCATACTCCATCTCACAAAGTATGTCTTGTTTAGAAGCAGGTGCTCAGGTTTACTCAGTACCCTGGAGGCCACAGCTCGAGGACCTGGATGGTGTCCAAGTGCACAGCCATTTCTTCCCAAATCTGAGTGCAGTATAAGGTTGCTAAAACAGGTTTGCTAAAATGAATTTAGGACATTCTGGCACATGAATTATGATGCATGAACATGAATGGTATTAATGTTAAACCTAATAAAATGTTATTATAATCAATGGGTGGACAGATAAATAGATGATATAATTGAAGACAGCAGCTCATGATTATAAGAATAATAGCATGTTAAACCAAAACGTTTTCAGCCAAAGTTCAACTTCCTATCTTTGTAACATGTTATTTTATAGATTAGAGGCATTATAATGAATTGAATATTGATAAAGTGTTCTGTACACAAAGGCTCACTGAATTGTTTGATGAGTGTGAAAATGATAAATCATATTATATGGCCTTCACCAGATATCAACCTATTTGAAAATCTATGAGAGAT
The DNA here is from genome assembly GCA_024331685.1 of Stegophilus panzeri. Lineage (NCBI taxonomy): Eukaryota > Metazoa > Chordata > Actinopteri > Siluriformes > Trichomycteridae > Stegophilus > Stegophilus panzeri. The sequence continues at coordinate 12,276,175 of JANDJT010000071.1, read as the reverse complement.
TTTGGACTGACTTGTTAGACAGGACTTTCCACTACCATCATCAAAACACCAACTGAGGGAATATATTTTGAAAGAATGGTGTTTAACCCTCTGGTACATTTCTATAGACTTGTAGAATCTAAAATAAATTAGTTCAATAACATTTGAATGTTTTTTTTTACTCTATGAGCATGCCCCCATGCCTGCCCATACACACATCTCTGCTCTGCAAACACAAAATTAGCATTAACAAGGACTCTCATGGCATTCAAATGCACACTTTCATCTGCTTAAAAGCCAATTTATAACATTATAGACACATAGAATTCAACTTATTGTTATTTATGTTTTTCTGATTTATTGTGAGTTCTTTCTAATTAACATGTTAGCATTGTTAGCATTTTAAATGAGAAGGTAAAAGGTAAAACACTGTGTAGACTCATGGAATTTGGCTCATAATGATTTATGAGAATGGTTCAGTGCCTTAACCGTCCTTTAATTCTTTATAATGAAAAAACAAACAAAAAAAAACATTTACCTTTGCTTAAACCATTATTTTTATCATGCTCGACATATATTCCAGGTTACTTAACAATATGTGTAGTAAGAAATAAATAAGTAATAAAAATGGTAGAAATTTAAAAATCAACTAATGCACATTTAATTATTTAACTGTAGGCCATGTTATCAAGATTTGCTTTGCAAAACTCATCTGGTGGGCTGAAACAGCTTGTGTCACATTATACTGATCAAAATTTAGCCCAGGTACTTTGACTGAGAATGTTAGGAAATGGACACATTACTTGTTAAACATGTTGCCATTATCTTCACTCACTCTTGGGTTTTTTACAAGAGTTTTCGATGATTTATAACGTTCTCTAAAACAGATCATTTGATCATACATTGGAGGAGTGCAAAAAAAAAGTTAAGGAGCACTTTTCTTCTCTTTTTTGATTCTTGAATGCTTGCTCTGTTTTGGGGTGTTATTTTCAAGGCTTCCTGTCAACCCCTGGGCACATGCTGTGCAGCTTCTCCCTCTGGTGCTTGAGTCATACTTCAGAGAATCTCACTTGGCTCTTGGTAGTGAAAAACTCCTGTTGTCACCAGCTTCTAATGTGTCAAGGCACAGTTGCATAGAGCTTGGCAGTCAGCCTTTTACTCTGAGCTTACACCCACTTCAGGATGACCATTTCTTTCAGAAATATGTTATTTTTTACATTTAGCTATAGTTTACTCCTAAAGACAAGTAGAAATAAATCAAATTTAGATCTGAGGGAGGGGGTGGGGGTGGGGGTGGGGGGATTTATCAAAAGCAGATTAAAAAAAAACAACTTTTATCCTTTGTGCATAGGGAGAAACAAACATCAAGGACATACTCTGAAATTATGGCTTCTCAATGTTTACATGTTTACATAGTCAGCTTAGACAAAGTGCAAGGAAATAATTGTTTGATATTGCAGAAATCTGTCAACTAGACCAAGTGCTTTAAAAATACTATATCTCCCTATTTAACATATAAAGTATTTTGTTTTATGCTTCTGGATTTCCTAGTTATTGCTGATGCCCAGTGAGACAGAGACAAAATCTGCAACACACTGAGAAGGTTTAAACTGTCTTTGCAAAAGATTAACACAGATTAACACTGCAAGATTATAGGATACAAAGGGGCTGTTAACAGTTTCTTCTACATCTGTGCAGTTGGTGTGTACTTTGACAGAATTTGCAGGCCTATAATTACAGTAAATGTTAGTGTTCTGGCAAAGTAAACTGAAGTTGCCTTGTGTTTTTTCTCTGATATACATTCTTAGAAAAAAATGGTTCTATACTGCACCACAAAGGTTGTAACAATAGTATTAAATTTTTTGTTCAATGTAAACCAAATTTTAAAAGTTTGTTTAAAGAACTGTATACAACAGTTTCCAAATTAAGCCTTTATGGTAATATAAAATATCTTCATTTTGCTTGTTCTAACAGATTTCTCCCTGTCAGGCTGAAATTATTTTACTTCTTGTAGACTACTTTATAAAACCATTGATTACCACCTTATTACCCAGATGAAGTAAGATATTTAACAATTTCGCAAAAGTGCTGTTGCAGTATACTGAAAATAAGTAGGCTGTGATGCTTGCAGTGTCTATACAGATATTGATTAAATATCATAAAACATTTTGCTGTGTATACTATATATCAATATACATATATAGATTTGTGTGGGGCTGGAACAGGGACTCAATTCAGAAAACAAGAAAAGATTTCCAATAGGTCTCCAACACATATTTGTTATTCAGTAGATAGGGGTTTTCCCTGTTGCTGCTCTTCTGTCCTGCAACGGTATTGTTTTTTTAGCATGCAGGTTGGCAAGTGGCAACAGATTAATAACAACAACAAACTACTGCAATATTAGACCAGAATTTAAGCATCCTAATTTAAGCATCCACATTAGCCAGCACAATGTTAGGAAAGCAACTGACTTAAAAATTTTAATAACCTGAATGAAAAAGTGTAAGCTCCTAAAACAAAGAAAGAAAATATTTTAAATGTGAAAATATTGATGATGTTTAGTCATTATATAAAAATATCTTAAACAATCATCTATAAAGTAAAGAAAATTAAAATAAATAAATAAATGCTCAGATGCTTGGAAGCTCAGTGACCAGTCCTACATTTCTTGGCAGTTTTCACATTGAGTTTTCTGAACTCCTTTGAACTATTTAAGCATATAACCCTTGTCTTTATCAAAGAAGTCACTGAGTTTACAGCATATAAACAAGTATAACTCTCTATGCCCTTTCCGGCTGTCATGGTCGGAGGCGAAGGCGGATGCAAGTGCAGATAAGGTTTAATGCAATTCAAAACAAAACACAAAACAGTATCTATGGAACTCCTAGGAAAAACACAAAGACTGTGAACATAACACAGCAACAGCCAACAACGGCAAAATGAGACAAACAAAAGACAACGTGACTTACGTATATACAAGTGCTCATTATCCCAAACGTGAATCAGGTGCAGACAGTCATGTGATGTGATCACCTAAGGTGCAGTGGCTGATGGGAATCGTAGTCTCTAGTCTTTTTCCGGTATTTATATGACACTAACGTGTTTCATTACACTAAGAACACGGAACGATAAGAAAACCTTTGGCTGTTTATTTGAATGCATCTATATGTGTTTGTCTATTAGAGCCTCAGAGACAAATATGCCATTTTGCACAAAAGCCCCAGTTAAGATTTAATAAATAAATAAATATCCTAGTAAAAGGAAAAAGGGATATATACATTTCTATTTCAACAACACTTAGTGCAGTCTCATAGTCTGTCTGAATTATACTGTATGATTGATGCTCTTGTTGTGTTCACATAATCAGAGCAGAGATGAGAGCTATTTTTTCCTCAGTCTGTTCTGATTCTGATTGCCAAACCAAGACTCCCAAGAGGTAATAACCTGTGGGAAATTGTTCTTTGATGAGGTCTGATCTTAACTACCCTGCTCAGCCTGTAGGAGCCTAACAAATACAGGTAGTTGCTGAAAATTTGTAGTTCTGCTTGTGTCTGTTGGCCAGCTCTAAAACCACTTGCCTCTTCTCCAACCTCTCCAGAAAGCAAGTACATGGTGGAACCATATATCCACTATGGTATGGTCTCAGATTTAGATTTAAGCAATTTCCAATGTCTCATTTACATCCCCAGTCAGAAAAAAAATACTTGTCTGCATTTCAGCTCTCAAAGCAATTTTGTATCATGAAACATGCTTTTGCATGAAAAGCTGAGTGCGGAAAATGAAGCAGGCACTGAGTCTGATACAGACTCATTTACTATTATGCCAACATAAGTGATATTCAGAAACTTGTCAACGGATCTGTATTCACACCAACATAATGTAGGAAAAAATCTGAGAACAGACTGAAATAATTAGTGATGTGATATGACCTATAGTACTTAGATTTCTTTTATCAAAGATAAATTGTCACATCTACACTCTGACCCCTATAGTTTCCCAGACTCTGTACACTTGTTTGATCCTTTTCATTTTCCACAATTTTTTTTTTTTGTTCATTGCTTCCATTTACTGTTGATTTAATGCCCTCTGATTGGTTCCATGGGCTCATCTTTGCCTGCTACCTTCTTTAATGGTCTGTTTAATACTCTGAAGTTGGATATCTCCCAGTTGTTACATTCTACTTCAGATCTAAAAGCATGCCAGTGACTCTACTCAGGAAAACATGAATGCCTGTAGCTATGTTTAACGCAAATAGTGCACTTTGACCAACACTGTAAGATGATGTACATTAATTATTACAGTACCATGGCAGTGTTTGTGCACCTAGATCATCAGGTACCCAGTGGCAGTACATTTTGCCTTGCATTGAGCTTGCAAATCTGTAGTAACAAGAGGGCTAGTATGTAATAGTATCTAATATGGCTAGAAAAAATTACTGGAATTCCATTCAATTCAATTTTATTTATGTACAGTTGATATAAAAAATTGAAACCAAGATAAATCATGTCAGATCTTTTTCCACCTAATGTGATATAGCAACCAACAAAATTTAAGTAAAAACAAATAGAAACATTTTAAATGAAAAAGGGGGGGCATCCTACCCTATACATGAGCAGAATATGAGAGATTGTTGTCACATGCAGGGAGTGAGCACTACTTGCCAGATATTCCTGCAGCTCCTTTAATGTTGCTGTAGGTCTCTTGGCCGCCTCCCTGATAGGATTTCATCTTGTCCTTTCATCAATTTTGAAGGTACATTCTGTTTTTGGTAATGTGAGTGTGGTGCCCCATTTACTCCACTTGCTGATGATGGCTTTCACTGTGTTCCATTGTACATCTAATGTTTTGGAAATTCTTTTGTATTGCTCTCCTGATTGATACCTTTGGACAAAGAGATCCTGCATATGCTTTGTAAGCTCTTGCAGACCATGGCTTCAGCAGTCAGATGAAACCAAGAAATGGTAAATGGTAAATGGCGTACTTATATAGTGCTTTTATCCAAAGCGCTTTACACTGTGTCTCATTCACCCATTCACACTCACACACCAATGGTAGCAGAGCTACCATGCAAGGCACTAACTTGCCATCGGGAGCAACTTGGGGTTCAGTGTCTTGCCCAAGGACATTTCGGTATGTGGAGTCATGTGGGCCAGGAATCGAACCGCCAACCCTACGATTAGTGGACTACCCGCTTTACCACCTGAGCCACAGCCACCAAAAAGATGTCAAGAAAATCCTACAGAAACAGCTGATCCTTATTTTGCATCAATTGTAATCACTTTGATGACAAGTGTATGATAATTATTTTTGGACATGAGTTTGAATGTGATTGGTTAATTTTGAGTACAGTCACATGCCCCATTGTAAAAGGGGGTACACACTTGTGTATCCAGGTTATTGGAAGGTTTTTCTTTTTTTTCCCCCTGAAAGGTTTCTATAGTTTTTCAATTTTGTTGGTTGCTATATCAAATTAAAGGTGGAAAAAGACCTGACTTGATTGACCTTGGTTTATTTATTTTTACATCCATCCATCTTCTATACCGCGTTATCCTTTTCAGGGTCACGGGGAAACCTGAAGCCTATCCCATCGGGCACAAGGCGGGGTACACCCTGGACAGGGTGCCAATCCATCACAGGGCACACAATCACACTCACATTCACACACCCATTCATACACTACGGACACTTTGGACATGCCAATCAGCCTACCATGCATGTCTTTGGACTGGGGGAGGAAACCAGAGTACCCGGAGGAAACCCCTGTAGCACGGGGAGAACATGCAAACTCCTCACACACAGGGCCACGGTGGGAATCGAACCCCCAACCCTGGAGGTGTGAGGCGAACATGCTAACCACTAAGACACCGTGCACCCCTATTTTTACATCACACAAACTTTTTTTAATAGGATGTGTAGACTTTTTATATCCAGTATAGCATATTTAACAGTAGGATTTACCAAAAAGTAGCTTTACATTTATCCAGATGTAGATTTGGATTTCTCTAAATCTAAAACCCCAAATGAACAAACAATAGCAAGGAAAAACCACCTGACATGAGACAAGCTGACATGAGGAAGAAATCTTGCATGCAGCAAGTATTAATGGCAAAATATACAGTATATCATAGTATATAAAGTTAGAATTGATTTTTTTTTGAAGGGAGAAATGATTCATTTTGCATGATGGTACTATACATGCCACCGTAACATTAGGTGTGTCTGTGTGCTAGTCAGATGCTTTCAAGAGCTAAATGTACAGTAGAACTCATTACAAGCCCTTTATTTCTTCCCCAGGAAGTTCCTGGTTTGTGATTTTCTCATAGTTTTCACTCACCTTTTTATGATTATGGAATGTTTGTAGTGTTTCTCTCAACCTTGTATAACATCAGTGGGATTTGAAGTAGTGCTATTAAATATGTTGATCACTTTTTTCCTGCCAACTTCTCCTGCATGATACAATTCTAATCAGTAAAGTTTACTTTTTATTGTATTGGGAAGTGTTGATATTAATAAATTACTATTTAAATCTGGCACCAGGGATACACAGATATCTTCTTCAGCTCAAAATAAATATTCTATAAACAATCCAATCCTATCTGATCCTATCATCTTTTCTTTGATTATGATCATTTTGGGTAATGCATTATTGAGCTGTAACTGCTGTTGACATTAAACAACAATTTGCAATGTATTGTATAATGCAAATAATCATTAAAAGGGCAGATATCCAATGTCTATGTCTAACCATAGTACTGTTACTTTATTCTAGCATTGTAAAGCTAATATAACAATATAGAAACAGTACTATATACAGTTTTAGCTCTGGTAGGTTTTTATGAAAGTAGCCTACTCTATTATTTAAAAAAAACATCTTTTCTGCTGTAGCATACCTTAAAATAATGTTTTTTATTGTGTTTCATCATTAATGGTTTAGAATAGTATAACAGTTTCAGGTTTTCATATTATTCATATACTCTCACAACTAATTTGTAGTTCAAATATTGTTGGTCTTGCACTTTGCAACAGCATCAGTGGAAACATCCAGAGCTTTTTAAATTTCCACATCAACAAACCACTAGAAACCACTATTAAAACTTTTATTCAGTAACGTGGAGCTCTTAGACATGATGAAGTAATTTGCAATGAATATAAGAGTGTGATTTTGTCTCATATCCCTGACCTTCCTGTTAGAGATGCTGGTGATGAAATTTACACTTAGCATCCCTTAGCCATGGCTGTTTTTGATCTTTCATTTATCTGTGATTATTTAAGTGTGTCATCAAACCACATTTTGTGTTACAGAACAGTATTACTCTATTGCAAATAATGATTACACCTCATGTATTAGTGTAATCATAGAAGCACATTAATTAATGTTTCAGTAATCTGTACATAAGCTGCAAACTCAGCTGAGATCCTGGGAGTAGGGTTGCGCTTGCAAACCATATAAGTATCTGCATCTCTCCTTCTCTCCTAACCTTAGTTTCACAGTTCTAAATGAGTGACATGAGTGAGTTTGTGGCAGGAAAATTATATTTCTTGTATGTGTCCTGTCTGTCTTTCTTTTAAGAATAACAAAACAAGTCCATAAATGCCTGTTTCTTTATGTCTATCCTTTTTTTCTGCTGTAGGTGACTGTGTTCTTCCTCAATGTTACATAGAGAACTGTCCCACTAAATTTATGTCCCTCAGTCCTTCACTGCTCAGCACATTACCACTCGCCCTACATGCACGAAGGACTCAACTGTTGTAAATCTCAGACACGTCCACCCCCATCACTGATCTACAGCCCTCACCTCCCTTCCCTGCAGAGTGACACTGGAAAGTTTATTGCCAACCACATGTTATTGAGACACCTTGGTCCTCCTTGGCTAATTTGAAGCATTTCTCGTTGTGGTGTCTATTAATAATATCTTTCTTGATTTTGGCCTCTTTCTATGGTAAAGACTCACAGCTGGGGAGTAGCATGAAAAAAATATAACACTATAATAAATGTGACACTAGATAAATATGAATTAGAAAATAAATTAGTAAATGAAGCATGAATAAAAAGATCTAAATAAGCAACAAAATATTATACAAAGGTGTCCAGAGGTGTATGCTACAGGCCAAGCAAATCTGACAAAATGCTTGCAACAACAGTGTACAATTAACTGATTCTTAAATTGTTTTGCATGTATGTTTGCATGTGAATTTTATTTCAATCCAAGTCATACTCATCTGATTTTCACATTCAGAAGCTCCTGGAGGAATATAAATTAAGCATTTGTAAATGATTAAAGACCGGTTAATATAAGACTGTAAGACCAGGTAATATATGATATGCCAGTGACATTTATTAGTAAATTATGGTCTGTCCACAGCCAACCAGTTGGCAGTGTATTGGTTACATTACATTCTGGGAATTTAATTACCATTTTTACTCATTTCTAAATTATTAACTCACTATATTGTCATTACTTTGCCCAATGGCAGACTAATTACCACCCTGAGCAGCTGTAGCTGATCATTATTTCACTGATGATTGTTCACATCTGCACAAATTGTGAACCACTCAAAAAGTTATATACACAATTTATTAATGTAAACATTATTATTACAGGATATTCCCATTTTTAACTCAAATATGGCATGAATATGACTACATTTAATTACTTGAATTACTTAATGAATGATTCATTCAGAGGGCAGCTGCATGAAGTACGGCCTAGCTAACCAAATTTCATTGTCAGAACAAGCCAAATCTTTCTTTCAGGAAAAATATTTGCTACATTTAATAAATATTTGAGACACTTATAATAATGATATTATTCACTTCTTATTTATTTATTTATTTATTTATTTATTTATTTATTACAGTTGCTATAGTAAGGACTATGGCTGCTTAATGCAGCATACTCTTTAAATTATACAGATGAGATTTTGGTGAAATTTGTGTAAATTTATTACAGTCCACAACACTAGAAAATTCCCCAACACTAAAACATTGTGCTCCACTAATCACATCTAACCATATGTACTGTAGTTAATATAGTATATTTAGTGGTGCTAAATAGCTATTCCATGTTATATTTATGGTTTAGTTGTTGCCATCAGGCTTGTAAAGATGGGGTGATTTAGCTATGTTTCAAAATGCAAGAACATAAAAATATTCCATGACATTTCAGACAGGATCTATATATACAGTCCCCATATCTATATACCAGAAAATCAACAGTAAGTTATCTGAAATTCTGACAGGGTGCCGTATCATGGGTGACCCTGCGTTCTGACCCTCGCTTATTAACAAGGTGGGATATGCAAAAAAATAATTTCACTGTGCTGTAATGTATATGTGACAAATTATGGCTTCTTCTTCTGATTACCAACCAATATAACTATATAAGTCACGTTGCTACAGTGTGATTAGTACCAAGTCACAATCCCAAGACGTTACATACCATTTATTATTGACTCTCACCATTATATATTTCCAATGTGATTAGTACTGACTCAAATTACTAATACAAAGTTACATTCTGACAACATGAATAGTATTCAACATGAATAGTTACATGAATAGTTACATTCTAGCAATGTGAGAAGTACTGACTTGCAAAGTCAAAAAGTTACATTCCAAAATTATTAATACTGAGCCCTAAAGCTAAGAAGTTACATTCCAACAACATGAATAGTACTGACTATGTTACAAAGTTACATTCCAACATAAAGTTGCCAACATAAAGTTGCTTGCATGATTAGTACTGACTTTGTTAGTAGTGTTATGAAGTAACATTCCAGCAATATCAAGAGTACCAACTATCACCATTACAAAGTTACATTTCTAAAATGTGACTACACCAACGATAAGAAGTTACACTGCAATAACATGAATAGTAACGACTCTCAACATCACAAAGTTACGTTCCAACAGCATGATTAGTACCGACTTACAATGTCACAAAGTTCCATTGCTAGACTGTGACTACTACTAATTCACAACATCAGGAGTTTCAGTTTTCAATTGTCACAACATAACTGGTTACACTGCTATGAAGAAACTCTGGTCATCTAGATACATTGTAGCTACACCTTGTCAACATACTCTGGTTAGCTGTGTTTTATCAGCACACATAAAAAAACATTAGAGTAAATAGTAGATCCCTGCACCCCGCTGGATGTATTACAAGCTCATCATCCAAGACTCGCATTGTGGTTTGCACAGCAATAAGCTCCAGGTAATTTTTTACTGTTTCATAAGCAGTGCCCTTCCCCCAATCCCACCACTAGTCTGTTACCTAATTGTGATTTTTCGTTTTATTAATTCATTTGTGAAATATGATATTAGTTAAAATACACAACTAGAACAAACATGATTTATATTTACACATTATTCAGTGGTTGTGATTATAAATAATTTACTATTCACATTATCCAATTATGTTTACTTTACTGTAATCTTTAGAGGATAAGGGTGAGTGTAAATGGTAAATAGTTTGGTAAAGCTTCACTGCTTTACAACATTTCTTTCCCTCACACACACATACATAAAGACTGTGTCTTGACCATTTTTGTTAATGTTAGGTTGCTGGTCATTATCACATGACCATAATTTTCTTGTTACTCTTTAAGTTCACAGATGCACTATACAGTATACTCTCCTTTTATATACAACACATCTCTGTGAACAGTTAAACAAGAATATTGCTTTTTTTGTGTGGATTAGCCACCTTTCCATCAAGCAGCTCTCTGAATCAGAAATTCTAGATGAGAAATGCAGTCTTGAGTAGGCTTTAAAGGACTTATAGTATCACATAACCTCCTGCCTGATTATTGGTAGTCTTCTCTGACCTGACAACATATTATACTCCAGGAGCATCTAACAGGATGTAGAGGGCATCAATCCAACCAGTTCAGCTTGAATAATTAGGACAGTTGGGGCACAACAGCATGAAAACACTTCCAAGTAAGGTGAAACAACAGAGCAGAAATAAGTGCCTGACAGTTAAGGAAACCACAAGAAGATGTGAGGGAGCACATAATCTCTTAAAGTCCTCAAATCCAGATGGAATATACTAGAAGATCTCAAGTGTGAACTCAGGAGATTTAGCAAAGGCCATTACAATAAACTGTTAAAGCAAAGGAAATACAAGGCATGAGAGAGAGGAGATTTATCAAATCTGACTGGTGGGAAGATCAAAAGTCGTATCTGACAATCTGGCTAACCTGGTAACCAATCATCACAGACAGCAGTGGTTGTACTGGGACTAAATGCTAACCGTTTTTAGTTATGGAATCACCAATAAATACAGTGTCAATTTTGTTTTAGATCACTCATCAGTCCCAATGTAACAGATGAAAGATTATAGAATGAGAATGAGCTACTTATTCCTTTAGAATATTAGGTGTCATAAGTAAGGAAGGTGATGGGCTGTTGAATTATTAAAAAATAATGCACACCCCGATGAGGTAATACCTCGGGTGTGCATTATTTTCTAATAATTCAATGGACTTGAATTTTGTTCTTAAAACATTCTTGTGTGTGGATTTATACACACTCTCAATGTGTAATTTATTACACATCGCATGTCAAGCCTCCATTGCTAATTCCAAAATGTCATTTTAGAACTAGTAACAGAGGCTTGAGCCATTAATATACAGTTATTGGAGAGAGAGAGTGAGAGAGAGAGAGAGAGAGAGAGAGTTTACAGGGGATTTTTTTGTTTTCTTCATGCTGATAATATAAAAATAGAACAGATAAATAAATAAATATCAATAGGCCTACTCGTTCACAGGATTTTTGGCTTTCTTTTACGGCAGAAAATGCAACAAATAAATAAATAAATAAATAAATTTTGGTACTTGTTCACCGGCTTTTCTGTCTCATTACTGCAATCACATGTGCTTTCTCGCTCGCTCTATCTTTTTCTTGATCTCGCTCTCTCTCCAATAACTGCATAACAATGGCTCAAGCCTCCGCTTCACCTCATGGCCGCATTACCACCTCAGGTGCACATTATTTGTCTAATAATTCAACGGCCCATCGTCAATTATTACTTACCTATTTCTGGAAAATCAAATTTTTCTGTGATTTTGTTTGTTGTTAGCTCTGTGTGCTGTGGTGGACAGTAGGCTAACTTTTCTGTTATTTCAGTTAACTTGGCAAAGTGATATGAAACTGTAACACAGTCAAGACTTCACTGGAACTACTTTAGCTGTGCATTAACTGAAAAATAATTGCACACCTCAGAACGTCTGTCAGGCAATCAGAATTGAGAATTCAACAGCGCTGTGGTATAATGTAGGATAAAGTCATGTGTCCTTTGAGCCCTTATGATAAAACCTAGGTACAGGATATGTGAGGTCATGCCGCAGTGATCTGCCATACTGGCATACGAACAGTTAGGAAGCATTAAAACAAGAAAAGGAGCAGAAGTTGTTCTGTGTGTTATGTGTAGTTGTTGTCTATGATGGTTACATACTGTATGTAGTTATGCTATATCACACTCAACTGGAGTGATCAGTGTGGCCCCAGCAGTCCACTCAGGCACAGAACCACGGTTACATACATAATCTTCTGTTCTACTTCCTTTCAGTCTGAACAGCCAGGGCAGTTTCTTTTGGAATTAGTGGAGGCCATGTGAGGAGAAGCGTGACATAGTGGGCACATTTTATTGGGCCCATGAGGACTTTGATACTGGTACTAGGCAAAGTAACATGCAGACAGCAAAACTCCCTGAAGGAAACCTCTCTGGTGGCACAGAATGAAAGGAAGTAGAAGCATTATATTCTGCAGCATATTGAAGGGGAGGCATATGCCAGGGGAGGCTCCTTCCGTGCACACACATTCACACACCCATTCATACACTACGGACACTTTGGATACCATGCATGTCTTTGGACTGGGGGAGGAAACCAGAGTACCTGGAGGAAACCCCCGCAGCACGGGGAGAACATGCAAACTCCGCACACACAGGGCCGCGGTGGGAATCGAACCCCCAACCCTGGAGTTGTGAGCTGAACATACTAACCACTAAGCCACCGTGCGCCCCTAACTAAGTGATGTAAAATGTTTGTTTGTGAATTCAGCATGAACTTCTAGTGATATGTTAATCTGAATCTATTGTACATTACTGATATCTGGCTTGGGTGTAAGCAAATGATTATCAGGGTAGGCAATTAAGAAGGAAGACAAAATTCTTAGTAAAAGCATACTGAAATGGTCTATTTATTTGAACAGATTGCTGTATGGACACCTAAGAGGCACAAACTCTAACTATGGCAATATCTCTAGTATCACAAGCAATTAAACCTTATGATACATGAGGTCTATTTATGGTGCAGCAGCCCTAATTGGCTTGTGTCTGTTTCATTTAGTCTTACTGTATTGTAATTTGTATAATGTATAAGATTGATCACAAAGGTTTGGTATAGTAACGGAGGGTAAATTATCAGGGCAGAAGGTACATGTTTCCTTTAACAGGTTAAATCTGCATGTGAACTTTATATTGTATACTGCTTTGGCTTCATCCATCACAGTTAATTAATGTCTCCTATGGAAAGGGGGCTAAAGATAAACAGCATCATTAAGTGCTTAAACCAGAATCAGAGAATACAACAATGTGGAATTACATTTTCTGTGTTCGTTTCTAGTCGTTTGCTTTGTGGGTGTGATATACAGTACATAATTGGCCAGTTGCCATCACTTTCCTTACTGGCTGGTTTCCAAGGCAACGGCCACCTCTACAGTCCCACCTGAAAGCTGTACAGCAGCACAGAGAGCTTGTCCAGTACCATGCTGCTTCCAGTGAATCTGCACATGCATACTCTGTGCTTTTTGCCTTTGTCTGTGAATCATTTGAATATGCTCATGCAGTTTCCGAGTGAAAATCAGTCCAGCACTGTAGATGCCAGAGTGCAGTTTGTAAGGTCTCCATTGGCTTGTATTCAAACGTGATTGGTTCCCAATCTGTAATTGCCTAGAGACTGCCAAAAATGCTACTTTTGCTTCTTAACACCCACACTAAAAGATTAACAGAGATGTGTTTATGAAATGCTTTCACTAAAATAAACTCTACTGTGTCCTTCTGTTTTATTTAAAGCTGCATCTTGTACTCTATATTATAAATACAGTGCATGCTAGTAGTTAAGACATGAAATCAAAACTTATTTTTGCTTCATTTTCTACCAGAAAGTGACAAATAAGATAAGAAGCTTTTCTTTTAGTTCTGGGTGCATATATTTTCTTGTTTTGAAATAGTAGCACATTTTATATTCAGCCTCTGCATTTTAGTTGAGCAAGCTGAGACTAGCAACCTACTGTCTTTGGTATGAGTTTTCTGAGACTGTACACATAAACACAGTGTGATGATTTGAGAGGTAGCTATTATAGAAAAATAAGTGGGTGTGTGGGGATAGAATATAGGCATACTTTAGTAAATAGACATGGAATATTTTTAAACAAATAAAATGCCAAGTATCACAAAGCATCTAAAAGCTCTCAGCAATACCCTGTTAAAGGCAAACAAAAACCCAATGGTTTGCATAATATAGTTACAATGTTCACCTGAATGAAATAACAATCACAAAATAGCAGAAGTCCTATTTTTATGACAGCAGAGTTCTAAAGGTTGAAAAAATGAAACAAATTTCCATCTAAAAACCTTAGTTAATATGTACAATGTTGACCTTTCAGACTTTTGACACAAGTATGTTGAGCATAGCAGAGAAACCCTTTCCTACTTGTTTTCTTTGGTTCTACGTAACACACAAATATATTCTGTGATTGTTACAATATACAGATAAATTGTCCAAAACATTTTATTCAGGGGAATCAGTGTCTTGGTATAAAACATAGTATGTGTTTTTAAACACAATAAAATCTATCTTTTAAAACAATAAAATAACAAGAAAATAATCTACATGTGATGAAACCTTAAATTATTTCATATTTGAAACACATTTCTGTGCAAAATACAAAACAAAAAGAATAGCTGAGGAGAGTGTCATATAGTCCTAATTTTGTTAGTTATTTAGCAAAACAAACAGAATGGATGCATTGTCTATTGTTAAGAACTTTTAGAAACAAGTTACTTAGTTGAATCATTAAAATTATGAAAGTGATGTTTATCTGACAAAAAATTATTTTGAAACTAACGGGCATCATATTTTACAGTATACATATATTAAAAGTGCCACAAGCTATACCCTAGGAGCAGAATGTGGAGGAAGATATATGTTGTAAGAATCCCTAAGAACAGAATGGAAAAGTTAGTAAAGAGTGTAGTAAACAGTGCTCTGAGAGCAGGATGTACAAAGTATAGCTATCTAGCTAATAGTAGAGGATCTTGAGAACAAAGTGTTTTATTTGTCTCTATTTATTTGTTGACAAGTTAGCTAGCAAGCATGTAACAATGCATATTCAATTTAATAACTAGCAGATACTGTAGCTAACAAGCTTACTAACTGGTCAGCTAACCTAGTTAGCTAAATTAAGCTACTTTTGTCCTTGTCCATTGTCCTTGTCCATGTTCTGGTTGTAATGTAATGATGTCCTTAGAAAGCATTTCAATAAATACAGTGGATATACTTTTTAAAATGTCTACACACTCCTGTTGAAATGGCAGGTTTTTGTGAAGTAAAAAAATGAAAGTAAGATAAATCATGTCAAAATTTTTCCACCCTCAATGTGAAATTAAAATTTATAGAAATTAAGTGAAAAGCAATCAGAAACATTTTAGGGGAAAATAGGAAAAGTAAAAAGGTTACAATAACCCATTTGCATATGTACGCACACCCTTTTATAATTAGGTATGTGACTGTGTTCAGAATGAACCAATCACATTCAATCTCATGTTCAAAAGTCATTATCATACAACTCTCATCAATGAAATTATTCTGATTAACCCCAAATAAAGACCAGCTGTTTCTGCAGGATTTTCTTGACATCTTCTTGGTTTCATCTGCTGCTGAAGCCATGATCCGCAAAGAGCTTACAAAGTCTATACGGTATCTCACTTGTCGAAGGATATTGACCAAGGGAGGGGTATAAAAGAATTTCCAAAACATTAGATTACCATGGAACACCATGAAGGCCATTATCAACCAGTGGAGAAACTGGAGCACCACAGTGACATCACAAAGAACAGAACATCCCTCCAAAATGTATAAAAGAACAAGAAAAAAATCTTACCAGTGAGGTTGCCAAGAGATCTACCGCAACATTAAAGGAGTTGCAGGAATATATGACAAGTACTGATTACTCTCTGCATGTGACAACAATCTCTAATATTCTTCACAGGTCTGGGCTATGGGGTAGGGTGGCTAGACAGAAGCCTTTTCTCACAAAAACATCCAAACCCAACTAAGTCACCCCAAACCATGTAGCAAATGTGTTATGGTCTGATGAGAACAACTCCAAAAGGTATAATATATACCTTATAATAATTCCATAATTTCAAGAGGTATGTTTGACACAAAAAGCACAGCTCCAAAAGAACACCATACCCATGGTGAAGCATGGTGGTGGAAGCTTCGTGCTTTAGGGCTGCTGTTCTTCAACCAGAACTAGGGCTTTAATCAAGGTAGAGGGAACTATGAATAGCTACAAATACCAGTCGATTTTAGTGCAAAACATTCAGGTGTCTGCTAGTAATCTGAAAATAAAAAGTAATTTAACCTTTCAGTATGACAATGACCCAAAGCAAGCATCCAAATCCAAAGGAATGGTTTAACTAAAAGAAGATCAATGTTTTTGAATGGCCTAGCCAGAGCCCAGACCTGAATCCAGCTAAAAATCTGTGGGCTGACCTGAAGTAGACTGTGCACAGGTAATGCCCTTACAGTTTGACAGCTTTAGAACGTTTTTAGAAGAAAAAGTAAGGTTTTTTTTTTTTTAAGTCAAGATGTGCAACACTGATAGACTCTTACCTAAAAAGACTGAGTGGTGTAATAAAATCAAAAGGTGCTTCAACAAAGTATTAGTTTAGGGGTGTACACATTTATGCAACCAGGTTACTGTAAAGTTTTTTGGGTTTTTTGTTTTCCCTAAAGAAGTTTCTGATTGTTCTTCACTTTATTTATATACTTTGCAATTTCACATTAAAGGTGGGAAAGGTTCTGATTTATCTTAGTTTCATTATTTTACTTCACAAAAACCTGCCATTTTAACAGGGGTGTGTAGACTTTTTATATCCATTGTAAAACTCCCATGAGCTCCATTTACTGACATCAAACTCTAATGCTATCCAGTTAGCTAACATAAGCTAACATTACATTTTAAAATGTATGTAATGTTAAATATTATGTTACATGCTTACACACAAAGGTCCTTCTAAGAGGGCCTTTACATGTATTTCAGGGTATAGTAAAAAAGAATAATTCAGTTATTCAGTAAAAATTTCATGCCATCAGAGGTGATGTTGATGTGTAATTCCTAGCACAGCATCCCTTTCTGGTGGCAGTCAGCTTAGTAGCCTATAACGGAATTTGGCCATCTTTAGAACATTTTTTTATTATTATATTTTGATATGGAGTGGATGGGTAAGAAATAACTTTCAAAAGGACATCAGATTTTGCTCTGCCTAAATTAGAATGGATTATCAGGAAAAGTAGTTATGGCAGCCTCTGGGACTGCGTCTGTCATTGTTACTGATGATCTGAAAACAGAAAGTCACACTACAATGACAGTGACACAGTACATAATCAAACCTTGCTTATTCCAGTTTAGTAACAAATGTTTGTGACTCATGTGGTCTTATTTGTGAGTCAGAGACATTTGTAAATAAATAGGAATTATATTATTTATTATTATAGTAATTATATGAAATAGTGGATTTAATACGAACTTTTAGAATTCATTATGGTTTGAAATTACATTTTATAATACTTGATATTACTTTTTATAATACTTGTTCACATTTTGTATTGTGTTTACAATTTAGACTATTGTGGATTCATTATCACTCCACACCACCTTTTCCATTGAGCACCACATGCTGTATATCAAGTAAGTTTGCTAATGATTTAAACATGCATTCTCTTTGCTTCATCTGCAGGTTCATCCTCTGGGTTAGTCTAGCCTAGGCCTGTTTGATTTCCCAGAATAACTCTCCTCTCAGAATTCTGCCTCTCCTCTCCCTACATCCGTTCTTTACTTTTAAATTGCCTGGTGAGGTCTTTGTGGCTGTGTTCCTGTTTATCATGCCAGTATAAGGAAAGCTCGCTACTGAGATAATAAGTTAGCTAATTAACTCCACTGAGTCATCCATGCATATACACTAAATTGCTGTACCACATGGGACTATGAAAAATCAAATCCTGTTTAAGAGTTTTGGATGAACTATTATGTGAGGTTTTTTTTTTAAGACAATATGGAATTAAAAACTCGCTTTCTTCTGCCGCAATAGTATAAATTGAAGTGTTTTACCTGAGAAACCTCTGTCATGATCATTCTCTACTCTATGAGTTTACTTTGAATCTCAGCATGCCTATATGACACTCAATTATAGATCTATTATTTGCAGTGAAGGAAAAAATACCTGTTTTGTAATTTTGCAAAGTTGTGCATTTCCTTCTGCTGCCCAATGGGGCTGAAGCAGTTTTAATGAGGCTGTATATATATATGTGTGTGTGTGTGTGTGTGTGTGTGTGTGTGTGTGTGTGTGTGTGTGTGTGTGTGCGTGCGTGCGTGCGTGCGTGC
>JANDJT010000071.1:12233578-12247098 GCA_024331685.1 Stegophilus panzeri | reverse complement strand
CATTACACATATACATATGAAATTGCATATGTATATTAACTTTATAGCAATATATTAATTTAAATTAAAATTTAGCAAAATGGTAGATTTTGCTCCCAGTGTCCTTTTTTGAGGATTTCCAACCGTTCAGCAAATAACAATCCATATAGGATATAGAAGCCAAACCAGAAACAGAATACAACTAGTGACTAGGAAAACAAGTAGAAACAAAGCATTAGAAAGTGGAAGTTAGCCCTGCAGTATGACTGCCATCACACTTGTATAGATATGCTTATAATTTGATCCACTATTTAACTCCATAAAATTCCGGCCTTTTTTTTTTGCTATGTGATGCAGGTAGGTGGACTGACTATGCTAAAGTGCCCCTGTGTGTGAGTGAGTGTGTGAATGCGTGAGACGGACAGCCAAGTATGCATTCCTACCACATGGATCCAACTGGATAAAATGGTTACTGGAGGTGATGAATGGATGATGATGAGGATGATTGCTGTTGTTGTTGTTGTTATTATAATTAATTTTTACAGTGTATATAGTACTCTATACAGATGTATACAGTAGCAGTTCACATTTTGAACACAATATTAAGAATTCCATCTTTAGTGGGTCAGCACACTTAATTTCCCTGCAGTTTGCACTTTAATGAGCTTAACATGACTGACTCAGCCAATTGGCAGGGTCCCTAAGAGCCTACCACAAACACACACACACACACACACACACATACACACACACACATGCACATACACACACACGCACATACACAGGATTTCAGCCTCCTCTGATCTATCTCTCTTCTACTGCCACCCTCATCTTTTGTTCTTCCTCTGTTTTATTCTGTCTGTAATACTATATCCTTTTCTCACCTTGACCATGTACCCTAACAGTAGAAACCTATAATACCTATATGCATTGCAGATATTGTGTGCAGTGATTTCATTCTCTTTTGTGCAATGTTAAATGGTTGGGAGATTGAATGTCAATTAATGTTTGCATCTACTTTGTCCTCAGATCAGCCTGAGAATGAAAGCAGAAAGCATTTATGATAAGAGTGCTTTATAAAAAATAATAATAATAATAATAAAAGGCAAATTAGAGCTAAATGTGGGTAAATAGTTGCTGCAAGCATTAATATTTAAAAGCTATTTAAGGTTGTCAGCCTGTACTGTATGTTTGCCTTTTATATCTAGGTGATGATAAAAAAAAATAAATAAAAAAAAATAAAAAAGGTTTTCACTATGGGAGAAAAACAGAGAGATCATTTGTTCTGTTTCTATGGAAATACAAAGATCTGATTTTCAAGGTAGTGCTTTGTGGTGAGCCACAGGCCAGTTTTTTTTTCTGACAGATCTACCATGCCAGACTGCAAGACAAGGGTTCTTAAGAAACTGAAGTATGTAATAAGCTTGTTTTGGAATTAATTATTGCAGTTGGTCTGAAGGCAGTGAACACAACCGCAAAGAAACCTGAGGTGTGATGTGTCTAAAATAAGAATCCTGTGAATGAAGTAAATGTGCAATCAGAGGAGACTCAAGCATTAATACAAAATTAAAAATAACTTATAAATACTAGCTGGATTCAATCAGAGTACCCTGAATTAGGTCACAGTCAAACACTTGTGTAATAAAATGCAAGGCAACAAACTCCCAAGACTGAGCCACCAGCAAGCAGATGCAAAGACCATGAGTGCAGTTAATGTGTTTCTTTTACAGGGTTGCCACTGGGAGTCAATTTCAAACTGGAAGTATATTTAACTTCATTCATCTAACTTCACTTCGTTTAAATGTTTTACACAGTTAAAATTCATAATAAACTAGTGTAATTATGTGTTCTTATCTGGCCAGTGGTGTTGTCCATTTTAAAATATTTAAAAATGTTTAAATATGAAGCGCCATGACATAGGTTTCCTAACAGTTGAAATTCAGCTGAATATCTGACTTTCTTATGTAACATTTGTTTTTGTTAGGAAAGCTGGCTGAGAAAGTCTTTTTTGGGATTGCTTGATTTAAAGAGTTCTGTAGACAGCTGTTTTCAATCCTATTGCTCCTCCAGTCTAATTAAATAAATTACCTTTCTTTTTAATCTGTCAACCAGTTGGCAGTCTCTTTATAATTACCTGTGAAGCTGAAATGCTGCTAAGAGACACCCCGACAGACAGCTGCAGTCTGAATTTACTCTCATGTATGAACACAATCATAATGAAGAATAATAATTTTATTATCATGGCAGCACTATACATATGCATGTCTTACAATTCTTTGTTATTTAATTAATGGGAACAGCATGGGGAAAATGTGTATTAATTTGCTTTTCACAGAATGCAAAAGCAGTGTCACGTTATTCCAGGATTTAATCATGAAGCTCTGTACAGATGATTGCCTACTGTAGGCTGTCAGATGCAAACCTATATTATTGTGGGCTTAATTTTACTCATTGATGGTAACATGTAATCAATGGACTGTTTGACATATTTGATTTATTATTTATGTTATACACTCACCATCACCTTTAATAGGAACACCTGCACACCTGCTCATTTATGCAGTTTTCCAATCAGCCAATCATGTAGCAGCAACACAATGCATAATATCATGCATATACAGATCAAGAGCTTCTGTTAATGTTCACATCAAACATCAGAATGGAGAAATAAATGTGATCTCTATTAATTTAACGGTGGCATGGTTCTTGGTGCCAGATGAGATGTTTTGAGTATTTCAGAAACTGCTGCTCTCCTGGGAATTTCACACAGAATGGTGCAAAAACTAAAAATCATTGAGTGAACTACAGTTCTGTGGGTGGAAACACCTTGTTGATAAGAGAGGTCAGCGGAGAATGGCCAAACTGGTCTGTTCTGACAGGAAGTCTATAGTAACTTAAATAAGCACTCCTTACAACCATGGTGTGCAGAAAAGCAACTCAGGCAGCCCAACACAACAACACTTGAGATGGATGGGCTACAATAGCAGAAGACCACATCAGGTTCCACACTTGTCAGCCAAGAACAAGAATCATGAGGCTATCATGGGCACAGACTCAACAAAATGGGACGATTGAGGAAGACCAGGTGATTTTTTCCTTAATCTTTCTAGTCTGTGTTCAACTGTACAGGTGTTCCTATTAAAGTGGATGGTAACTGTATACCATCCATCCATTTTCCATACCACGTATCCTACACAGGGTCATGGGGAAGCCTGGAGCCTATACCAGGGAACTCGGGCACAAGATGGAAGGACACCCTGGACAGGGTGCCAACCCATTGCAAGGCACAATTGTACACATTCACACACTAATTTGGAAATGCCAATCATTTACAATGCATGTCTTTGCATAGTGAACCTAGCTAATGAATCTTGGGTGTTTTCATTACTGCAGTAAGATGGACTGAGGAGGTGAGGCCATAACTGTGGTACTTGAAACACAGCATGTAACATAACACAGCATGCTACAAATTAGAAATGTTCCAAAAGAAGTTTCGAGCATTCAGCATGAAAAGTACCAAAAAAAATTAAAGCTCTGTAACTTGACAATGATTTCCAAAAGGAAGGTGTTTATTCTAAGAAACTAAAAACTTACATAAATTTTTCAAACAGGAAGATTTAATGTAAGACTGACCTAAACATATTTACTTGGTTCTATATCTTTAAAATTAGACAATCTACATGAAAGAGTTAATCAGTCTAACACTAGGCTTAATCCGTATGTAGGAACTGGGAAACTGGCCCAATATTCTACAGGTGAGTTAAACATTTCGTTCTTCATAAATACCCCTAAGAGATACACATTAAGCCCTCAAAATGCTCTTTTATACTGAGGTGCGCATAACTAATTAAACCTTTACGTAATGTACATTTTTATTTGGCTGGAGAATGGGCTGCAGTTCATACTGAATGTATGAACAAGTGTTTCATTTTAAAATGAATCTTACTGTTTGGCTGTTTTAGGAGCTGTTTTACATTAATCTATACCTGTTTTAGAATACCTCAGACATGGGTTGTAACCAGCAGTAGGCTGTAATGACCCTATTTTGGCATTACAGTGCTGTGAAACAGTATTTGCCCCATTCTGATTTCTTCTGTTTTAATGTACATCTCATACTAAATAGGTTTTAGTTTTTAGTTTTTAGGACTAGGATTTACTCCTCTGCTTTACTGTTTTACTGCATAATCCAGTTGCGCTGTACATATGCATCAGCTCTTAGCCACTGGATGCATGAGCAAATCTGCACAAACTGTGACAGTCTCTATCAGATTGTCTTGAGTCTTTGTCTGCTAGGATATAATGCTGTTTTATGTGTTTTATAATGCTGAAAATTGTCCAAAGCTAAAACATATAATGCATGACTCAGTATTTGTGTCAGTATTTATATGTGTCCGCATAAGACTTACCATCTCATCACCCATATATACTCAAATAGTGGTCTGCAATGGGAGTGAGTTTGCCTAGGGTTGTCAAAAGTACTGTTACTTCGGTACCAAGTCAGTACTAAAAAGAAAAAAATTTGACGGTTCCAGAAGTCCCCGTAGTCCCGGTACTGACGCGTTGCCTTACAGGTAGTCAGTTGGGAACTTTTCATGGGTGCACCGTGCAACAAGAAGACATTGGAACCAAAGCAGCAGCAACTCCGCTGGTCACCATGGCTGCGTCTGAAACCGCATACTTACCTACTATATAGTAGGCGAAATACATGTATTTCTCTCGGACGCTCGTTTTCCGCTTTCTGTGCTATTACCAATAAGTGTGTAAAAGCCACGCCCCTAAAATTTATGTGCAGATAGATTAACCGTGCTTTCAGGAAGAGCGGCTGCTTAACTGCAGTATTTATTCTAGAAGTTCAAGCAGGTGAGTTTAAAATTATGGTATTGCATTATGAATGTTGTAGCATAGTTTAACTGGAGTGTATTATTGCAAGAAAACATCCTCGTTTTTGCTTACTTAATGTTTAGCATACGCACGTTTAATGCTAATACGGTCAGGAGTCCTTGTTAACCATTTAATGCTTTAAATTTTATTAGGGTAAAATAAATGGGAGGACATGATGGGGTTTACTAATTTTACACATCAGAGGCTTTTGATGACCGATATATCTGAAATTTATGTCTTAGAAAATAATAGATGTGTGGCTAGCACTGTTTATGTCTTTAATATCAGTCAGTCAGAAAAACATATCTACTCTTGTCTGGATAACTCTAGTAGCTTTAATAATGAAATACTTGAAGTATTGATATTTAACTTAAATTAAACTTAAACTTAACTAAAATAGTGTGTTGTTCAAGTAGCATGTTTTTGTGTTTTGCTTTGGTACAGAAATTAGTACAGAGTACTGTGGAATTTTACTGGTATTGGTTCTGACTACTGAAATTTTGGTACCGTGACAACCCTAGTTTGTACACACTGACATACTCCATGCACAAATTTATATTTGTAGAAAGCAAAGAAATCCAACCAAATCATTTCCACAGACCAGGCTGTCTCTTTTATGCAAGGCAGAATTGTGCCTAATAAAGAGGCATACATGGTAAATATAAATGTAATAAATTACCACAACATTAAATTTAGTGACTTTACTATGTGTTATCACCCTCAGAAATTGAGCTATAAGTGCAGATTTGAATTCTGCTGATGTCCATACAGATTATGCTCAAATTACTGAACACCAGGTTCCAGCTATGTTTTTATTTTTAATATTTCCATAAAACTCATTGCTGTTGTGGATTGTATTTTATGTTTTTTTGGATGACTACTGATGTGTTCTCATTTTTATTAACTGTTTCCTCCTTCTGATCTTTCACGTCAACTGATTTTGTTATTTTCTACGTATCCTGTGTTGGACTTTACACTGACATGTATTACATGTAGGTAATTTTTGTAATTCTGTAAAGAACATAATAAATGTTAGTGCTAATTGCACATTCATTGCCCATTTCATGCATGAATCTTAATGATATATTTTTGTTACCTTTGTGATTTCTGCAATTGCTCTTATGTAAGACTACCCATGAGCTGTCATTTACCTGTTTAGGGTTGTACTTAATTCTACTTAATCACATCGCTTCCCTCTTTTTTCCCTTGTCCCTTGTCTGATGTTTCTGGCTCTGGATCTGTTGCAGTCATGAAACTGATCACATTTTCAGATTTTTGTCATACACTCTTCACTTCCCTCTTTATGCTTTGCCCTCATCAAATTCAGCTCACTTCTTTTAACCCCACTTGTCAGTCCACTCTTCACCATGCTGACTCTACTACATCTTGGATCTGCTCCTGCATGCTTGCCCTCTCTCTCCTTCTCCCATCACATTCTGTCTTCTTTGCCCAGAAACTGTCTCCACTGGTCACTTTCCTCTCAATCTCTCAATGTGAATCAGTTTTATCTGCTCTGTTCTCCTCATTCTGCCCCCCATTACCCAGTCACCCACTATTTTGTTTCTTTCTTCGCTTTATTTTGCTTTTGTTTTTTTCTTTTTAGTTTCACCTACAATGCCTGCACTTCTCTGCTTTCTCCCTGCTTTACCTTGACTGTCCGTTCCCATTCTTTTCTGCTTCTGTCACATCTTCTGTTATTTAATTACTCTGTCCATACTTACCATGGTGAATTTGCCTGACAAAACTCCATTTCCTACTTTTGACTTTAGACACCCAACACATCTGTCCTATTCTTATATTGTTACCATTGCCGCACCTCCTCTCATACTGGTGGTTAGCCACATTTCTCTTCCTTTCCTCTCTTGGTTTCTCTTCAGATTACTTGCTGTACTTTGTGCTTCTAAAATTAGCCACGCTTTGTGCAGTTACCAGTTCCATGCTAGAAAGTTCTAGCACTTACACCTTGTTTTTTCCTCAGATTATAAATGGTAGCGCTCAAACACCTCATCTAGCTTATTCTATTGATCAGACAACTGTTACAGCCTAGCAAACACTTACTCCATATTAAATTCTAACATAAAGACTAATTAGTGCCACTTTTATCTTTATGATAACTCATGGTAAATCCTGATAGTCATATTAATATACAGTAGCTATTTTACATCTATAAAAGTGTAAACATATGAATGGAAAAGTGAAAGTCTTGTTTTTTATATATGATCTCTAAGCTCTCAAAGCTCATAAATTTACACTTCAGCAGACACAGCTGAGGTTTAATGAGCTACAAGGACAATATCAAGAACAGAACTGTTCTACCAGGAGCACTTACAATGCTTTTATGTAACTTTTGAAGCAGTAGCTGTAGTGTAGAGGAGACTTGCAGGAAATTAGAAAAAGAAATATCTACATGTTCATTACCAAAAAGAATAATAAAATGTTAGTTTTGGAGAGTGTTCTGATTGCCCATGTGGTCTGATACACACAATCTAAATGTATGAATCTGTAAGATTTAAGAAAGATATATGCATATGGAATTTCATATACACTAATATTTGCTGGATTTTATATAACAACCATTACCATTCTAAACTGCAATACAAGTCGATTAATAAGGATTCAGAAGAATTGTCAATTATGACACCTGTGATGTTTTGCCACTTGAGACATTTCTTTACTTGGTTCCCATCCATCACTTATACATCACATCTGCATATTCAGTTCAGGAATTTATTAGTGCATTTCCACACATACACCATATGGCCAAAGGTTTGTGGACACCTGACCATCACACCCATATGTGGACCTTCCTTCCCACAAAGTTGGGACAATTGTATAGGTTGTTTTTGTATGCTGTAGTATTACAGTTTCCCTTCACTGGAACTAAGACGCCCAAACATTCCAGCATGACAATGTCCCTGTGCACAAAGGCGAGGTCCATAAAGACATGGTGTGCCGATGTTGAAATGAAAGAACTCGTGTAGCCTGCACAGAGCCTTGACCTCAACCCCACTGAACACCTTGACAAACAGGAATGTCGACTGCACCCCAGGCTCCTTGCCTCACTAATGCTCTTGTGGCTGAATGGGCAAATCCCCACAGCCATGCTCTAGAATCTAGTGGAAAGCCTTCCCAGTATATTGGCGGTTATTATAACAGGTTATTATAAATCTAAATCTGGAATGGGATATTCAAAAAGCACATATAAGTGTGATGGTGAGGTGTCCACAAAATTTTGGCCATATAGTGTATGTAGAATACATATACAAAATATATTCCATTTGACTATATCAACAAAATGTGCACCTTACTTATACATTATAGCAGATGCATCTGCATAGAATCTTTCATTTCAGGTCATTGCCAGAAGGATTCATAACAGTTAGTAGGCTTGTGTGTGGGCTGCCCTGCATTTTACTGTGGTGGGTAAAAGAAGGGCATTATTCACAACTCTAGTCTATTAATAATGTATAAGCAATATCTCTTGAGCTTGACAAATGACTTATTTTTCTTAAACACTGAGTGGAATTAATATAAGAACAACCTTAATAATGTATCTCACCATTTCTCTTAAATATGGATTACAAAGTAGAAGATGCACATTTTGTTTGCCCTTAATTTCATTTACCAACAAAGATGGTGACATGGACTAAATCTCATTATGTTTACAGATGTCCCGAGAAACCTTAACAGGATTATCAAAGTCAGTAAATACCCCCAGGAAATGTTATGCTCTTTTCTATTTGAAAGTGATATAACAAACTAATAAATGCATATTACATTACATTATTCATGTTTCATATTGCCACAGACCATAGTTTCATTACCAGCAGAACAATAAATATTAAAATTCAGTGTAAATGTATTTGCAAAATGAATGTAAATGAAATTCAAGCACTGTAAAAACCTGTTACATGCAACACTGTAGCAGATAGTGGTCTAAATTTAGTCATGGTGAGATCAGTGCTAAGACACTGACAGTGCAAACTGAGCAGCTCATCTCCACCAATGGACAGTCAGCACTTCCCTATTGGCTTCCAGACCCTGGAGTCATCACTACCTGACTGCTTTTGTCAGGTCAGAGTTTAAGAGTACAGGCTTGTAAACAGGGTGGATATGTGAGAGCTTTTTAATGCATACAAATTTGCCCTTGTTGAGGTTGGTCTCAAGTGTGGTGTAAAGCAGAGTTCAACTATTTTCTGAAGAGAAAGCGGTGTCAAATTATTCAATTAGATATTGGCTTATGGACATGAGGTGAGAGAAGCAAGTACCTGAGCAAAATTCTTGATTTTTTTTCAGTATTCTTGGTTATTTTATGCATGACGTAGTATTTATTAAATTATTATTATTATTATTATTATTATTACCAGCCTGTTCGGAATTAAAACCTATAATTGGCATCTTTGTATGTAGTTAGGTCTTAGCTTATTGTAACAAAGGATTTTGTATTTTGTATGGCATGGTGGTGAAGCTGGTAGCATTGCCACCTCACAGCTCCAGAATCCCTGGTTTGATACTGTCTGTGTAGTGTGTTACACGTTCTACCAACGTGGGTTTTTGCTCTGGGTTCTTTGGTTTTTCTTCTAAAAACATGCCAGTAGGTGGATTGGCTGCTCTAAATTGCGCCATGTGTGTGTGTGTGTGTGTGTGCGTGCGTGCGTGCGCGCGCGTGCATGGTGCTTTGCCATGGACTGATGTCACATCCAGAGTGTATTCCCACCTCACACCCAGTGTTCCTGGGATAGACTCCAGATCCACTATGACCCTGACAAGCAGTTACTGAAGATGAATGAATGAATGAATGACCAAATATAGTTCAGGTAGACAGTTCCATTATCTTTTGGCAAATTTTTTCAAATTATTTATTTCATTTTATTGTGGTTTTTTTAGTATTAATATTACACCAGCTTTAATTTTTACCACTGGGCATTCTCACACTAATGTCCATTCATGCAGTCTGGCTTGAATTCAGCATGCATGCATGTGCCATTTTCAGCCATTTTGACAATACATCTGTGAGCTCCAAAACTCGAAAAACGCCCTTTCATTAAGTCTAAACTCAATCAGTTCCCGTGTCAGTGTCGTGTTAAACACTAGCACGCGCGCCCCAATTTCCCCGTTTTATAGCCTATAGCGATCTGGCTTTTTCCCCCACTGCATTCAGCACTGAAGAGATCCTCTCCTCTCGCGAAACATGCCATGAGATGAAATGTAACAAGCTCGGTGGAATTTAAAGAACCCGAAAGCACTGAACGCTTTAAATGCGTCTATTGTTCTCGTGCAAGTGTTGAGTTCTCGCCGACTCAGCTGACGGGACGGAACGGGCGCAGCTTTCCGTGACACGAGTGGCAACAAAAGCGCGTCGTGTCTTCCCTCTACAGCGCGTTACAAGCTTTACTCTGCAGATCTGAGTGAAAGACGGAGCATATGTGTGTAGAAATATGCATGAATGAGCTTGCTGGTTACTGT
Source organism: Stegophilus panzeri (assembly GCA_024331685.1). Taxonomy (NCBI): domain Eukaryota; kingdom Metazoa; phylum Chordata; class Actinopteri; order Siluriformes; family Trichomycteridae; genus Stegophilus; species Stegophilus panzeri. The sequence goes on along the minus strand of JANDJT010000071.1, from coordinate 12,236,772 downwards.
GCCCTTTTGGGGTTATCGATACGTCATCGCGTTCTGTGAGGGATTGGCCGCTTTTCCGCTTCCTTTTTTTATTCTTTCTCACAATTTGCAAACGCGGCCAGTCTTCGTCTCCGGAACAGCAGGATTCCCACAGTTGGGGAAGGTAAACTGCATTTTTATTACTGATGTCGGTAGTCGTTGCACACAAGGAATCATGTCAGATGTGCTACTTCTGATACATTTTGCATTTTGTAGCTCATCCGGCGTTCACTTTTAGTCTCGTGCAGAAATGCCGCAGTTAGAAATTAAACCGCTTGTCTTCTTATAGATGAGATTAGATTAACCTGAGAGAAATTATTAGAATTTATAGCAGACTATCCATAAAGCGGCAGGCCTACCAAGGATCCTGATTTATTTATTATTCATTATCAAAGTTCAGGCACTACTGCGGAGGATTTATTAGTCCCATTACTCCTGGTTGGACAGAAATAAAATATGTAGGTAATGTCCATGCCATACAGTGGGTAACTATTTTGTTTATGTTTAGTCAGTCATTTAAACTACACTAGATTACTGAGTAATTACTGATTACTGAATTATGAGATTTCATTGGGGGTTTTTTCTCCCCCTTAACCGCATTATCACTTTTATTCAATTCTATATTGGATCTATTTTAGGGTGCCTCCTGAGGGAAGCTTGAAATCCTTCCGTGCAAGAGGAATGAGCGCAATATAGAGGCAACGGTGACACATAAGGGGTGGAAATTCGCTGTCAACTGTCGTCACTTCGTCCTTTTTGTGTGTGCGTGTGTGTGGTGTTTTTTCTTTTTTTTTTTTTTTTCTTTCTTTTTTTTTTTTTTTTGGAGGGAATACGCGTTTTAAAAGGACTAAATGAGCGCCGGATCTTCCGAAAGCCTGGCGCTTTCGATCCCACCGTGCACCTCGAATGGCACTGTGCGCGCCAATGGCACGTGCGCCGACCCCACCGATCCGCTCTTCCGGTCGTTTTCGTCCACGATGGTGCTCTTAGTGCTTGTGGCGATGATCGCCAGTACTATCCTGGTCTCCATCGTCACCTTTCACCTGCACAAGAGCAAGATGAGGAAGCGCAAAATGCAGAAAGCGCAGGAGGAGTACGAACGCGACAGCGGCCGCCCCAAAGCCGCGCGAGGGAAGCCGGCGATCAGGCACTGCGTAATGGAGAGACCTACGGCGGTGCAGAAAAGCGACCTGAACGCGAAAAGATCGGATAAAGAAGCCACCGACAGTACAGGCATCCCAGAGAAAGAGTGCACGGATAATACGAGACATACGAGCCAGACGCGCGGTGATCACCTGTTGGAATCCGTCGCGGTGTCTTGATTAACGCGGTGCCATCCCGATGATCTGACACTGTAAATACATCCCGTGTTTTTCGTATAATTATATTACACGGGAGGGATACAGAATCGCCTCTATACGCATGAACAGTGCTAAGTCTTCTTCAGCTTCAGGAGGGAGGAGCCCTGTGGAAACAATGGACGCGTGCTTCAAGGCCAATAGATTTATAACGGTTTATAAGGTAGTGTCGCTGTGTGAGGATTGTATAGATCTAATTCTCTCATCCATACTGTATGAATAAATAGGCCCCTACTGCTAAAACAAGGAGTAGCCTTATTTCCTGCTTTTAAGAGCCCAAAATTGTCATCTGGACTGCCAACGTTGATGGATGATGTGGACCAAACTGTAATTTATGATTAGGAGTAGGAGACCTGGTGGCTGATTGAACTGAGGATAGAAAGAGAGGGACTTCCTGTACGTTAGAGCTGAAATAAGGACTAACTCAAATAACTGGGCTTGTAGACTTCAGTGTAGACTTTTTCCTCATACTTCCTCATACATATTTTAGAGTTTTTTCCAGTAGCCTGCTCAGCAAGGTCCCCAGTGTTGAGTTAACACCCACAGTGTAGGAATTTGAATTAACATTTGATTTATGAATGAACTCTTACATTTCTCATTTGCATCCAGATAGAATAACCCAATATGGAGGAAGGTGGTATAATACAACACTGTGGATTTTGCTGTGCATCTTTACTTATAGCTGTCTATTTAAAAAAACAAACAAAAAAAAACATGTGTATCAATATTAGGCTAAATTGTGATATAAGTTTATGTCAGGTAGGCCTAACTTCAGGTGAAAGCTGAGAACTTTCTCTGAGAGCTTGGCATGAAGATGTGTGGTAGTTTAGCCCCTTTTCCCTGCACTATTGCAGCTCCTAGTGGTAGCATTAAAAGCATCTTCATGTTTTGGTCACAGTGCTGTAATTCCCATAGCGATATACAATATATATCCAGAGGTATTTTAGTTATGTATTACGCTACAGCTTTGGCTCATTGCTTTCTTCTTTGCATTTTTGCTCAAGATTAATCTAAAACTAACAATTAACTATTTTATTATACTATGATTATATCTAAGGAATGTCATTTAAAATCTGCAGTGGATAAGACATTTTCAAAAGTTATTTTCTGTATTTCTTTGACGTTGTGTTTAACCATAAGGAGACATTCAATATAACATTGTAATGGACACAGGTATTATTTAATTTTATTTTTCAATGCCTACTACTTTGAAATACCAATAAAGAATTGTGAAAGTGTGTGTGTGTGTGTGTGTGTGTGTGCGTGTGTGTGTGTGTGTGTTCTTCTTGCAGTTCTAAATGGAGCATCATTAAGGTAATAGGCTCATTAGTATAATGTGCTAATCGTGTCAGGGAATAGAAAGGCACATTATAAGGGAGCTGGCATGCTGCTGGAGAATAATGTGAAGTCATCCAGTGTTATAAAATGTCTGTCGAGTATGAACAAAGATTTTGGTTTTTGGCTGTAAATTTTAAATAATGGAAGCAGTTTTGGCTGTGTGTGTTCACAGAACTCAGAAGTTCTGTTGTACCCTTTAGGTAAATGCCCTAGGTCATTACAGTCTTAATATCCACATTTTCCATGTGCACTTAATGAGACTGGGTGAGAATTGAACACCTTATTAGCAGATTCCCGAAACCATCATGTACATGTAATCAGACAACAGAAATATGAACTTATTTGATAACAACAAGCTACACCAAGCTACTCGCAAAGGCCCTCCATGATGTATTTCAGCTATATTTAACCAGGGATCTTGTACAAAATGTTTGGGTCCTGTGATAAAATAGAAAGTTTCATCCAGGCCCTTGAGGTTAG
>JANDJT010000071.1:12184180-12220279 GCA_024331685.1 Stegophilus panzeri | reverse complement strand
TTACCTCATATTTATACCCCTGTGAAACAGGAAGTCATGGTTGAACAATTCCCTGTTCCTAGTCACCCAGGTGTACTGAAAATGTAAAATATCAGTGGGAATATACTTCAAATATATTTTCCTCATATGAATAATTGTTTATTCATATAAATATATAATATAATAATATAATATAATTGCCAATAATTGTTGCACACATATTTAACAAAGTTTTTTTGATAAACCTGTGTTGTGTTTGCAATTGTTTGATATCCATGAGAGCAGAGTATTTTTGTGAATTTATTTACCAAAAAATCAAAAGGTTAAACAAGTCAATTCTTCACAGCCTTCTTTGCTCATATTTACCAAGGGTGCCAATATTAGTGGAGGGCACTGTATGTCAATGTCACTAAAGCAAATAAAAATGACGAATAAATGGGTGATGCATTACATACATTATTTAGTTTTATACTCTACTACACAGTATGTAAAAAAAGATAAATAAATAAAGTGAATCCAAATCTTTATTGGGAGGATGGTAAATCCCAACTGTAAATTCCTAATACATTTTAGATTGTAAAATAATAATCACCAACTATAAGTTAGCTGCTTAAGTTATGAATTATGGACTAGAGGTCCTGAAAAGAAAAAAGCAATTGAAGCTAATGCAGAGTGGACAAACTAAAATTTCATTATTTACACATTTGATCGTATTAACCTACTGCTGTTTTGTCACATACAGAGAGTTATACTGTGTATAATTCTTGCAGAGAAATTCTTAATTGCAGGTTCCTGGACTTTGCAAATATTACAAAGACACATAAGACAAACAATATACGTAAGACACAAAGTGCCCAGCAGTGCAGGACAATATAGTGCATCTTTGTTCAGAATGCTGTTGGAGTGAATGATATGATAGAACAGTCAGCCTCCAGTCAAACTGTGACACCTCTACCAGCTCTCACCTTCTGTGAATCAATTGGTGATTCACAGAAGGTGAAAAATTGGTGTGTGTTTCATTTTGGGGAAGATTTTTTTCTCGGATGTGTGTGTATTTTGTGCATTCTGTTAGGAGGCGCAGTTCTGTCTCGACTGTGTTTTGGTTGCAATGTAGGCACAACCTTAATTCCAGTGGGAGCCCTGTTTTCCTGTGTCTGCCTGTTTCTATTGCTAGAGCATGTCCACTGAGTCTGTACCTTGTCAAGGTGCATCTCAGTTTTTTATGTGTACAGATAGTCTGCCATGGTGTACTGTCTTTTCAGGGCCAAATAGCGTTTCATTTTACTCTGTTGTTGTGCTTGGGTTTCCCAGTAGGTGATGTAGTTTTGTTTCATTTATATTGTAATTTGGTCTAATCTGATGTGTTTGACTTTGTTGTTCTGGTCTGAAGTATCACTGTGGTGGGGGTTAGTAGATGTTGGTGATCCTTCAGGGCTGATGCTTCAGACCAGCTGAGAGAAGCGGCTGTTTGCTTTGATCAGCTCTTGGTATTTGCAGGGCTTTGTAATGATATGATTGGGGGTCACTGAGTTTTAGGTGTTTCCAGAATATGATTGCCTGTTTCTGTATTTTCATAATTAGCGGATATTTGTCTAATTCTGCCCTGCATGCATTGTTTGTTGTGTGCCGATATACTTGTAGGATATTTTTAGAGAATTCTGCATGCAGGGTTTCAACTGGATGTTTTTCCCATTTGGTGAATTCTTGATTGTTAGTGTACCCCACACCTCAATGCCATAGAGGACAATTGGCTCAATTACTGATTCTAATATTTTCAGCCAAATTCTAACAAGAATCTCAAAAGGATATTGTCTTTTGATGGCATAAAACGTCCTGTGATTTTTATCTCTCAGTTCATTCACTGCAGAGTAGTAGTTGCCTGTGGAACTGATTTTTAGTCCTAGATAGTTATAGTGTGATGAGTGAGTTATGTGGTTATTTCCTAATGTGAATGTGTTGTGTTCCCTGGGATCTGGATCTTTTCTGAAAGGTCATGATTTTAGTTTTTTTGAGGTTTACTGCCAGGGCCCAGGTCAGGTCCTGCTGAAGGCTCTGTTCAGTGGGAGACAGCACGACCAGGTGATCTGCGTAGAGCAGGCATTCGATTTCTGAGTCGCACAGAGTGAGACCAGGGGCTGCCGATCGCTCCAGATTGGTCGCTAGTTTGTTTAATAACGTTAGGCTTTAGGCAGCAGCCCTGTCTCACTCTACGCTCCTGGGGAAGATATTTTGTTTGCTTGTTGTTAATTTTTATTCCGCATTTACTTTCAGTGTACATTGAAATAATAAGGTCATAGGTTTTCCCCCCATACCACATTCAATAAGTTTATAAAATAATCCTTGTTGCCAGACAGAATCAAATGCTTTTTTAAAGTCGATAAAACAGGCATAAATTTTCCTTTTGTTTTGAACAACATATTTTGAATTAGAGTATGCAAGGTGTAGATGTGGTCAAATGTGCGATAATTTAGTAAGAATCCAATTTGACTTCTACTCAGGACACTGTGTGTTGTAAAGAATTCCAAAAGTTTAGAATTTTTTATACTACAAAATAACTTTCCAAGTTTGCTGCTCACACAAATTTCCCTGTAGATATTTGGGTCAAATTTGTCCCCATTTTTAAAGATTGGTGTTATTGGTTTGCATTGATTGATTTCTCAATTATTGTCAAGTGCTTTTGGGTGTATTGTATTGTTTTAGTGTTTCACAGTAATGGATGTGAATCTCTGTGTTATTTGGATCTCTGTGTTTTTGATTAGACAAAATCCTATCCTCCTATCTTATCCTCCTATCACCATCAATGAACATCAGGTCAGCAGAACACTGAGGAAACAGAAGATCAGGAAGATCCATATTTGGTTCCCCTTTTGCTGTTATAATAACCTCCACTCTTATGTAAACGCTGTGGGGATTTGCCCATTCAGCCACAAGCGCATTAGTGAGGTCAGGCACTGATGTTGTGCGAGGAGGGCGCAGTCTGCGTTCCAACTAATCCTAGAGGTGTTCATTGAGGTTGAAGTCAGGGCTCTGTGCCAGCCACTCAAGTTCTTCTACACTTGTCAAACCATTTCTTTATGGACCTCACTTTGTACACAGGGACATTGTCATGCTAGAACAGGTTTGTGGCAACAGTTTGGAGAAAGCCCACATATGGGTGTGAAAATCAGGTGCCTGCATACTTTTTACCATATAGTGTGCCTTGTTAGTGGTGGTCATATCGTGGTTCCATTAATTGTTAGATGGGTTTTAATGGATTATTTAACTGTATTGTTCTGTGGATGTTTACATTTATTAATGGACTTGCTTGTCTGATGTTTTCTGGTAAAATTTTGATTTGCATACCATTTAATGATGACTTCTCTGACTAGAGAAATGCAGATTGTCCAATTTTTGCTCTCATCAGGTCAAGCCAAGCACAGCCATTTCCACCTTGACTGTTTAACCCCTTCATTTTCCCCACTTGATATTTACTCTTCTCCAATGTAGAAATTAGTCTAAAAAAGATTTGTGCTAAATCATGTTTTTGTTATATTTTTTCATGCCCACTACAACAGATGCAACATAAAATTTCAAGAAACGTTTGGGAGGAATCTTCATATATATTATCCATACTTGTGAACTAGAGTTTAAACATATACAGTATGTGATCTAGTTTTAAAGGTTTTTAAAAGAACATACATACTGTAACAATGAATAATGTAATAAGAATGTAGAAAAAAGGTTTTTGGGATCTTGGCCCTCTCTGCATCCTGCCTATACTCAGACCAACTGTTAACTATAGCCAAGTCGAAAGCATCACACATCTAGCATGTGTGATCATTCTCATGGTCCACTTTTTGGACCGAATTTCAATTCTGTACAGACTTATCAGTTGATCCAGTAGGTCGACCCCTCCCATTACTTTATAGTACAGCCTTACTACCTCCGGACGGGTGACCTTCACATAACTGGTCTGCTTTTTGTTCCAACGTTGCATCTCATTCACATTGCCAGCACCAACCAAGTTGGAAGCCATGACGACTGGTATATTGTCAAACCATTTGACCAGTGCCACCCTACCATCATGGCTCACAACTTGGTCATAGTTTCCTCACTCCTTTCTTGACATGTCTTTGTCAAACATGAGTGGTGGCTTTGCAAAACAACAGGCCCATGCTGCCCTAGCAGCATTCATTTTCTTCTCTGCCAGTACCTCCAACAGATTGTATGTTGTGAAAAAATTATTATTATTTATTGAATGTATTTATTATAATTTTTTCTGGTTTCCTTGTCTGCCTCATCTCCTGACTCCAAGCTGTATCGGATAGTTCTTCATTTACCAGAAGTTCAAGAAAATAACAACATAAATTAGTATATAACAGGTAAAAATGGTGGTTACTCTACCTGCCTAGTTGGTGAGCCATGTCTGTCTAATGTGATGTCTGAAGCTCTCTCAGATTAAGTTAGGGGTCATGTCTTCATTGTGATTGGTTCATCAGGGACCAATCAGTGACCAGGCATTATTCATATTATAAAAGTATACCATTTTACTGGTTTAAACAAAAACATGTGATGTCCATTCCAATAGACGCAGGGTCTGAAGGGGTTAAACACTGTTATTGGCCGAAATTAAACTGGGCTGGTAAATATACATGACTTTTGTTCATCTTCATCTTTGTTTATCTATTTGAGTGAAAATTGATCTAAAATATAATATAACATATGATCAAAGAAACACTACTTTTTCTGTACCCTATTAAAAAGCACTAAGTACCAAATTGTTTAATATTTAGTTAAAGTCAGAATTTATAACACTATTTTCACTAGATTCTGTGCTAGCCGGTATTTGCATTTTGCTATGTCCATTGTAACGCTTTCTACGCTTTGCCTGATTCAAACATCATTCGTTCTCCTTTATAGCTTTTAAAAATATATATTTTAACAAAAGAAATTCTAAAAAGACAAAAAGAAAAAAAACATACATATACGCCATGCATATTTGTTTTATTTATTTTTTTTTTTTTGTAGGACTTATTGATTTACAATTGTTCTCACAAGTCTTATATGTATGAAATCGTGCAGGCATTACTGAGACAGCTAACCCGCACAATGGTATATTGAAGGCCCCCATCTAGCAGACAGCTTTCTCTGGACAGCAAACACGGACATGGCGGATTACGATACCTACGATGACCGGGCTTACGGTAGCTTTGGTGGCGGAAGAGGGTAAGAAAATATTTGTCCGAAAAACGGGAATTTTATGTTGTCGGTTGTAAGTTCAGCGGGGACGAGGCGGTTTGGGGTCGCGGTCGGTGGGTGCAGTGAGTGGAAGTGAGGGCAGGCCCGCGCGGTGTGCGGAGCGCGGAGCTGCTGCGCTCTCCCTGCTTGATGAATGGGAAGTCGCTCAGTGTGGAAACGCAAGCGCGGAGATTGACGCTTCATCCAGATGTGCGTGAGGGATCACTAGGTCGCCTTGTACGATGCGTTTTTCTTTATGGTGAGCTATGCGTGCAAAAGCGTGAAATATTCTACCTGATTCCGGTTTAAGGCTTTTGCCAACGAGGCAGTTGGCGCCAGGTTTCCGCGGTGAAGAAGAAAAACAACCCACATGGACTGTGAGCTGTGATGCACATAGCAAGCGATGTTAACAATTTAGCGTCCATCTGCGATTTATCATCCCATTTAGAAATGTTTTATGGATTTGTTGGCACTACAGTTGTGGTTGAACTTATGTGAAACGTGATCGCGACATGGAGGCTAATTGTAGCTGGTTAGCTCAGAGTCTGACTGCATGGTGGGTGTAGACCTCGGGCCGCGCGCGCGACTCGCCTGCTGCATGAACAACAACAGACTTTCTGTACATCAGTGTTTCTCTCATCTCCTACAGAAGTCTCGAAAACGCAGCTTGTATACATTTTTATTGTTGAAAAGTCAAGATTGCGGGATTATTGTATTTGTTTGCTTTAATTTACTATGTCTCTACCGCATTTCATTTAATATAAAGTCCTGGTTTATCATATAATTAAAAAGGAATTAATTTATTTAAGTAAGGCCTAAATGATGGACCAGATGATCTGTTGCTGTGCATGTGATGATATTTCATTTCCCTTCTTGGTAAACAGGTAAAGATGGCATCACATTATTTTGCAAAAGATTTATTCTATCTCATCTGAAACTAAAAGTTGGTTTGTTCAGTGCAGCTTTCTTTCTGCAATCCCAGTCCTGTGCTAATGATTAACAAACCATATATATATTGCACTGCCTTGTGATATTTGACTCCTCACAGACAAGTTGTAGTCATTTAAATGATTTTGTGCAAATTTAATATGTACCTCCTGAGCAAGTATAAAAATCACATGCATTAAGGGGTTTGGTAAAATGTGAGAGAGACCTGCAAACAGAGCAGATTTTACATGTGACTTCAGAATAGTGTTTATTTAATTAAATTATTTTCTTTCTTGAACAGTCTTCAGTTTGTTAGTGAAGGAGTGCCATACATTAACACATTTGACCAAAATAGGTTTTGTCATGGGGACCCCTGTATTTACTTGCAGCCACTTGTAAAAGAACCAGCACTGCCTCATCACATCATCGAGAGCTTTAGGATCTTCGCCTTATAACCTTTTGTATAAATGTTCAGCATTTGCGAATGTAGTGATATCGACAAAACATAGAAATTGTAGTGTTACATGGTAGGATAGAACCTAATTGGCTTTTCATTCAAAAAATGTTTTGCAGTGTTACATAATTGCTAGATGTTTTATTACAGTTTTGTTTGCTTCAGTGACGTTCATGGCAAAGGATCATTGCATGCATGTAGATATTTGCACCGTATATATTAACGTATTCACTTGTATCTTTTTAGATGGAGTGAAGCATTAAAGCTAGGAGTTTCCTCACTTAAACTTGATGGATCAGACCGTTTGTTTACTTTTAGGTTATTTAAATTACATGCGTTGGCTGTCTCCTAGATGAGAAGCACAAAGAGAGGAATTTTCAAGTGGCTCTGATACTGATTTTACTTGTTTTGTAAGTTGCATAGTAACTTATTGCTTACAGTACATTATTCACAGTTGTGGAGCTATGATTCAACCCACGGTAAACTGTGGGGGGAAAAAATCTTTATCTTTAAGTGATCTTATGAATAATGGTCATGTGTAATCCAAATGTACCAAGTAGTCACATGAACACCCACCCCAGTACATTTATAAACATCATATGAAACTCTCAATCTCCATTTGTTTCTCAAAGCAATTTGCTTCAAGGACAGCACAGATTCTGCAACCTTTGTATAAAACAGCTAACCATTACTAGACTGTCAAATTCCACCATCAGACTTTAAACCAATAATAAACTCCTACATTGCAAAAAAGTGGCAAATGGAATGAGACCAGTGTCTACATAACAAACTACAGGAAATCAACCCTGTTATAAACGAAAGACAAGTCCTTAATTTCCCTTTTGGATCCAGACATGATCAGACCAGAAACACAAGACACTCATCCATGCTTTCCTACTGAACGGTGAAGAACCTCCAACATGTGATTCCTGTAAAACAAGACTGACTGACTGTGAAACATACACTAATGGACTGTCCTGCTCTTAACAAACTAGACAACACTTTTACTCAGAAAATAGGTATTTAGAAGTCTTCCAAAATGTCTCACCAGGAAAAATCCTGAGGTTTTTATTGAATATTAAAATGAAGGACCTCATATAGCTGCTGTTGTTGACATTGCTGAAATGTTGTAAGATTTTATTGTTGTAAGAATTACTGGAATGCCCTGCTTTACCTACCTTGATCTTGCCATGAAAATGGACACTGATTCTGGCATGACATTTAAAAGAACAATAAATAAATAAAATATATCTTTGGGAAGACACACTGTGCTCTTCGCAGGAAGTTCGCAGGAATATGCCTCTAAATCAATAATCCAAATGTAAACATGGTATCATTCCCATTATTCATTAGGAAAATGTAGCTACGACTCACCATTTAAAATGTTTTCTATGTAAAAATCATTCGAACAATTGCAATCTCAATTCAAACCTCCCAAAAGAATCATCATTCTTATTTCTCTTAAGAATCATGCAGCACTACCTTCAATAAAATCAGAAGAATGCTGATTGGTGTATAATTTCATGCCAGTTTAGCTTCTCCAGCTTTCAAAATTTTGCACATTTTGGCCTGTTTGCACTCTTCCAGAAACATCCTCCTCATAAAAGCAATATTAAACTACTTTTTAGTTAGTCTGTCTAGTGTAATACAAAGGAATTTGTGGCTTTAATATTCAAAGTTTGACATGATGAGGAAAAGGCAAACCCCTCAAACGTCAGCAGACATGGCCCGCTTTCCTACTGTGTTGGGGTCGGGTACTCTGCTTTCCCTGTAGATACATTTCCTTTGACACCAGTGGAATGTTCCTGGCATGTTGGACACCTCCTGTATGTGTCGTCTTTGCCAACGTAGGCTTGCACTGACACAATTTCTATTTGAATTTCTTTGATTTTTCCTTCATAAAGCTTCTGTCCAGATTAGTTCTTTTGCATATACATTTCAGCAGGTGAAACATGTATTCGCATTTGTTTTGCTTAGTATAGTGCATTATAATAACCATTCATAGACATAGGGCTATGAATGGTTATGAATGTGGCTATGAATGTGAGCTGTATAGTGCTGGGGAGTGATGTCTTCCATTCGTGCGCTGACTGCTCGCTTTATAATAAATGAGATTGTAAAACTGTTAGTGTAGATCCCTCAGAGGAAACACAAATCAATTTCTTTCTGTGCCACTTCAACAAAGGAAAATTAGTTCCAATGAAATAATTTTTCATTTTCTAATATCTGCAAGCATTTTTGCAAAACATTCATTGCAGCAACATGTTAGAAGAATATTTGTGTTAGGATTGGCACATATTTTAATCTAGTTATTGTCAGGGTTGCTGAAAATAATTATGTAATTTCAATAGTTTCATTTTTGTTTGTCATAGGACTGGGCAACATGGCCAGAGATGATTTTTGGGTGACAACTCTGGATGTCATGGTGTATGCATTTTTAATGCAGAACAAAAGTGGGCCTTTTCTCAATCTTGCAGTCTTCTAGTTTTTATGAGCATTTCCTAATTGATAAAAGACATTGGTTTTAAAGTGCCTGTGAAATGGTTTCTTGGCTGTGATTTTGATTTTATATATCATGTTTCCTTCTGAAACATGATGTCAGAGTGAAATGCTTGACTGACTTGCACAACAGCCAATAGCATTTAATATACACCACACCCCCACTGAAATTATATTATTGAGATATACAAGAAATTATTGAGAGCCTTTTACTTATTCTTACTGAGGGAGAAGCCCTGGCGGTGTATAAAGATGAGAATAGCATACTCTGTCAGTCTGAGGTAGCAAAATATTCCACCATTGAACAGCCCTGAGTTGGTAAAACACACTGGAGAATTGCCTGTCTCATAACTGCAACATCTCATACAAGTTCAACCCTCTTCAAAACCAATAACAACCCTTTCCCTCCTTTTTTCCTTCCTTCAACCTAAAGAGAGTTGGAAAAGTGAATAGTGTGGGACTACACACAGTTATAAGTGCACTGATAAACCATGTTTGCTGCTAACAAGAAACTACAGTAGAGCAAGAACCGCCTCTGGAGGCGGGACATGTATGGTTCTAGAGAGAAATTAATAACCCGATCATGGTTTTGCCTAGATATGAATCGGTATGTTTTTGTTTTCCTGGACCTGATGAAGCTTTCAGGTTTTTCCCCATTTTGATTTCAGGGACACTTTAATCGTAATGTCAAACATGGTAATCCAGTCACAGTATGTGTTGGGTAGCCCTGTGAATTAATGTTAAGACATTCAGTGTTCATGACAAGTGATTATTATTAATTACGCACCGTCCTTGTTCGAGTCGGATCACTTTCATTGTTGCGAGTTGTGCAAGAATTGAAAATAGTAGAAAGGTCTGAGTGACTAAAACCACTAGTGCTGTGTAAAGTGACTTACCATGTGATTCTCTAGTGAAGAGTGGGGCATATAAAGCAGCACTGCCAAAAGTAATAGTAACTACTGTTTGTGGGCAAAAACACCACTCCAGAAGGTTATGTAAGGTGAATACTGAACTGCTTTCAGACTGAAATGGAACAGCATATATAAATGACCAACATGATTTAACGTCACAGCCTGATAATATGATGTGACTGCTGGTATATAAACTGTTTGAATATCTGAGCCAGGTCTGCACCTGGTTCTGAAACTGTTCTTGGATACACTAGCTGTTTGATTCAAGAACTGTCACTTCTCAAGATGTACATGTAGTCATACGTACTGGTGTTTGTGAAACTTGGTTTACAGGGTTGATGTACATGTCGTTAACTTCTCAGCAGAACACTACACAGAGCTAACAAGATAAGCAGCACAAGCAGTGTTTTTGCAATACGTTTTCAGATCTCCTATTTAGATGTTGTATTTAGTCCTATAATAATAAGTGAGGTTCAAAATATTTCATTTAAATTAGTTAAAATAGCAACATCTAATATTTTAACTGCTTGCTACATGAAGCTTTAGAAAACTGTTAAATATTCGTCGTACTCCTCAGTATTGATTAGGCAGTATGCCTAGTACCCTACAGTGCTTTAGCTTTTTTTCTAAAGTAGCTACATGTTTATGAATGCAGTATTTCGTCGTAAAGCCCGGTTCGCACTGAGACTGTTTAACGCGCTGAAAAACGTGTTTATTTTTTTGTGTGTTCATGTTGTGATGAATGAAAGTGCAAATTCACTCCCTGTCAGTAGATGGCGCTATTTGACAAGCAGAAATAACCTGGTACACATGCTGGGACGCAGCACATCTTCCCATTTCTGACAGCTGCTCATCACTGAGAAGAAGGAAACAAAACATCATTGGAAATCATATTCCATCATACAACTCTTACTATTTCTGCTATGTTTTTATATAATAGAAATAGTATGAGTATCCTATTTGCTTGTGTGAGATTCAGAATTCAGCCAGTATTTGCAGCCGTTTAAGCAAAGGTCTCCTATATATGCACGCACACCTACTGTATATGCCAGGTGTCAAATAAATACAATAAACTATCAATCAGCAGATTATCGTTTAGCAGAGGTGTGAAATATTTGCAGGAAAGGGACCAAAGAAACGGAAATGATGCTGTTTAGTGTATAATACAACACTGAAAGAATGAAATGGATCGCTTGTTCACATAACTCTCACGTGTGTGTGTGTGTGTGTGTACACGTTAGTAGAAGTCTGGGTAATTCTGAAGGTGTGGCAAACATGCTTCCTTTGAGACATGTGATGCTAGTCAACTGCATCTTTTTCAAAGTGCCGCTCATGCTGCATCACGTGACGGTGCGTTCCTCAGAGTATTACACCATCAGCCCTGTTCTGCGTGCATGAGCTCTCCGACACCAGTGATTGGCTAGTGTCACTCTGATTGATTGACAGGGGAGAGACAGAAATGGCATCCCTCCCACCCTGAGAGCCAGGGATCTCCTGATGTAAGGAAAACGCTTTTCTGTTGCACTACTCAGAAGCCATTGGTATGGTTTTTAACACACAAAAGCACAAAAGACAAGCTTACTTACAAATAAAACTGATTCCTAATAGTATTAAGATTATAACATTACACTTTATGTAATGGGGGGGAAATCCCACAATATTTATTTTAAAAGAAATTCTGCAACTACTTTTTATTACTGGTTAAACATGGTTTAAAAAAAAAAAAATGGTCGCATTTCTAGTCATGGGCAGTGCAAGGACTCATGTCCCCTGTAATAATGAGACAGAATGATGAAGTCATGCACTGAGTCTTAGTCCTGCAGCAATACAAACATTTAATATTTTGCACTGAGAAGCTGAATATATATAGGCTGACTGGTCAGATGCACTCTGCTTATTTATTTGATTCACTAAACCTGACATGTGGAATCGGTGACACTAAAGCTGTGTACACTGCCTAAACACTAAATTCGGTGGTTCGCTATGTCACTTCCACAAAATGGAGCACTGAAAAAGCTGAATTTCACCATTACATGGTGCAGTTCACTTTAAGAAGGGGAAAATATACAAAGCTTACAAGAAATTCTGCTGTAAACAATTGTGGCAAAAACAGCTATTTAGGCAGGATGTCATGCGTATGTATCAAAAAGACTGGTATAGAAGTGGGCAGATTTTTGAATTTGGAGAAAATTTGATCTGACACAAACTAGGTTTAAAATGTGATTTGGGCAGATTGAGCTGTAGGGGCATTGTGGCAGCAAAATGCAGTGCTTGCCCTGCTGGCAAAGAAGTGCTTGGATACTGAGAATTGCCCCAGAAATGGTTTCTATGGTTAATTTATTAGTTTATTTGGGTCAGTAAGGAACATTAACGCATACTGCCATGTACACTAATATGGTTAGATTTTTTACACTTTTTTTATTAATTTTTTTTTCATTGTTATTGTGTTGTCAGACCCCGAGGTGCAGGCGGCCCAGGCGGACCCCGCAAGCAGAAAGAGCTCCCGACAGAGCCTCCATACACAGCATACGTAGGCAACCTGCCCTTCAACACAGTACAAGGAGACATAGATGCTATCTTCAAAGACCTCAGCGTGAGGAGTGTGCGACTAGTCCGAGACAAAGAGACCGACAAGTTTAAAGGTGAGTCACAATTAAAAGCTTAATAATAAAACCTCAGTATCTGCCTGCCAGTAATACATTTTGTTCTGACCTTCCTTTTAGGTTTCTGTTATGTCGAGTTTGATGACTTGGAATCTCTGAAAGAGGCTTTGACGTATGATGGGGCTGTGAGTAGCTTGTATTTGTTTTTAAAAAAAAATAAAAATAAAAAAAAAAGTATTAATACAGACTGTGCTGATATGCTGGTGCTCTCTTTTACAGCTGCTTGGAGATCGATCACTGAGGGTGGACATTGCTGAGGGCCGGAAACAAGAGCGAGGCAGTGGGTTTGGCTTCCGAAAAGACGACAGAGGTACTGGTCTCTGAGTCCACTCGTCATAAAACTCTTCATATTTTCATAAGTTCATAAGACA
Organism: Stegophilus panzeri; assembly: GCA_024331685.1. NCBI lineage: Eukaryota > Metazoa > Chordata > Actinopteri > Siluriformes > Trichomycteridae > Stegophilus > Stegophilus panzeri. The sequence goes on along the minus strand of JANDJT010000071.1, from coordinate 12,207,258 downwards.
TTTAATGTTTGTAATTTTTTTTTTTTTTTTTTTTTTTGCAATAACTATTTCAAATACTTTTAACTCTTCACTTACTGTCTTTCAATCAGCATTGCCTACTCAAATCCAAGTCTTAGTAAGAACTAAGTGAGTAACAATTCAGTTGGCAAGAAATGTACAACACAGCAAATCAAATCATATGCATTTGAAAATTCTATTACAATAAATAAAGCTCAGTGCTGTCACATTTTAATGACTTAATAAGAGTATTGCACACTGCAATACGACCCCGTATGAGACATATCTAAACTAAATTGAAATAAACCATGTCTTGACTTTCACAAAAATGAAACAAAATGGAGGTCAGATGATGCTCGCAGAGCAAAGAAAGGCCATTTTCATTAACATGAGAGTATATATGAGGCTTGCATAGTGCTGCGTTTACGTCTTTCATTCATTCATCATCAGTAGCTGCTTTATCCTGGTCAGAATCACGGTGGTTCAAATGACTATTTTGTTTATATTTTGAGAAATAGAACCAGAGCAGGTAGGATTGGTGAGAATTCCTTCAGTAATGCTCACAAAGAAAGCTCCTAATTTTGTATTTTTCCTTTCAGTAATTCAACCAAATGGGCTGTTATGCTGAATATCTGTTCAAATAGTGTGCTAAAGATTCCATTATTGAATATCATAATTAATTGGATTATGATTAGATTAATCAAATCTAATTAGATTAGTCACAATTAAAAGCATAATAATAAAACCACAGTATCTGCCTGCCATTACTTTTATAAATTCAGAATATAACTTTGATTAATGTATCTGTATTTTTGATTAGTCACACTTAAAAGGGACTTGTTTTGTGTATTTTTAAGTCACTGGATAAAGATGTAGGTTATTTGAACAATAATACATTTTCAGATATTTTTTATAAGAATATTTACCCAATAGTCACGGAGTCCTTTGTTCTAACGTTCAACTAAAGCACTACAAAACCATCAAAATAATGGTTTTATGAGTAAGATGTACACGATAGGGAATGGTCAGAACAGTTAAAAATACTGATGCTCTTCTCTGCATCTCCTGTGGTGTTCTTTTTATATCCCTCACTTCCTGAAGTATTTGCATGATTTGATTTGTAGGCTGTCCAAAGTGAGGTACTTTTATTCCAGTATAATTTAACTAGAATTTTACAACTAAGTCAAATAACTTTGATTTTAGTAGGTGACTGTTCACTTCCTGCTCATTCTTCATTCACTACAGTGTCTTTCTTTTCCCTTATTTTTTTCTAATAGCAAATAATCCTATATCCTAGGCTTCCCTGATCTCTCCTCTTAGCTTCACGTCCATGTGAACTGCTTTCCCAAGGCTGCCTTTCTGTGAAAATGGTTCCACCTTTCCTAGCAGTCTGACTAACCAGGGCATGGCAGGAGATCACTTTAGCAGAACCAGTGTGTGTGGGTGGCTCTCTTCAGCCACACACATTTTCTTTAGATTGCAGTGTGTTTTAAACGTAGCCCCATGTGCATTTCAGGCCGCGGTGCCTCACGGGGGCCCAGAGGAGGTGGACGAGACTCCAGAGATGACTACGACCACTCAGGAGGAGGTGCGATGAGTGGGAACAAAGGCATATGGGCAAAAAAAAAAGCCTGTTGTACAGGTCTAGTTGATCTAGCTGGTAGCTTTAGTATACTCTGTCATAGAAATGAAGAGATGCTGTAATATTCCCTTGTCTTTTCCATAGATTTATTTATTTTATTTTTTTTAATCTTCATGATGTCATAGGGACTCCATCTCATTGCCATCAGTCGTATTACAGTCTCACTGCTGGTGTGGAAAGAGATCCCTTTTAGGAGTTGTCTATAAATACTGATCTGACATAAGAGCTTTATTGTAATTATTTTGAAGCATATATTGAAGATCAGTATTTTGGTACAACTTGTGTTTTAGAGGTGTTGGTACATGCATTAAAATCTGCTTTTTCTTTCCAGCCTCAGGGTTTAGAGATGATGACTTCATGGGTGGGAGGAGTCGTGGAGTTGGTCGTCCTGGCGACAGACGGGGTGGCGGTGGTGGAATGGGCCGCTACAGAGATGGACCTCCACGTGGAGGCTCAACAGACTTCAGAGAACCCTCTGATGGTGTCATAGCTTTATTAATGCTTAATTTGTATGCATATTGTTTCTATAAGAGATGTGAATGCTTGTGCAGGTCTTGTATGTTTTAATGAGTGATTATATTCTTGGCTTATTTTTAGATTTGAGGCTGGTTGACAATATTATTATTATTATTATTATTATTATTATTATTATTATTTCCAAAAAAAAATCATGAGTATATGGGTGACAAATTAAAGGAAAAATCTGAGACTCTGGCATGCTATGGAGGGAAGCTTCTCCAAATCAGTGAAAATTTATTCTGTCTGATCTTTTATTCTTTGAAACATTTTCTATCCTGAGGGGAGTAGTCTCTTCCAAAATGCCCCACCACTATCCACCTGGCATGAGGGCTCACTGAGTGATCTGCTATATGAACTGATGTAAACCAAATCTCATAGCCACCAGATCTCAACCCAGTTGAACATCTGTAGAAGATTTTGGAGCTATGGCTTGGACAGCAGTCTTGAACACCACCATAATTTAAAAAAAAAAAAAAAAAAAAAAACAGTTGAGGGAAGAATGGTGTTGTGTTCATCCCTCCTGTACAGTTCTTGAGACTTGTAGAATCTGTTGCATGGTGCATTGAAGCTGAAGGCAGCTTGTCATGGCCCAACACCCTACTGAGATACCTTGATTGAACATTAGTTTAATGCGGTATTTACTTTTTACACGTTTGTAGTGCGTCTGAAACGGCACTGTAGTGCCCCCTGTTGGTGGTCTGTAGTTAGCTTTTTGTTTCCGTAGCCTGTTATCTCAGCTGAGTCAGTAGCTCAGTCATTGTTTTGATCCCATTGGCAGGCCTGAACAACCTATCTACATCTTCCATTAGCACACAGTTCAGCATTGTTTGTGGCAAGCTCACAATGATGTATTTTGCCACACTTCCACTTTGCGATACAAATTTGCAGCACCTGATAGCTGAGGGCAACAATGTGTTTTAGAAAGTGTAATATATAGCAATGTTGACTCTCTTTAGAGTGCTGTAATGCTTTCTGCTTTCCTCAAGGCTGTATTTTTCTCTCTTCTTCAGAGGAAAGAGCACAGAGACCGAGGCTACAGTTGAAGCCGCGCACAGTCTCCGAACCCCTGAACCAAGTGGCCAACCCAAATTCGGCCATCTTTGGGGGTGCCAAACCCAGGGAGGAGGTAATATCCAAAGACAAACACTAAAGAGACTGCAGCCTCCCTCAGTATGCTGAGATGGATGGATGGAGGGAGGGATGGAGTGGGAGGGGGGCCAGGGGAGAGGAGAGTGCAGGACCAGGACAAGAAGACAAAATGAAAAAGAGAAAAGAGAAAAAAAGTGTCATCATGCCAACAGGAATATGATAAGACTCTGTCATCATTCCTAATAGTTAGAGATGAATCCCTCCTTCAGAATCCAATTTGATTTTAATATATTTATTCAAGAATGAAAAATATGATTAAAAAAAACATACTTTCATGACACAGTTGCGCACGCGCACACACACACATACACAAATGAGCAGCTCGTGAATGCATGTCAAACAGATCAATTGTTTTTACATCCATCCCTGCTTCCCTGTAAATAGTGCCTGCTCTGTACTGTAGTTTGTCAGGGGAAAGCTCATTCACATTCTTTGTGGTGCAAAAAGGGTTTGATAGCTGCTCTCTCAAATGGAATCCAAACTGTTTTTAAAAAATTAAGTCATGTTACTCAACTCCCCTGTCACAGTTTTGTGCAGTTGTAACAATGCAGTTTGGATGTGGATTTAATTTGATACAGCCTCTTTACCTGCAGGAGGTTATAGATACATGTAACTTGTGCTTTTCAAAAAAAATTTCTTTTGTGCCGGTGACGCAGATTATACTGTCAGTGGATATTTCCCCTGCCTTCACTCCCTTTTGGTTTTTTCCCTTTTCTTAAATGTTAAACCTGGAAACATTGTAGATTTGATGTTTTCAGAGGAGGCACAAGCAGTTTTATGTCCTGCATGGTCACTGCACCAGCTCTCACTTGTTTTGTGGAGATCCCTCCTGGTAAAAAAACAAAAACAAAACCTAGATCTATATATTTGGATGCACATTGGGTTACTAGGGTGGTGCTCTCCTAGCCCTGGTTGTGTTTAATGGAAATTTGGCTCAGTAAAGCTGTGTAGTAGAATTGTACAAGCAGTGTTCAGTTTTGGGGTGAATGTAAAATAGAACATTTCATGAACAGAAATAATGAAGTTTCTTTTATTAGCTTACTGCAATCTCCTGTTCACATGGGACTGATTTTGTTATTTGGTCACTTTGTTCATCAAAATATTAGGTGTTACCTTTCAGCCTTTGTGAAACAGGCCCTTGTGAAATCATTGTTCTTATTTTTTTTGTTTTCTTGTTTAAGAATTGATATAGCTGTGTGGCTGCATTATTCCGGAAGGCTAGACTGGATCTACGGGCTTTGGCCAGCAAAAAATCTTTCAAGGTGCCAAGCTTCTCCGCTTGGCTAAAGAGAAGATGATTGAAAACAGGCACGGCATGGGTTAACACCCACCCGTGACTATCTGCTATAAATGAACTTCCTACACACCTAAGCGAGCCTCTGAGGACAGTGGCTTCAGTTTCATTCTGTTGCCTTTGGGTAAGGACCTTACAGTATCTGCTTTTGTCTCCTTTTCCCAAGGCATTATCATGTTAAATCAATTTGAAATGTAAGAAAACAAATAATTGCTACCCAGTTGTGTGTTCTGTATTGCTTCCTAACTTGCTGCTCAGTTTTTGAAATATTTTAGTTTCCACTGTCTTAACCATTAAACGGCTTAAATGTTAGGAGAATCTGAATAGTCATTTGTTTCGTACACAATTCAACATTTTGGAAGATTTTTTTTTGACCATGTCTGTATAATCCAGGTGAGAAATGCTTTCTGCGATTAAAGACAAAGCCACACTATGAGTAGAAGAGTGAAATGAAAGCATGATAGATATGAACATGGATATCAGCTACAGTATCAGTCAGTCTATTAACTTCCACAGCATGTACTTCATCCAAAAAAATAAGAGGGTTAGCTGTGGATCTCTAACACAGTCAGTAATACTGCCTTCACATAGGAAACTTATTAAACAAGCATCTCACACATTTCCGGTCAAGGTGACATCAGGCACTCGTCTTGTCTACTATTAGATCAAGCATAGATTTCTCTTTGGGTATCCATGTGTCAACCATTTTATTTTACATTTTACTGAACATGAAAGACGTAGAGAATTTTCTTACTGTACTATAAAAAGAATTGGCTGTTTTTATTCTTTTTGTTTTTCTTTTCATTTTCCTACACTGTTTATGGCAATAAAATGTATCATCTTACAAGTGTTTCTGATGAATATCATGACTCACATTTACAGCACATGAGAGGTTCATGTTGGACAATGCAAAAATAACCACATCTATGGATTGGGACACTGGTGGTTTAAGTGTTTTCTCACCTAATTCATGACTCCAGCTTCATACTATCTTTTAACTTCATTTATCTTTTAGTATTTGGTTGCACCGGTAAAATATGCCGGATGGTTTATATGTAGGTTCAGTGTCAATATTTTTGTGTTTTTGCAAAATCCCCATTTCTAACAGGACAATTAATACTTCTTTCACAAGGTGTAGTCAAAGCATCTACCCCAGCAGTAGAATTTAACTGAACTATCATGCTTCGAGTTTTGTGAAGCATTATATTGCCCTTATATCACAGAGATGTCTGATTCTCAGATCTGATTCGTCAAAAGGTGTTGATTAATTTTCTCTGCAGCTCTGAAAGTACTTTAGGCTGTAAGGCAAATTACAGGTTTATAGTAACGTGCTTGTTTTAATAGGTCATCAAAAATCTGGTTTAAACGTTTTATTATTTTTATATATATATATATATATATATATATATATACACATACATACATATACATACATACATACATACACACACACAAAATTATGAAGCTTGGAGATGTTTACTTAACTTGAATGGAACTTCCTGCAACTGTTATTTCTCACATTTACAAAATTAGGTGATTATGTTCACCCATCAGTGTAAATGTCTCTTTATGTATAGAGACAAAAGAATGAGGTTTAATCATTGTCTGATGGTGAAGTTAGTGACTGTTTATTTGTGAAGATACTGATGAATGAAAACATGGTGCACCCCCCAAAAAAACTTTCAGCTTTGGCTATATTCTTTCAACAGTATGTACAAAGCAAATTGAAGTCACAATTTTTTAAAAACCTTTCCATGAATTTTGTGCCATCTGGCTATCTCTATAGTCCGACGTGGATGGATCATACTGTACAATTGTACCTTTCGGCAAGCGTCGCATCGAAGCCATTTATTTCAGAAGTGGCGCCGCGCTGCAAGTTACAAAAAATACCGTGTCAACCGCTACACACACTCCACGCGCTCGACCGCCCACTCCGCGATGACGTCATTTTTGCCGCGCGTGCGTTCTCAACCAATGATGTACTGGAGCTACGCAAGGACCGCCTACTCATTTGCATGTTGCACACGGAATAGTAAAAAGAAATAAATATATAAATAAATATGGAAATAAATACATGCGGGAATAAATAAATATAAAAATGAATGAACGCATAAATAGCTATAAAATATATGGGAAAAATAAGTTAAAGAATAAAAGTAAATTTAGAAAGTAATAAATGAAGGAAAAAAGTAATACAAAAATAAATTTAGGATTAAATGTAATTAAAAATGAATCATCTTTGTTTTATCAAGTCATTTATTCATTGATTTATTTTCCTATTATTACTTTTATTTATTTATCTATCTATTTATTTATACATTTATTTTTGATTTCTGCAGGTTTGGTCCTCCTGCAGGTTTGGTGAAGAAACAACTGTTTATAGTTGCTGTAATTGGAGTGATAACTGGAACTAACTTTTTTCACAGACATTCCACATCATTAAATATAAATACCGTAATTTTAAGTGCATTTTTGTTGGACTTTATGGGTGCAAAGCAGTTTTAATAAACATTTACACATCATATGAAGTATATTCTAAACAATAGAGACTGGGATAAACATGTTTCTGATTTCAGCAGAAAGCCTACAACTAAATGTACAAACAAACCAAACACACCATGCACTCTTTATGACCACACTCATTTAAACTGTTGCCTACTGTAAGTCATGGCCAACAAAATTCTTTTGGAGCATTGACATTTTAAAATATTGTTTTCAATATTAGGAATGAGAATAAAGACAGTCTGTCTCAGTGCTTTTCAGCTTGCAACCACTAGAGGTCATAATCTTACTATTCACACGCTAGCATTTCCTATTCGACTGTATTCAATACTCTAAAAGCATATCAAGGGAGAAACACTAGAACGTGTGCAGTGGGTTCCTGCTTACTCTAAAAGACTTCAGCTCCTTCAGAAGATAAAACATGCTCCAGTACACACTGTCGACGTTTACTTCCAAAACCAGCTTGTTCCTGTGGTGAACAGCCAGGCTTTCAAATCTCTGTACCATCTCAGTGATTTCACCATGGATGATAAAGGGCTGGAGATGATGTCTCAAGGAAGTCCACCACCATCTCCTTTTTCTAGAAAATGGTTGCTCTGATGCCATTCCACTAAGCTGTCAGTCAGGCTCCTCCATCCCCTCACTGATACACTCCTCAATGACTGTGTTGTCTGAGAAGTGTGGTAACATGAACTGGACCATATCTACAGAGCAAATCCAAATATTATAAAAGGGACTAGATTTAAAGGAGCATTTGGGTAGTTGTAACCTTCAATATAATTCTGAAACCATGTGCAGACACATGCATTAATGCTGCATTAACCTTTACTTATTGACAGCATGCTATATGACATTAATAAACATGGTAGCAGGTATTCTGAACCATTTTGCATCCAGGGACTGAAAAATGTACAGTTCCCATCACTACTGTGGCACAGATTAAAATCCAACTACTCAAACATTAATGTGTTCTGAAATATTTATTTAATTGAGCCATTAGAGCTTTTTCCCCCTGAACTCTGAAACCACGCAACCCAAAGCAGTTACAGTGTGTTAAAAAGTTTAGCATTTTGTATCATATTTACAAGTTTTCTTTGTTTGAATTATGTTATTGTTAGATTGCTTAGAGCTAAAATTAAATAATAACTATTCCAGTAATAGCTGACCATAGTTTATCTTGATCTCCATCAACATTCCATTTAAAAAAATATTTATAATATGGTGGACTCCATGGCTATATGTCCTGCACCCTGGGGACTTAAGGCATGAAATGGTATACTATGTTTAGCCTACTATATAGGCTACACATAGTGTGTGAACAACATAAACAACATAAATTTCCAAGTGGGTGGCCAGATCTGTCTTTGTGGTGTACTGCATCCCACAATGTAGTGCAGTCACATCATTTTCACCGTAAAAGACAGAAAATTGATATCAAGAAGGCAGCAATGACACCCAGCTCATTAGCAGAAACTAAACAATAATGTATTTGGCTTTATCTTCACTAAATCTTATGTTATCTTTACTTTTTCATGAATGTTTGACATTATGGAGCAGATTTTTTTTTAAAGCTCTTCAATTCATAACTTAAATCTTGGATGTCTTCGATCTTGGTTCAGAAGGTGAATGCTAATTAGCCTCTCATGCTAATTATGGCGTTACTACATTCTTGTGAAACCTGTTCCAAAATTCTCCTTTAACCAGCAAACAGAAATACTTTTTGGATTACGGTAACTGTGAATAAACTGACATTGTAAATGATACAGTCTGAGGAGCAGCTGTTTCCACAACAACATTTGACTTACAGGAGGAGACATGACAGTGTAAAAAAAATAAATACTGCTTGGGTGGTCTGTCCAGGTACAGATAAGTCAAAACAGGCTGAGCTGGCAAAACCTCTAAGTGTTGGCAGATGAAATGTTTCTAATTTCCCTAACAGTAAAGAAACTTTCTAGAAAACAACACAACAGTAAGGCAACAGGAAAATCTCAAACATTTATTAACCAATTTATTAAGACAGACAGATAGATAGATAGATAGATAGACAGACAGACAAACAAACTAAATGAATAAATATACAAGCTACAATGCACTGCAATGCAATACAGCACGCAAAAATGAGATAATATACTTTAAACTGAATGTAATCACATATAATTAAACTAAGCCGTTGACCACGTTATGTTTGTCCACCACCATGATCAGCTCTGTCTGTGTTTTCGTAGCTAGTATCTGGTCTGACCAAGCTGGAGTTTTAGCAGGATGGTGTATTGTATTCAAGTGTGCTATTTGGAACACACACCGCGCAGTCAGTTTAAGACATGCCCTCTGCCGACGACGTGCGCGCTCCCGACCTTTTCACGTTACCAAAGGTCACGCGCACGTACTACAAAACTACCAACAATAGCGAATGAGACGTTGAACTGTGAAGTGGAAGTGGGCGAGTTTTACTATAAACTCATGGGCTTCAGGTCAGGCAGTAGGATTATTGGAGAAACTTGTGTTGTGCCTACACTGGAAAATCATTTTTCGGATTCTGCATTTGTTGGACTAGAGAAAACTTTTGAGTTGTGTTGTGCAGCTACGGAAAGTGAGTAAGTTATCTCGCTCTAGTTTGAAGCCGTAGCCAACTTCGCTAACCAGGTGATCCATAAGGACAGATAGTTGTTAGTAATTAGACACGAGTATGAGCTGACGGTTACAGCTGGCTTCCTGGGGGTTTCTACCGAACTTTCTAGCTGAAGTTAAGTCCATGCCGTGGTTAGGGATATCCATTAAAGTTTCATTTTGAATACCGACCGGATTCAATCTCCTGAAAACTTCTCTATAGGGTTTTTCTTTTCTGACCCGCTGATAAAATGAAAGTGCCCTGACTTTCACTTCCTTTAACAATGCCGTGTGTGTGTGTGTGTGTGTGTGTGTGTGTGTGTGTGTGGTGCAGTCCCAGCCCACTCATTTCATTTTTAATTTAATTTATCCTCCTATTGTCATGATTTCAGTTGGTCAGCTGTGCTCTTTGTCATTGAAAAAAACTTTCCAGAAAGAAACAGAAACTAAAGGCATCCTTTCCCGAGGCAATTCTCTATTCATGTGCTCACATTAACAGCTGTGTTGATTTGTCAGTATGTAAGAGATCAGGAGTGGAAGTGTGTTTCATGGGATTTGTTGTGATTCCTGCATATTGCACTGATGATGAGGATAATAATACATTCCCCAGACTCACATGCTAGTATTGTTTCCTCTTTATAGATGTGTATGTGATATGAGCTGCACTTCTCTCAAGCTGACACATTACACAAACATCACTGGATCGTAGTCAAGGTAAGGACACTTCGAAAACCTTCAGCTACTTATTTCAATACGTGACATTTTTGTGAGTTGAAAGAATACTAATCGTATCTCTGTTCACCACATCTGGAGTGTATGAGAAATACAGACATGACCCCAGACACGAATTTCAACACGCTTGTCTGTATTGCGAAAAATCAAATGGAAAGCCTGTTACTAGAAGTCGAAGGGCGGTTGTTGAATTATGTCGATAAATATTTCAAATGTGCATTTATCCAAATTGGTACAGTCTAAGAAAGAGGTCGTAGGATTAAACAGACCAGAAGGAATGTCTTACCCAAGCATATGTATTTAGTTTTATGTATATTTCCGACACATGAGCAATACAATAAGAAGATTGTTGTGGTTTTCTGGCATTTCAGGCACGTTCAGACAGAAACTGAGGTGTGTTCTGATTCCTGTTTTTACACTAATAATGCATAAGCACATATTCCTCCCTCTGAATAAGTAGTCCCAGCTAGGAAAGGACAAAGTATAACAATTTAAAGATTCATTTATAAAGGTGTTTGACTTAAAAAGTGTACAAAACTTTGTGTATTAAACATTTACTGACTGACTCAACAGCTGCCCTTAGACTTCAGTGATATGTGTGTTTTGAATAAACTGGTTGTTCTTTTTAAAATTCTCTTGTGGTGATTGTACCTATGCTTTAGATGCACTCGGTAGTATTTCTTTAAAGTGGTTTCTCAGTTTTTCACCAAATTATACACATCATAGCAGCAAAGCTGAGGTGATGCTGCAAATGTAGTGTACCAAAGTTTGATTTGTGCTGTCTGTGACCAGCAAATCTTATAGTGAATTCTTTACTTCAGGTATGTGGACAGTCAGATACTTGCTTGGTCATGTGAATCAATGAAGCACTTACCATTTTTCTTCAGGTGTTACCCCCACCCTATTTTCTCCCCAGTTTGGTCACTTGCTATTTCCTACCCATCACTTAGCTCACTTAGCTCTCCCCTATTATACGACAGCAACCAACTGGGCAGGGTGACGTCTCAAACGTACTTCCTCCATCTTTGGCAACTGCTTCTCATCCTGCATCACAGCTCAGCGTAACACTTAAAGTAAACCACAACACTTAAAATAACCCCCTTCCATGTGCATTAACCCATAGTTGGATAGTGTCTCCTGGAAGGTTGGCACAAATGACTGTGGCATAGTCAGGATTCAAACTCGTGATCACCCACCAATAGGGTGAATGCTTTTCTCTTCTGTTCCAAGTGTTTTCAGGTACTCAAAACAAGTTGGTCATTCCATTTATGATCACTTGTATCAGGAATGAGTGATCAAAGATGTTGCAAATTAGCAACTGCGTAAACTTCTATAATTGGCATTCTGTGACGAACCAAAAATGAAAGTGCTTGCATGTGCAAGTCATGTGCAAGATCACCAGTTGCAGTGTTGTGGCTGAGCCATGTAGGGCAACCCATCTGACAACGAAATATCAAGGTTGAGCATTTCAAACTACACTGTCAGTTGAATGTTTAAGGCCCACCTTCCAATACAATGGCTATGATCGAATTTGATGTAATCATGACTATGCCCTACTCCCCCCTGAATACTTCACCTTTCATAGTGAAAACTCTGAACGGTCTCCTCTTAAAGAATCAGAAGTAACAGCCATTTGGAACACTTGAATATTATTTTATAAAGCTAAAGCCGGTGTTTTTATTGTTGGCACGGTCACTGAATGGACAGATGGCTTAAGCTGTGAAAATGTCCCTAAGCTGCCACAAAATTCTATTCACTGCTGCTGTTTGATTTAGTCTTATTTTGTATATTTATTGAGGCAAAACAACTAAGTACAAACTATGCTGATGTGCTGTTACCAATACCAAGGTGGCAATAAAAAAAAATAAAAAAAAACATGAAACCTCCATCAAACACTTTACTTGCTACAGTGTTATTTCAGCTGTTTTCTGTTGAATAGATGTTGACATATAGATGAAAAGCTTGACCAGAATGTATGCAAAATCATATAGGACTTTTATTTAGAACTTACTGTTAGATTAGTTGTGTGTCACTTTGTTAAGAAATACAGTATTTCTGATGTAGCTTGTAAGTTATTCTGCTAATCATTTCAAAGCTAATGTTTTACATTTGCGTTTAGTCATTTAGCAGACATGCTTTTCCAGAGTGACTTACCAAACATGCAAACAGGTGAATGTGCAGCAAAACAAATCGCCCAGGGCATCTGCAGGGATTCATAAACTAAAAGACAAGAGACAAATGCTAGTTTTTGAAAGTTGCAGAGTTGTTTAGGTGGTACACTGTATGGCCAAATGTTTGTGGACACCTGACCATCACACCCATATGTGTTTGGTTCTTTTCCAAACTGTTGCAGCAAAGTTGGAAACACACAATTGTCTAGATTCTAGAATATCTTTGTATGCTGTAGCATTACAGTTTCCCTTCACTGGAACTAAAGGGCTCAAACATGTTCCAACAAGATAATGTCCATGTGCACAAATCGAGGTCTTTAAAGATATGGTTTGCCAAAATTTGAATGGAAGAACCCGAGTGGCCTGACCTCAATCCCACTGAACAATTTTGGGATGAACTGGAATGCTGACTGGCCAATTTGCCCAAAATCAGTTTCTGACCTCACTCATGCTCTTGCTTTTGGCTGAATGGGCAAGAACTCCATCTGGAATGGGATGTTCAAAAACCACATTTGGGTGTGATGGTCAGGTGTCCACAAACGTTTGGCTATATAGTGTAGAAGATAAACAGTAACTAATAATTACAGTAAATTAAAAAGTCATTCAAGAAGTCATTCAAAAGGCAATCAATGAAAGTGTGAAAACAAAACTTGCCATCACAAGCAATAATTCAGAGATGACCATCATACAACAGCTATTTATCTTCCTTAGGAACATTAGGGAAGAGTGTGATTCTTTGATATGAATCTATACCTAGATCTTTTTTGATCATGGGATTAGTGAGAGAACGGCACTCACTCTTTATTTGCTCAAGTGTGATGAAAGTTGGCACAAGGCGAAAGTAACTTCCAATTTGTGACAGTCCATTGACTACATGGATGTTTACACAGCAGGAAATTGTTCTTACATAAAGCAACATGGGGAAAAAAGAAAATGAGAACTGATCTAATGATTCAGTCTCAGTGTTTCAGACATAAGCAGTTTTAGGGGAGATTTAGTAAGTGGACTTTTTCTGTTATTCCAGCATTTGCTTGTGTTTATGGTTTTTGTGACTGATTACTGTGAATTCACTTTTGTGAAGGAATATATCTACACATGGATTTGTCACTTACGCACTGTCAGTGTTTAATATGAACCATACTGGTTAACCATATACATTTTATAATCAGTCCCGCCAGGATTTCGCGATTTCACGATCACATAAATTATCACAAAATCAAGCAAACTGCAATATTCGGAGGAGCTTGCAGTTTGCAAAATACCGCAGATTTGGGCCAAGACATGTCATGTGACCTCATCACAACGTGCAATCAGTCAAAACTCTTTTCGATTCACATGCGTCGAACATGAGTACAGCTAAAAAGTCTCATTCACCAACAAACATCACTGCGAAAGACCATGCAAAACAGTTTAGTGCAATTACAATTTAGCCAATTCAAGTAGTTTTCTACAAAAATCTCTGCAAGTTGCATCGCAAATTTTTTAAAAAGCCACAGCAAAATCAAGCATTTTTGGCTGCAACAGTCACAAAAAAATTCCACTAAATACTTGACTGTATACTGTATAATTGAAGATTATATAAATTTTAGGCTTATTTCTCGATTATTGAATCTAATTTCAAGCTTAAAGTGCAAATAATCATAAATGATACTTTTGGGATGAGGCTGGAAATAAGGCTGCTGTTTATAAAAAAAACATTTTTATTTTCGTGGCTCTGACAATAGTTCTGGCTGGAAGGCAAATCACAGGTTTTTATGTCTTCAAGATGGAGGGTTTTGTGGATTTTCAGTAAAATGACCAGCTGTATTTTCTGTCTTTTGAACTTCAAGACAGAAAATGAGGAGGCTATTGAGGGAATGGCTGTTTATGGCTGATGTAAGTGATAGCAGGAGCCAACTTGTTCCACCACATTAAATATAACTATAAAATGTTGTTTGGTTTTTTTTTGTTTTTTTTTTTAAAAAGACCTAACATTTTTAAAATAAAGAGTTCGCATTTCCAAATTCCTTTGTTATAATACATCACTTAATTTACTATGGTATAAGAAAAATAAAACTCTTCATGTAATTATTCATGATCGTGGCCAAACCACTCTGTAGTTGGTTATTTTTTCTATAGTATCACATCCTGTCAAGTTTTATTCCTTACTTTTATGGTATGCTAAAGCCTAGAAATGTCCAATACTTGAATTTGTGCTGTATTTTCCACAGAAACAACTGCATGTCTTGTGGGCAGTCAGTAGTGTCCTGTATCCTATTTCTCTCCAAGCTGTCTTGCCAGAGCAGTGTTATTGTCTGTTTGGGCCTGTGCTGTGGGGCTGTACGTCATTTGTCAGAGGGAGTGCCCCTGCTGCCTTATTGAACTTTGCATGGCCTGCTGTGCTTCCTGACAACGGCTAATATGTATATGAGAGAGACCTATATCACCTGCGGCTATTAAGATGATTTTTCTTCTAGGACGCATTTAAGAATGCAATTGATTAATTTGATTAATTACTGTTAAAACATAGTGGGTAATATAAATTATTCTGTCTTCTTTCACTTTGATTTCCATTAAAGTGTTGTTTCAGAAATACATATGTTAGATCACAACAACCACTTTTCCACTATGCAATCATAAAACATAGAGGCTAGTTGAGCCATCCATTTATCAGGCAGCATATCAGGAATTTCTGTAATATGATACTTTACTCTGCAATGTCAGATTCAGTAACAAGTCCTTCAGAAAATATGAAAATGTTAGTGATTTGGTTATTTGGCACTGCCATTGTTTTTTCATGTGAAAAATGTTTATTTTCTCTGGAATAATGATAATCATGTTATTTCATGGTGAAATGATCAGCTTAATAAATATAGTGAAGAGGTGTAATATACAGGTATGAAAATATACTGTAATAAGAAAATGTTAGCAAGGCCCATTGGTAGTTACACATGCTACTAAATAGTATGTTTTTAAATAAATTATTGAATTTTCAAAAAATATTATTAGTTTCCACAACTAATACTTGCAGTGTTCTTCTACATGGAATTTAATGTGATCATTTTTGAAAATGTAAGCAGACTTGATTTGCTAAGACCTCATGTTTGTCTTGAATTCTTGAGAATTCAATTATTCATTTCAATTTCAATTCATTATTATAATTATTTGTTCATTCATATCTTCTCTTTACATCTTACTGCAAATAAATGTTACTTTCAGTCTGGGCGAATAGTCACTAAGGTGTACTTTGAAACACAGATGTTGCTTAAATACAGCACCATCATCTTGTATTTTCTATCTAGCTTGTTGTAAAGGCTGATTACCAAATAAAGCCAACTAGATAAGGTTCCCAAACAAAGGTGGCTAGTTAACGTTAATGTAGACTGTTGGAAAAAGTCATCATGCTTAAATGTTGCATTCATATACTGTAACTAGCTATCTGTTTAACTGAGAAAATGTTTATTACGAATGAATTGGTTGGTCTCTGTGATAATGGGTCCAGATGCCATCCTGTGAATTTTTCATATTGTTCCAGCTCTGATATAATGTGTAATTTCTTGCATGATATTATAATTTAAAAATGTTCTTTAACAAGGCTTTCCCTAACCTTCGTCTTCACTGCTGTTGCTGTTGTCTTCATTTAGAAACTATTACCCCAGGGCAATGTGAATCTGTGTAGCCATGGAAGCAGTTGTGTCTTTATTGTTTGACTTGGGTTACCACTGTAGACTATTAATAGAGGACAGTAGAGTGCGGGTAGTCCTGCTGTGCCTTTTCTTCCTTGTTATTGGATACCTTCGTTTGTCCTAGCATTCTCTTTCATGGGTTTGCTTTTACACATGACCTGCTGGTATGTGGCCTTTTTTCACAGGTGAGAAGAACTTTAATGGTATGTTAAAGTCATTATAATTTATAAACTGTTACTTTGCAATATGTCATATATTCACAAATTGTTAACTTTATATATCATAGATTTTTATTAACCTCGGAATCCATAGCTAAAATACACTTCTGTAATTTTTGACTATATGTGTCGGTTATCATCCAGCCAGATAGAAAGCTGTTTATATGAGGTGACTTTAGTAGGTCTTCAGTTACACTGTTTTTGTTCAAATACAATTTTAGATATACACAGTTGCCTGTAAAGAGTTCATAAATTTCTGAAAATGTGTAATAGCTTGAGATAGCAAAGTACATGGATGACATTGTTAGCATGAAGGTCCATGTTGGATTTTGGCAACATTAATATAAATGTTATAAAATGGATAGTTTTGGTTCTGAAATCTGAGCTGTGTTCAAAGCCCTTGTAAAATACTCAATGTACACACCCCTGTGACAATAATCACAATAAATAAATTCTGGATTAAAGTTTTAAAACCATAAAACCATTACACTAATGCATAGTCAACAGTACATGATTTTCATAATCACAGAAATGCTTTGCTGCTCACAATACACTACTTTTATCATTTGTGATCTGTTGTTTTGTGGACTTGGCAGTATGCACACTATGCGAGCAATTACGACGAGGCTCACAAATATGATCTTTCACCTGGAGAGATGGCTTCATTCCCAAATCCCACTTTATCACAAAAAAAGACATGCCAAATAATTTCTTATGGAAGCAATATTATTGTCTACATTTTGCCCTCACCTTCTCACACAGATAGATGGATAATAGAACTGGATTCAGGGATCTGCTGCGCATTTCCTCTTTAGCCTCGATCTTGGGAGAAAACCATAGAACACTGTGGAAATAAGACACGAGCTTAAAGGTTAAAGAACAAAATAGACTAATTCCCATATACAGTCATATGGAAAAAATAAGTACACCCCATGGAAATTGTTGGGGTTTTTTTGACAAATTTGGACAAGCAAACATTTGAGCATCTTTGAAACTGTGCTTATTAATGAAATTGACGTACTTGAACAAAACCACAAAATTTGCTTTTTCAATCATTTATTCAACAGAAATATCAATAGATGTGAGGTTCTTCTGTGAAAAAAGTAAGTACACCTTTGGCCTCAGAAGCTAGTATTGCCCCCTTTAGCAGAAATAACTTCTTGTAGGAATTTTGCATAATTGTCCACCAGGCTTGCTGGAATTTTTGACCACTCTTCCATGCAATATTCTTTCAGTTGCAAGATGTTTGAGGGTTTTCTTGCATGTACTGCCTGTTTCAAATCCCCTCACAACATTTAAATGGGATTCAAATCCTGGCTTTCACTAGGCCATTCCATAGCCCTCCATTTCTTCTGTTTGAGCCATTCCTTGGTGGATTTGCTAGTGTGCTTAGGATCATTATCCTGTTGAAAGGTCCACTTTTAGTTCAACTTCAACTTTCGGACAGATGACCTCACGTTATCTTCAAGCACTCCTTCATATAATGCAGAATTCATTGTTGAATAAATGAATGCAAGTTATCCAGTCCCTGAGGCAGTGAAGCAACCACAAACCATAGCATTTCCACCACCGTGCTTCATAGTTGGTATGAGGTGATTCTCTTGAAAAGCTGTCTTTGGTTTCCGCCAAACATGTCTGCTGTTACTGTGTCCATACAATTCCATCTTTGATTCGTGTGTCCAGAGCACATTATTCCAAAAGGCCTGGTCTTTGCCTATATGCTCATTGGCAAACTGTAGTTTTGCAACGGCTTTTTCCTGGCACGCCTCCCATGTAGGCCATATTTGCACAATCTCTTTCTGATTGTAGAAGCATGCACTTTGACACCAACAGTTGCAAGACTTATTAGCAGATCCTGTGATTAAATTTTGTGGTTTTTGAAGTCGTTTGAAATCTGCGCCATTGATGTAATTTTTTTTTTTTTTTTTTTTTTTTTAAATACTTCTTCTTAAATCCCTTGCTAGACTCATAGGCATCCACAACCTTTTTTCTGAAGGCCTTACAGAACTCTTTAGATCTTGGCGTGATGACACCACACACCTCAATAACAAAGGGAACACCAGACACTAGATATGAGAGGTTTAAATAAGACAAGTTCTACCTGCACTCCTTAAGCAGGTTCTAATAACTGGCACCCAATCTTGAACACCTGGTTCTAATTTTATGGATTTGAAGGTATGATAAATGTAAGCGTGTACTTACTTTTTCCATGTAACTGATCTGTTTTTTATTAATTTAAATAGTGAAAATTACTTCCAAAATGTTAATTGTATGTGCCATTTTGATAGATTATCACCTTTATTAAAGGGCAGTTTCAAAGATGATCAAATGTTTGCTTGTCCAAATATGTCAAAAAAAAGCAGCAATTTCCATGGGGTGTACTTGTTTTTTCACATGACTGTACATGCACCTTAATGTAAAAGCTACATCATTAATGTTTCCAAGGGGCTATTAAATATACTATTAATACATTTAGAATACTTCTAAAGAGCTCGTAACAGTAAAAGAATAGCACATACTTTCATACTGTAAATAAAGTCATGTTGTTCTTTGTAGCTGGGAGAAATGGAGCTATTTGAGATCACATTGCATATTATTCTCTGACATGGACAAGCAGACAATGAGTACAGTAAGGACTTGAGTACAAATGAGGAGTACGTTTTACATCAATAGTAGGGTTAGATACTACTGAAATATATCTGTGTGCAATCACAAAGACCTAATTTTATGAGTATTATAAAGTTTTAAGATTAGGCTTCATACCCTGATCCCACATTTCACCAGGCTTTGGTCTTTAATTTTACAAGATCAAAAGTGCAGCATTTATTTGCAGAATGTTGGAACGATGCAAACAAAGATGTTTTGAAACAGCCAGGCTTCGGGTGGCTTCTTTTGTGCGTTTCAAAATGAGTGTCATCCTAGTAGGAGTTGTGTGGCAAGGCTCTTATATCTCAGCATGCACACACACTCTGAATAAATGATAGGAGTTCTACTTCAGCAACAAAACACCAAACCACCTGCTGGTACTTTGACCTAGTAAACTCACTCCTCAGTGTTCCTGATAAGAAGAGTCCAGTTTAGTCTCTTAAACTGCAATTTACACTTCAAGCTTTTGTTTCTCTAATTCCAGAGAGTTCTCAGTTTACTGTCTTTTAAATCACCAACATACATCCATAATGTCTAGCAGATAACTGCAGCTGTCCAAAGTTGTGAAACATAGGCCAACATTCTATGGATGAAATATCAAACTAAGCAGTAGGTTGGAAATTAAACTTGTGGTTTCATAATGTATACATTTAGTTATGCAGATGCCGGCCTCTGATTATACTGATAATGTGCTCTAGATGTTTAGTGCTTTGATACAGATTTAAAAAAAGTGCTTTAAAGCCATAGCTCACATCAAGACATGACAAGGTGTTGCACAACAGTAACAATAAATTATACACTACAAGTACCCCAAGAGTCTAGTTTGTTTTTGAGAGCATATTGGACTGAAATTATAGCAAATTTATTTAAAAATAATTTCATTGTTTTATTTCTGTTTCTTCAGGAAGTTTGTGGAGTATGTGGGCCAGTTGTTGTAACTGGCTCTGTCTGGACTCACCCACCGTGGAGGAAAACAGCAGCCGTAGATCAAGCTCACGCCATCAGGCGTATACTAACTCAGGCTATAGCAGCTCTAGTAACTCATCTCCCACAGCTCCAGAGCACACATGTAAGGCATGTGGAGGCCGCTTTGACACTCTTGAAAGAAAGGTAATGAACATATGAATATAATATATTAGTATTTTCCCTTCAGGTGTAGTCGGTATCTTGAAAGTGTGGTTTCCCGAGCGTGAGATCAATTAAGCTTAATAAAAATATTTGCTTAAGCATCTTGAGTCATTGTTAGTGAAACGTTTTGCTATTTTAATTCATTTCCACCAAAGTAGCTGTTCTAAGGAATCTTCCCAACTGGATAACACACCTATTTCAAACACTTGAAGGATTTGGTAATTAGTAGTTAAGTTGATGTACTGAGAACATGAAAACACTGCAATGCTGGCATTAGGTTGAAGAACAACATGAAATCGATGTTCTCGATTTCATGTTTTAAATTAAGTTAAAATATACAGCATTGCTTGCAGTCAGTCTTAAGCATTGTATAACTAGTATATTTATTATTCACTATGAAGAAATCATGATCTGTACCCACCCAATAGTGTGGTTTTCAACATATGACTTGTTGGAGCACAGCCTTTCCTAGAAACTTTTTCTGGGATTTCCCTGGGAGCATTGCAGTAAAGATCAGTAACAGATTTATTTACTAAATGAAGAACACAGGAAATGGACAGAGCACTGTGCACTCTGTCTAAGCTATTTTTTACACACAGCCAAATAGCAAAATGTTTTATTTAGTACAGATCAAATCATTTTTTTTGTATGAAATATATCAGCTGAAATGCTGAATTGTCTCAAATGATGGACTTTCACAACTGTCGTAGTCAACAGCTGAGAGATTACTAGTCGTATAATATCCTGACTCTTAAAAATAACATGAAGTCTAAACATGCCACACACTCCTTGTCCTTACAATTAACATATAACAATTTCTTAGGATCGGTTTTGTTTTTAGTTGCAGTCAGTGTTTGATATGGCTAAAGAGGATTTTCATGTGTGCATGTGTGTGGTCTGTCATTGATCAGCTCACAGCTGAGAGGAGCCAGACACTGAGAAATTTCTACTGCTTACCAAATCAGTCATAAACAATACATATTCCATATTCATTTCCATGTAAAATTCATATTGTACATTTTCTATGTGCACATCCTGTCTATCACTCAGAGCTGACCATCACTCTTTTTTTTTTTATTTTTTATTTTTTTATTTTATTTACTCATTACAGCATGTATGTGTAGACTGCAAAAAGAATTACTGTAGTCGCTGCTCCGCTCAGTTAGAGCCTCATCCGCGGCTGTGCCACACGTGTCAGCGTTTCCATGGTACCATGTTTGAGCGGGCAGAGCTGATGAAGCTAAAAGTAAAGGACTTGCGGGACTACCTTCATTTGCATGAAGTCCCTACGCAAATGTGCAGAGAGAAAGAGGAACTTGTGGAGCTCGTCCTTGGTCAGCAGACCCCTACCTCTGACGCATCCACACCAAGCGAGACACACGCACATACACCTTTGTCTGAGCAGGAAATGATCTCAGAACCAACCCCAATCACCGAGCAACCCTCTACAGGGAGTGGTGTTATGACCGACCTGACTTCCCAGTCACAGACTGCAGGGGACGAGCAGGTAAGGGGAAGAGGAAGTCCTTAGTGCTGACCTCCCTGTATAGTTTTAATACGTTTTCAACATGTTTACAGTTTGAAGGGTAGCAAGTCAAATTGTTTTTTGGTAGTTAAGTATATGAGGGTAGACATATGTAAAATACAGTGGCATGTGCTGTACTAGGAAAATACCCCCTGAAGTTGATTATTGTCCAATAACAGCACATCCCAATGTGAACAAATTGCCAACTCTAACATTTTAACTAACATTTTTTAATTCGTTAAATAAAATCATATTTGTTTACAGTTACTTTTAATGTTGTGGAACATCTATAAAAACAAGTTAGTTATGTTATTGCTTACATTATAGCATGTATAACAGTTGCTGCCTCACCAAGCTCTCATTTTTTCCTCTCTTAACATTAAAAGACAAAATAAATACAGTTGATCATGTTACAGAAATTGCAAAAACCCTCCATGCTGAAGACATCATCCATATCTGAACACTTGAAATTACAGCTTTACCTCTAACTGTTACAAAGCGGTGCAGTTTTTCCATAAACGTTAAATAAACGTCTTCTAACAGAAAACTGCAACATATTAGCAGTTTCATATGTTTCTAAATCTGTTTATGTGGAGCATCCACCATACAAGTTCCTGTATGATTTGTTAGTATAGAAACGATAACATACTTGAACATGCACATTAATATAAACTTATGATTTGAGTTACAGCTGCCACCACTGTTATAGAAAATCAACACCTTCTGACCAATTAGTTTGGAGAATTCAAGCAGGAAGCAGAGTGGCTGTTACACCTCAAGTGTGCATTATTTTTCTAATAATTCAACAGACTGGAGTCATTTATTATGCTTATACCACTGTTACCACACATCAGCACATTGTTCAGATGTTTTATTTCAGGACATTTTTGAGGTTTTTGTTCTTAAACAGCTCTTGTGTATAGAAGAAATTTCTTGCACATCCCATCTCAAGTTACTAATACCAAAACGTCATTTTAGAACTAGTAACGGAGGCGTGAGCCATTGATATGCAGTTATTGGAGAGAGCGAGAGAGAGTTAGTTTGCAGTTGTTTTTTGTTTCATGCTGATTAATATAAAAATAGAACAAATAAATAAATATTGATAGGCCGGCACTGGGGAGCTACAGTTCACCGAGGGAACCATGAATGCCAACTTGTACTGTGACATACTGAAGCAGAGCATGATCAGTATGCTGTATTCCAGCATGATAACGACCCCAAACACACCTCCAAGACGACCACTGTCTTGCTAAAGAAGCTGAGGGTGAAGGTGATGGACTGGC
>JANDJT010000071.1:12128971-12183731 GCA_024331685.1 Stegophilus panzeri | reverse complement strand
CAAATTTACACTGTTACACAAGCTGTACACTCACTACTTTACATTGTAGCAAAGTGTCATTTCTTCAGTGTTGTCACGTGAAAAGATATAATCAAATATTTACAAAAATGTGAGGGGTGTACTCACTTTTGTGAGATACTGTATGAGCAAGTGCACATGAACTTCCTTCACATAAGACCTGAGTTAGTGGCTATTTCTTCTTTAAGATATAATATATAACATAATTTCAAGGCTATCAGAGAGTTTTAAAACCACAAACAATACCCAAACTTGTTGGGTTTTCCTTCTTAAAAATGTCTTTTTATGAAATATTTAAAATATTCTTGTTCATGCTTTTGTTTAAAGGGCCTATATTTTCTTCTTTATCTGTATGTTGTGCTGTTCCTAAGGTCATCTATAATGTACTAGAATAGTTGTAATTCATTTTTACATAAGCTTTTTGTAGACTCTGTATTTTGGAATTAAACAGCTGAAACAAAAAGTATACACACTGCAGTCACAGCACTCCTCCTCACTTAAATGAGACTTGCTGGGCCAAACTGCTGTAGGCCAAATTGGTGGCATTGTGGTAATTTCTTTGTGGTAGTGACATCATAATCATGGTTAATCTAAAGTGGACTGTTCTTGAAGCAGTGTTCATTGAAACTAGCAATGTGTACATAGTCCTGTCTACTTCAAACACTTTTTATGTAATAAAAAGCAGGAAAAGAGTTTTGGTAAATGATAAAAAAAAAAAAAATTTCATTTAGATACGTCCTTTCCTGGAAAATGATAAAGGAAATATTGATGACTCATCCTGAATTTGGGACCCTATATTAAATTTGCATTCCATAAAATAGATCTTTTTTTTCCTTCAGCCATTGAAATTGAATTCTTAAGTCAGTGATCTACAGTAGCAGGTACATCAGTCTGTCACAATCATCCTTTGGTACTTGTGCAAATTCACTTACTATGAAAGACAGATATGTTAACACACCAATACCAATTACAACTCTCAACCATTTCATGTGCAATTTGGTGTAGGCAACAATGTAAGTTATCTCATGCTGCTGTGGTTCCCCTAGCAGTTTCCTGTGGCTGATTATTGCTGTGATATTTTTTCTTCTTTAAACCTGTAGATTGAGTCAGTGGCAGAGGAGCCAGTTGATGTTGAGGAGACAGAGCTTCAGGGGGAACAGGAATGCCAGGTAGCCTTACATCAGTGTGTTATATCCCTGTTGCTGCTACATAGCTAGGAGTGTGAAACGAAGCAGAGGACAAGAAAAGGAGAAGTGACATTTTGGAGCATTGAGGGGAAAAAAAACATAGTAATTTACCTTTGATTGGAATGTTCTTCTTGCCTGCTTAAAAAAAGTGAATTTGAAACCAACTTGGAGGACAAAATTGAGATATTTAAAATGTCCTCTCCTTCATTTAGTTCCAAGCTTAGACTTAGACCATGCTCTGCTTTTTCATTTATATAATATATTCACTCAGCATGATCTTTATTCCTGACCCCCGACCTGGTTTAAACAGGGAGAGTGCTTACTCTTTTTAAACTTATTAATCAATAGTAGTTTTATAAAGGAAATATCTAAGTTTTTTGTGACCATAAAAATACAGTTTAGCTAGGAAATGCTCTTATAGGTTGATCAAAAGCCCAACCTAATTATAATTCACTCTATTTTTGTAATCCCAATAATACATAAAAAGACAGGGATGTAAACATGAGTGATAGCATGTCAGAATTGGGTAATTTCCTGTTTATAGGAAATATGCTGTTCCTATAGTAACTTGTACGACTCCGATCTTTATCTAGATAGAAAACTAAACTATTTAGTGTGCATTCAGTACTAGAAAATGATGGGGAATGTTTGTTAGAAACCTGTACAGTTATATCTTAACGTTATTCTCTAAAATACCTGTAGAAGCTGATGACATGTTAAGTCAGAGCTTTCAGAGTTCTCAACTGGCAGTCATGAGTTCAACAAAGTCAGAAGCTGATAATTACAGTAATTATGATATGATGTCTCGCACTATTAAATCCAACAAGAGAAATATCTTAAATGACGTTCATTGTGACACTCATTTAAAAGTCCAAGTAGTATTTGTTTAATATAAACATTCTGCCTTAACTTTTTTTAATTAACAATTATCAGGTTTCTCCATTTTTATTTATTTATTTTTTTTTTTTTTTTAAATTATTTTCCCCCCAAATAAAATCTACTTTACACATGATCAGATGAGTGGCATTGGCTGTGAACCTTGTGGTTTTTAGGGGAATTTCCTTCTTTGCATAAGAAACTTATTTGAACGCAAGCATCTGTTTGCATGTATCTAGCATGCAATAATGTATGTTCATTACTGTGGAAAGGTTATTGCTGAACTTGGTGTAATCACTGAATTTTTCCCATTCGGGTTGGTCAGAGGACATGTCTGCAGGTTTAGGTTTATTCCAGAGCATAAATTAGTGTTTTTGTTTTTCCCTAAGACTTGCTGGTAACAGTTGGAATAACTGGCAGAATTCTTGTCTATTCCACTGTGAGAATAAATTCAGTTCTAGTGAAACCATAAACTCTGAGGATTTAATCAGAGATCCAGTAAATATCTCAAGGTCATCGTTAGGACACAAAGATCAGACGTGCAGTTTAGCCACAACATGCTTGAAACCAGCTCTGCTTATTTACTAAGTAAAGAACTTTGTGTCCTGGTATGCATGATGGCACAAGGCTGGTCTTTCTCGCTTTTCCTCTTCTGCTTACTGTGTCTCTTGCATTGAATTGCTTTAAGTGGTTGCAGCATGGTTGTTTGGGTGTGTGAGCTATCTCATCCGTTAGCGGTCACTGCATGACTGATAGAACAGCGACAAGTCATGTTTTTTGGGGCATGAATATTCAGAAAGTGATTGCGTTTCCCATTATTGATAAATGTTGAAACTAAAAGCATGTCTTGGAATCACCACAAATAAAATCCCTTTGTTTACCCAGGTCATATGTGGAGGGAAGTTTTTCCTAGCAAACAACTTTGTGTTAACAACCGCGTGACATAATGTGGAAAGAAGAAGACAGCAGTTCTTCTTTAACACAGTGTAGGCAAGCAGACTTGCTCAGACCTGAAAATGTACTCCATTCCAAATCTGAACTGAACTAGTTGGTTCCTATTTTGGGTACTCTATTTACATCCAGTGTAGGTAAAGGTGCTATTTACATTCTGCATATGTAGCCTGAGGTGAGAGAGGCATGATATGATACTGTAGTCCCAGATGCAGGAATTTACAAGTGGAAACAAATATATGCTGATGAGTGTTTTTAATCAATCATTTTAATCAGTTTCCCAGGCAGATCTTTAAATCTTTAAATTATTTACTGTATGGCTTTTGAAGAACTGCTTTTATCTGTTGCACCCATTTTATTCAGCAGGACCAGAAAAATAAATCTAAAAGTGAAATAGATTTTTTAAAATAAATTCTGTTGTTCACATGCAAACAGGAGGAAGTGATAACTTACAG
This sequence comes from Stegophilus panzeri, assembly GCA_024331685.1. Classification (NCBI taxonomy): domain Eukaryota; kingdom Metazoa; phylum Chordata; class Actinopteri; order Siluriformes; family Trichomycteridae; genus Stegophilus; species Stegophilus panzeri. The sequence goes on along the minus strand of JANDJT010000071.1, from coordinate 12,180,244 downwards.
GCAGGACATTCATCTCATTAATCTTCTGCAGCTGTTTGCAAATTGTTTTGTGTTTTGAGTTACAGGAAGCGAGTAACTAGTTTATAATAGTCGTATCATTGTCCCAAACTGAAAGTCCACTTTTAAGACCTACAGTTGCAATCAAAATGATTCAGCCCTGATTTTGATTGCAACTGTATTTTATTTTTCCTATTAAACAAACCCACTCTTTTTTAAAAAAAAAAAAAAAAAAAAAAAAAAAAAAAAAACTTATTCTCTGTTTCATGCATTTCCTGCTATGTTTCCTTCTCATTCTTAGTCATCAGACTCCGATGAGGCGTTGCCCTTGGGTCGGAGGGCATCTCTCTCAGACATTTCCTCAGTGGAGGATATCGAGGCTCTGACTGTGCGACAGTTAAAGGAAATCTTGGCCAGGAACTTCGTCAACTACAAGGGCTGCTGTGAAAAATGGGAACTGATGGAGCGAGTCACACGCCTCTATAATGACCAGAAGGATCTGCAGAACTTGGGTGAGACATGTACACATGGTGATTGAGTGATCATGTTAAAGGTACAGGGAGGTTATAGAGGCCATATCTGTAGGTAAAGTAAGATAAAGTATATGTGAGCTTGGACACACAAAACACTCTGGCAATACTGTATAAATGAAGCATGGTGAGTCTTGTATAAGATACATAATGACAAATGATTGATGAAAAGCATTTAATTTTCTTTCTGTAAATCTTATATGACATGAAAATGTAAAGAATTGTACCTACTAGGCTACACAGGTCATTTAGAGCATATAATTTCCTATACAGTGCCTGTTAGGCTCTGTTTTTCTCTTTTACAGTTTTTCATGCCAATGACGTAATAAGTAAGTGTCATGATGCAGACTAAACACTTCATTTGAATGATCCTTTAGTTAAAAATATAGTCTTGGGCTATGTTGAATATTATAATTGATATATTGTATATCTGATATACTGTACATATGGCACAGATCATTTTATTACATCACAAACTGATTTTAATGTTTTTGAGTCCCTTGATTATGCCAGGTTTATTTGGTTAGTGATTTAAAGATCTAGTAGAAGTCAGAATTTAGGCTGTTATGAAACATAAAGCATAAATTATGGTTATGATTCCTTCCTGTCTTCTAGGATACACCTTTGTTGATTTTTAATAAATATATTTTGTAACATGTACATGGTTCTGGCACAGGTCTGGGAAATTTTAAAGACAAGAATTTGCCTTTCCAAGAACTAGAAAAGTACCATAATAATAATAATAATAATAATAATAATAATAATAATAATAAAATATTTTGGAAAAACTATGGAAGTATTAAAGGCTCTAGCTAGACCAGTGGTTCTCAACCAGGGGGCATGCCCCGTGGGGGGTGTGGGGGTGTGGGGGGGGGAGTTGGGTGGAGAGATTGGAAGTGGAAGTTGGGTGGAGAGATTGGAAGTGGGGGCACGAATTTTTTCAAGAAAAAAACAGACAGGACATAATTTGGGTACTCTGTGTTTTTTATTGCTTTTCATATAGAACGTGCATAAATGGAAAAAACCTGTGTTCTCTCTCCCTCTGTATTTTCTTTTTGCTGGGGAGAGGCGGAGCATAGTCTGCCTTTTATCTAGCTGTCAGTGCAGACCAGTGTTCCCAACTTAGCCACTTTTCAGACCCCTTTAGTGCCTGTTTTGTTTTTTTTTCAAAAAAAAAAAAAAAAAAAAAAATCACCTAGCAACAAATCTAGCGACTTTTTGTACAAACCTTAGCGACTTTCCAAATATCACCAGTACTGTCCTGCAAGCGCGAGGTCTTGTTTTCCTGCTGCGCTCTCACCTCTCTCTGCGTCTGCTCTGTTAGTGAGTGTCTGAGAGCCGGAGTTTTAACAATGTAATGGATAACGAAACGCGCCCTTCGTCCCAGTTTACATCATTCTTATGCGAATGTTTTTAGAATGCAAGACGAATGTAATTGTCATATCACAGCAAACCAGTAACTCCATTTCCCAGGATGCACCACCAACTACAAACATGGCCGAAGAGGACTATTGTGAACCATTGTGACTTCTGTAGCAGATCCTCTGTTGCAGCTTATCCAATCGCATGCATCTACATAAATTATTTAGCTGAAGGCAGCTTATTAAGAGAGGAAGAGTTTTCACACTTTTAGCCTGAATATGAAATATACTAATCTAGAAATATATTTTTCTGTGCTCTATCTATCTATCTATCTATCTATCTATCTATACATACATACATACATACATACATATATCTTTTTTTTTTGGTCAACACATCTTCATTTAAATCTTTCAACAGTGTACTGGCGCTTTAATTCAGTGCCAGCAGCGCAGCCAAAAAAAAATTTACTCTATGCCGAAATTCCTGCTTCACTGCTGCAGCGTCCGGTGTAAAAGCACTCATTCGTTAACATGCACGCAGAAAAAAAAAACCCACTGCTTCTGCTCAGCATTTGGTGTAAAATTTTAGCAGTGCAAAGCTGACAAACTGCAGTTTTGTCTTCTTTGTCACCCAATTCAAAGTAATTCCACACAAGCGACATCTTTACACACAGCATGAATCCAGTGTGTTTTCCCGCCCTCTTTTTATTGACAGGATATAATCGGCCCTGATCATCAGATGTTTTTAAACATTGAAACATGAAAAATTGTCTTTATTGGCCGATACATCGGTGCATCTCTATTTTGATGATGATTTTTTTTTCTTATTATTGGTATGGAACATGAGGAAAAAGCATGAAAAGTAGAAAACAAATTTGCTTTTGCAATATCAAGCGCATAGTCTAAACAAACGGTTGAAATTACTGATGAAAGCTGTCAGCTTATCCATCCTATATAATATATCATATGTTTATGCAGTTGTTGTAAATATTTTACAATGTTTTTTTTTTTTCTGTTTCTTCTCCTGTGTTACCTACAGATTCTACAGCAGCGCCCACCATGGAAGAAAACTTGTGTAAGATCTGCATGGACTCGCCAATCGACTGTGTGCTTCTGGAATGTGGACACATGGTCACGTGCACAAAGTGCGGCAAGCGCATGAGCGAATGCCCCATCTGCAGACAGTATGTGGTCCGGGCCGTGCACGTTTTCCGATCCTGAACCGGCGCATCTTTGGCTGGGGGATTAAAAACTGTTTCTCTTCTTTTTCTTGCCAGCAGCTGTTGAACTGGTTGAACTGTGAATAATGGAAAAACGATAAACTAGCAATAATTTTTCCTCGTGTCTTTGTGTTTAGCTGACAAGCAAGTTTGTGATTGTTAAATTCTACAGTGTGTGGCTTGAAACTACTGCACTTATTACAGTGCTGGAACATTACATAGAATTCTTAGATTCAGGATGTAGTGTTACAAATAATTTCATTGATTTCTAACACATTTGTTACAGCTCCAGTTTAAACCAAAATGACCAAAATCGATCCATGCAAATACTCTGGTTATGTGGAATGAATGCAAAGGCAGCAGAATTATAAGCTCTCCAAACCAAAAATGATTCACATTCACCAAAAACAATGCTTAATTGTACAGTGTTAGTATTGCACACCTGTCCAAGCAGAACACATCACTGACACTCCCACATCCCATGATGACTGCTGTATGCTGCATAGAGCTAAATCTGTGTGTGACTTGTTTGACGAGTATGATGGAACGCGGTGATGTTTTGACAGGCCTGAGAAATCACCGAATCCCACAGAGCAGGTGACACCAAGAAAAGTCCCACAAACTCTAGGTAAAAAGAGTGGATTAAACCTGACAGGATATATCTCAAGATATCCTATCCTGACCGGATTCTTGCTGTTATTAAGGCTATAGAAGACGTAACCAATTATCAAGAATGAAATAACGCATACAACTCGTTTTCACTCATTTTCACTCGGTTAATTGCATTACTCTTGCTGCTCTCTGCTACTGCAGTGTTTGATGAGGATACTCTGAATTCATCTTTACAAGTCCAAATTTAGGTTTAGATTTATGTCTTTGTGAAACCTGAAAGTTTTTGCCATTTATTTGAGTAATAAATTATTTATATTGGATGCACTCCACGCTGAACTTGAGTTTAAAGGCCTTTGTTTCACAAGCAAAGATAATTAATTTGCTGTAAAACTACATCAAAATAAAGGTAAAAGTACAGAATACCTGTAATCTGAAATCTCTTTTTGTGGAAATTAGAGTTAGTTATTTTTCCAAAACACCCTCATTGCTTTATCAAATGAGTGAAGACCATATGGCATTTATTATTAAATCAAAAGGAGTGTTTTTGTAAGTATCGATGCAAAAAATCATAATACAGTGTGATTTTGAGCAGCAGTTGTAATAGCTAAGACTGTCTTAAGATGAATGATAAACGATCTAAACATTTTGAGAAAGTGTGTGCGTGAGAGAGAGAGAGAGAGAGATTTAGGTGTACAATAATGCTAACAAATGTGTAATGCCGTATTGTTCTTTCTGCCTGAGGCCTGTCATCTAAACCTGTAAAGTATGCAACTGATTAGTGCTGCTATGTTAAATATGTGCGACAAAACATTCAGATAATCAAAGTCCAGATTGTCTGCACACTGTTTGAATTTAATGTTGCCTTGTGCTGGTACTTGATACTCATAGAAGCTCACAATAGACTCATATTAAATTGTGTGGCAGTGCACTCTGTGGGCTTCAAGTTGACAGAATATTGCAGCGATGCATTGGAATTTATATGTAGTACTCAAAAGCTTTTCATTTTGGATAGGCAAAAGCTAACCAGGCTTCACTGGAAAGAATAGTACATTTACAGCCTCTTAGCTTTAGGAACCGGTTTGAGGAAGTAGGTAAAATATTAGCAGAATTTAAGCCCTATAAACTGATGCAAGTCTAGATACTGTGCCAAAATAAGATTACTGTTTCTGTCTATGGCACTCTACAGTTCTAAATGACTGCTAATACATCTCAATGACTTCAGATTCCCCAGATTAGTGGAAACTGATTGTGAAAGTCATTTATGCTGAAGTACTTTTGGGACAGAGAGTGCTGAAACAGAAATGTGCCTTTACTTGTTGCAGAGCTTAGGAAAGTCTGCACAGCAGAGATGTGTTTTTATAGAAACCAGATGGGTTTATGAGAAACTGTGTAACACCTTTAAAAGACTGCACCTTAAATCATGCCAGATATTGCATGATAACTGTTTTTGTTATTCTGGTCATTTTTCTTTTTCTTTTTTGTAACTGTTACTAAAGGCATTTCTACATCTCAAAAGGTTGTTCCAAACTGATCAGTTGTTTGTCTTTGGGACATTTATTTAAAAAATCACTTCTAACATCTGGCGTTATTTTAATCCAAGGACCTGCACAGTTCTCAGATGCTGCAGACTAGCCAGTGCTGATTGTTAAACTATTTGTAATTTAATGCCTTAATCATTCTTTATTTCTCTACAACAGTGAAATTATTTAGAAAGAGTCTGGGACTTTTATTGAGATCTCAGCATTGGTAGAAGGTATATTGTAATGCTTTGTTTTATTTTTCATAGAAAATACATTTTCTTTTTGTAAATGCATGATTAGTGTCAGATATTGGTTCCTGTTTCTTAATACAAGGTAAATTTATGTCAACAAAACCCTTTGGCGAGAAGTTAATTTAAAACTACATACTGGATTAACTAATTGAATTTTCTTGTGTGTTCCTTTGATGGTTTTGTATTAAAATATTGCCTGGATTTTCTTTCTTTTTCTGGATTTTCTTTGTCTCATTCTTACCTCTAAAGAAGCCATAGTATGTATGACTAGTTTATCCAGTTCCTGTACTGGAATGATGTGCACATGCGCAAATGATGAATTCTGTAAGTGTTGAGACTCGAGTCTAAATAATCAAAAACACTGCATAATATAGCTTAGAATTATTAGCACCCTTGGTAAAGATGGGTAAAAAATGTTATGACCTCTGAGAGGTCAGAATATTCGCAGAAAACAAAACATTGTGGTTTGTTTAGGAGCTTGTTTGCACATTTCAGGTTTCTGCAACATCAGCATTGCATTGTTAAGGTAACAACTGACAAGGAATTTATTCTCTGGCCTTAACTAAATATTGAAAGCAGTGCCTTGTCATATGTCTCAGGTATATTACACAAATAAGAAACAGCAGAGCAGGGTGGAGTAGGTTTATTATGTTACAGGTTATTGTTAACTCACTGAACAGCTTTACACACAATAAATGCCAGTGATTCAACTTTCCCATGTACACAAGCAGGTGAAATCAAATATGCATCACACCATGAAATGATCCCTGCATTGACGCCAAGCAATTATAAGTTTAAATTAGAACCTATGTCAGGCCTTGTTACACCTTCTGGTATTGTCAGATACCAGACACTTTTAACAACTTCTTTTTTTTTTTTTTTTATCCAAACCATTTAAAACATTGTGGAGGTGGTTTGATTTGGGGGTTTAGTTACGGATTTACACGAGTGCGCAAACATGTAAGTGTTGGGGGAAATTTTTACTCTTCGTCCAATTATAGTTGCTTCAAGACCAGAATGGTAAACAAGCATATAAAATTATTATTTTCCAATGTTATATATTTCATGTATAGTTGGACACTTTGATTAATTTAGATCATTTCATAGACTCAGTAATAGTGCACAATGGCATCACATTAGTTTTGACCATGTATCTGGTCCTGATGATTGAATGAGATGGACAGGAATACACATTTAATATATTTGGGTGTGTTTGAATACTAATTAAGTGGTCGACTGAATATGTAAATCCTCAGAAACACTTGAATACAGTCACAGGAAATGGTGACGTTTAACATCATTGCATCGGCAGTGACATCTGGTGGACGAGACAATTCCTCTGCCCTGCTGCTAACAGAGATAGCTAATGTAAGCACCTGATATGTAAATCTAATCAGTTCAGCAGTCTCTTAGCTCATTGGTATCTTTAGACACTTTAGGCTCAGGATTTGTTTTCCAAATACACCTATTCTGTATGTCAGTCTGGATAATAGTGTCTCCTAGAAGGCTGTAAATATACCCACAGTGAACACTTTATTAGGACTGTCACGATTTCCCCTTTAGGCAGCGCGCTGGAGAGCATGAGGGCGCTCGCGTGCATGAGCAAGGTGAGCGAGCGCCAACTCTTCGAATGTTGACAACCGTGACATTGTTTACTATGGACACGTGCATTTGTTATGTTTCGGGGGGGAGGGGGAGAGAGAGAGAGAGTGTCCATGTTCTATGCCTTGTTAGATTTAGTTAAGTTAAACTTTAGATTAGTCCGTTTAGTTCACACTGGTTTTCCGCTCCCAGTTCGTAGTCATAGTTTATGTTTCTTGTTTTGTTTCTTGACCCTGTTTTCCGTGACCGCGACCTTGATTCCTGCTTTGCCCCGTTTATGCCTGTTTGCCGATCGCCTGACCTTTTGCATGTTTTTGGATTACGTTTATGGATTATGATTTGAAGTTATCTGCCTGTGTCTCTCTAAAATAAAACTGTTAAACTGCACTTGCATCCGTCCCAATCTCCCTTACGTCTCGAGACGTGACAAGGACACTATACTAATACTGGGTAGGACCTCCTGTGCTCTCAAAACAGCTTAATTTCTTTGTGGCATGGATTCCTCAAGATCTTGGAAAGATTCTGGACCATGTTGACATGACTCCATCACGCAGTTCCTGCAGATTTTTCTGTTGCACTCTCATGCTGTGAATGTCCTGTATCTACCACATCCCAAAGGTGTTCTACTGGATTCAGATCCGGTGACTGGGAAGGCCACTGCATTATCATGCTGGAAGTAGCCATTGGGTAAATTGTGGCCATGAAGGGATGCACATGGTCAGCAACAATACTCAAATAGGCTGTGGCATTCAAGTGATCATTGCTTGGTATTAACAGGCCCAAAGTCTACCAAGAAAACATTCCCCACACCATTACACCACTCCTGCCAGCTTGGACTGTTGACATAAAGCAGGTTGGGTCCATGGATTCATGCTTTGGTGCCATATTCTGACCCTACCATTTGTGTGCCTCAGCAGAAATAGAGATTAATCAGACCATGCTATGTTTTTCCAGTTTTCAACTGTCCACTTTGGTAAGCCTGTGCCCAATGCAGCCTCAGCTGTCTGTTCTTGGCTGAGGTCTTCTGCTGTTGTCGTCAATCCACCTCAAGGTTAGACGTGTTGTGCATTCTGAGATGCTTTTCTATTCACCACAATTGTACAGAGTAGTTATCTGTATGACTGTAGCCTTCCTGTCAGCTCGAACCAGTCTGGCTATTCTACACTGACCTCTCTCATCAACAAGGAGTTTCAGTCTTCAGAACTGCTGCTCTGGATGTTTTTTCTTTATTGCACCATTCTGAGTAAACTCTAGAGACTGTTGTGTGTGACAATCCCAGGAGATCAGCAGTTATAGAAATACTTAAACCAGCCTGTCTGGCACTAACAATCATGCCATGTTCAAAATCACTGACATCACATTTTTTCAAATGGTTGATGTGAAAATTACCCGAAGCTGCTAGCCTGTATCTACATGATTTTGCCTGCTGCCAGACAATTGACTAATTAGATAATTGCATGAATGACTATTTTAGGTGTATTGTTAAGATACATTTAAACATAACAATCGTTCATACATCTTGGTCAGGGTTGTTGTGGATCTGGAGTCTATCCAAGCAACATTGGGCACAAGGTGGGAATACACCCTACATAGGACGCCATTGCAGGACAAGCATGCATGCACACATTCACAATAATTTAGAGTAAGCCAATCCACATATTGGTGTGTTTTTGGGAGGAAACTGGAGAACCTGGAGGAAACCCACACAAACACCATGTGAAAAATGCCATACGGACCAGACAGTAAAACTCTGGATCAAACCAAGGACGCTGACATTGTAGTGATTTTGTATTATCACTTTTACATCCAATAATTTACGGTCACTATATGCATACATTGTGCTAATATATCATAGAACTATTAGGGAATCCACACTTATTATTAGTGGTATATACCACAGCAGGCAGAAATTAATGAAAAGTGTCGCTGATTAGGATTATTTTATTAGGATGATATACATGCTGTAAGAGCTTCTGGCTTCTTTGGGTGCTCTGATAAGTACATGTCCATCATCCATCACCAATATAGACAGGAGAGAGACCGTATCTACTGCGCATGCTTTGACTCCATTTTGCATAGTTTTTAATTCTACCAAAAGATGCTTTAAAAGCAAAAACTTTCATAGCAGTCGGAATAATTTATTTCAGTCAGTTGGACAGACTCATAGGAAAAACATATTTCCCGTGGGTTTGAATGTTGTCCAAGAATGAAAAGAAATAGGCAGCCCTGAGTTTGGTCTGATCTGAGGCATGTAGTGTAGTTTTTGCATGTAGTAGGAGACTAATACAACTTGATAATTTATTGCTTTAAAACGTCTTTTTAGACATTTGGGATGCATTTTTATGGTTATTTAGTCACACTAATCCGTTTATAACTGGCACTTTGACAATTTAAAAAAAAAATAACTGGATTGATTAAAAGAATGTGGCTGCGTCCGAAATGGCGTGCTACACTACTACTCAGTAGGCGGAAAGCAGTACGCCAGAGGGGCAGTATGTCCAAATTCTCAGTAGGTGGGAAATACCCGGATGACGTACTGCTTCCGGCGAGATTTTACAGTATGCAACCGATGAATTCTACGCGAGTCAAACAACGGGACAGGTGCCGACGAGCTCAGAAAAAGAAGAAAAAAGAAAACGCGGAAGACAGCGTCGGCTCTTTTTAAGTATCAAACATTGGTTGAATAGGACTTGTTTAACAATACCCGAATAAATCGTTAACTTGTTTAAGATGTTTGTGTTTATGATGACGTCGTAGGTTACATGACAATGCTAACATAGCGGATGTAGTATGTCCGGGATTGAGTAATAATACACACACATACTGATTAGTAAGTACTGTCGTAGTATGCGATTCCGGACGCAGCCTCTGAGTTTTTTCTTCTTCCCCAACTTTTTGGGGTTTGTTTGTTTGTTTGTTTCAAAATTATAAATCCAACCAACATGGCAACTTCAAAAAAACAAAACAAACAAACAACAACAACAACAACAAAAAAAAACAGTTTAGGACTGAGCAAAGACAAAATACGCAAGCAAGGTGTAATACAAGCATACAGACAATAAACATAAAGAGACTAAAATAAAACTGCAGCACGATTGAATGGACAAATTAATACATTATATAAGAAAGAGAAAACAAAAACAAAACGATGGACAGAAAGTTTAACCTCTAACTGGAGTCCAATTATGCATGGAGTAAACTGGCTTTCCCAGATTTAATTACTTTGAATGAATCCAAATAAAGAGACAGCTCTTTCAGAAATACAATAAAATGTTTTTTTTTTTTTTTTTTTTTTTTTTTTTTAAATTTACATTTATGAAGAAATAATTGTAGCTAAAATGATTAGGTTATTATATATAAAATTCCAGCTTTCTGTCCTCCATTACAAGACCCAATTTAGTCTTATCATATGTCAAGGCCGGCATAGTCATATTGTTATGTAATATCCAATTGTGAAAATCCTGCCAAAATAATTTAGATATATTACAAAAGAACATTTGTTTCTGCTTCCGTGTTACAAAATACACATTCATTAAAATCAATATTAAATCTCAGCCGTAAGAATTCATTGCACGGAGAGATGTCATTCTTTATTTTCTTCTATTCCCCAACTCTTCAGTTTTGCTATCTGAACCGGTCCTTACTCCAGGCCAATGGGTGGCGGTAGTGCACAGAAAGTTGTTTGCTAACAAACTAAAGAAGAAGAAGACGCAGAACCGTCAACAATGCTGTTTATTCTTCACAGCTGCATGTCTTGCCTTGATTAATTTACAACTAGCTCATCAATTATAATGCGGTAAATGTAAACAGTTACAGTTTGTAAACCTGCTGTGAAGCGATGTCTCGTGTTTGTAAGAAAAAGCCCTCAGTGTGCACGGATGAGCCTCTTGGTAATGATGAGATGTGCCACAAAATAGCAGTAATGAGGCACGCGCTGAACTCTTGCTATGGCCCACGTGGCAGATTAAAACAAATCCACAACAGTGTCGGGGGACATGTTCAGACCACATCCACCTCAGCTGTACTGCTCAAAGCTATGACTTTCTCCGAGCCGCTGCTCAAACTGATCACTGCAGCCATCTTGGATCACACCGCGAGATTCAGCGACTGCGGGTTGTTTACAGGTTTATTTCACTTACTTCAGTCCTTTCCCATAAAGCCAATTTCCAAGACTTATTATAGTGCTGTATTAGGTGAGGAAGCATTGGAAATCCACCAATCTAATGGTATCTGTAGTAGGACCTCTGATCAGATATACGTTTGATTCATAATCTTAAACCATAAAGATTTTTTTAAATGTTCCAAAAACATTTTAAGCACAAATATCACCCTTTTCCTCAGTCGATAATCTCACATGGATACTGTAGACTTTTACATAAGAACTGCTTCTGTAATCATAAAGACTGTGCTGCTCATCCTGATCATCCTTTCACTACATTTACAGTAGAAGAGTAATGATTTATAATCCCAAATTATAATCTGGTGTCATGTAGAAGAGGATGGGTTGCCTTTTGATTCTGGTTCATGTTGTCTCAGGGAGTTTTTACTCACAACTTTCGCCTCTGGATTGCTCATTAAAGATCTAAATATAAATCTACATCTGGATTTCTGTAAATCTGCTTTGTGACAATGGTTATTGTTAAAAGCACTAAAAACAAAAAACACCTGTGGACAGTCAGGCAGGTTACTAGAAGAATGTCGTTCTTTGATAACTATCAGGTATCAGCAGTTACTTAGAGTTTTGTTGGTGTTGTATGAAACATGAAAGTTCAATACATGAATTGCTATTCAAGATAAAAAAAAAATGGAGGGGAAAAACAAACCTTAAGAAATTTCACAGTGGTGAGTTTATCCATAGTAGTGTATTGGTTAAAATCTTTTATTTTTTAAATTTTGTGTGGGAAGCTTTCATTTCTGAAATCAGGGGGCGTCACCTTAAATTGTACAGGCCCACTTACATAAAACTCCTTGCTTATAAAGATCCAGCTAAGAAACTAAACTGCCTCAGTGGAAACAATACTTACATTTTAATGTTTAATGACAGTGGTGGCTCAAAAGTTAAGGCTCAGGGTTACTGATCAGAAGGTCAGGGATTTCAGCCCCAGCACCACCAAGCTGCCACTGTTGGGTTCTTGAGTAAGAGCCTTAACCCTATCTGCTCCAGGGTTGCCCTGTCATGGCCGACCCTGTGCTCTGACCCCAGCTTCCAAACAAGCTGGGATGTATAATAATAATTATTATTATTATTATTGTTGTTGTTGTTGTTATTAAATATATTATTTAATGTTTATATTATTATTATTAATTATAATAATAATAATTATTATTAATAATAATTTCATAATTTCATTATCTGTGACAAATAAAATGTCTTCTTCTAAAAAATAGTTTACAGCTATAAATAAGACAGTCTAATGGTTAATGTTTTGTTTTATAGTGGTGAATTGACACTTAATGTCATGGAAAAACGTCATGTTTTTGTCAGCAGCTTTTTTTAAGCAAGCCATGTCATCAGTTTTGTAACTGCATGAGCAATAAGGGTAAACAAAATGAAAAATATAAATGTATGAAACTTGGTGAAAACTGCACTGGAGGATCTGCTACAGAAGCCGAGCTACTTAGAAAACTGGAGCCGCAGATCTATGGCCAGTTTTTTAATAGTGTTTTTGCTCGGTCCGCTATGTTTTTATACAGTGTTTTTGCTCGGTCCGTTTGTGACCGCTACATGATCACAAAATCCAGGAGCTATATCTATAATTCAAATTTTATTGGTCACATACACAACCATACACAGTATGACGTGCAGTGAAATGCTTTATTCGACTGTCCGTGACATAAAACTAGAATTTACATAAACCGGAATTTACTTCTATACAGGTAGGAAAGACAAATATATATTTTTAAATGATATAAGGGATACAAAGATTGGTGGCTGAAACAGCACGACTGTATTTTGCATAAGGTGCACATATGTGTGTTGATATATAGTGCAATATATGTTGTGCAACACCAGGCTGAGGTAGTGGGAATTGTTCAAACAACTCCAAGCTGTAGTCCTATGTGTTGTCCTGATTGAGGCCCCGAGTGGAGTGTGGGAAGAAGCTCATCCTCAGTCTCTCTGTGTTCGCTTTCAGGGAGTGAAAGCTCTTCCCTGACCGCAACAGAGAGAAGAGTCCATTGTTCGGATGGAGAGATAAATCCAGCCGTTATAGAGGTTCAGTGCCTCTAAACTGCTTTAAGTATAGATTGGCCCATTCTGCAACAAAACAAAAGTTTTCCCACAACAATCAGTGGCACCATTCCACTGAAAAGCAACACACTATGACTTTCTTGTACATGTGACTAGGTTGACATGAAACATGCATAACTCATTCTCCCATTTTATTTTCATTGACAGGAGTCTTTTGCCTTGGCCTCATTGAAAATGGCAAGCGGTTGGGACTTGGGTCTGCTGTAGCAAGTCAGGTGTATAAATACTTGTTAGAAGTATGCAATGGGTATCTCAGCGCAGATGACTGTGACTGTAAGGTTCACGTAGACTTCAGCAGCATTCGATCACTCATCACTTTAGCTCATACTGCGGTCACTAGCAAACCAGCCTGCATGCTCAACCATGATGAATCACAACATATCGCCTCTCTGATCGTGCACGCCTTCCTTCAGTCTGTTCCTTCGGGTTCATCAAACACCTTTGGAAGAACGCTGGTTGTGACCTTAGAAGGACAGCCAGTGAGCGATTCTGTTGTTTTCCCTGGATTACTAGTCGAAATGCCCATTCTGCAGTCGGTGGATCTGAAGAACCGTAATCCAGGTTCCGATAAGATAGTGTTATTTCGCACATCTCTGTCAGGTGACTGCTCTGAAACTGGAGAAGCAACTTTAGAGATCCAAGTGGGAATAAAGCCAGAGACGGCCATCTTGGAGCAGTTGATGAAACTTGGACAGCGAGTGGTTCAGGACGGTGTTGGAGTGTTTGCATGTCAGAAGGTGATTCACCCCGTGCTGCAGCAGTACTTGAAGGAACGTGGACTGGTGGTCATCGAGAGACTCGGACATGCCCTACTGGAGCCACTTGCCCAAATGACAGGTCTAAGCCATTTTTGTCTTTTCTTGCTTCATTTAACAATAAAATTACTAAGTAAAATGTTAAAGGCAGGTGATGTCACAGTAATATTGTAAGGGAATGGTACATATTATATTTGAGCCCCAAACCAATAGTGAACCATAATGTTTTATGTAACAAAAACAAATAGTGATATATTAAGCAACATATTACAGGTGAAAAGGGAAATTTTTACTCTAAACAATAGCTATATTAGAATTTTTTAAAAATAAATGTACATTTATTTATGCAACTGAGGGTTTGTCTAATTAAATATGAATACTTAATAAACAGGTAGTGCAGTAAAATACTGTAAACATTTTTCTGTTGTCCTCTGATGTTTTTATTAATAAAGCTGAACATGTTATAGATGCAATTTATCCAGACATCTGATAACTGATTGATGTGATCAAAATTACTACAGGGGTCTTACTTTAATATCTGACTATGAGTAGGACTTTAGCTCTAATTGTATTTTATTTACAGCCATTTTTCGAATGCTGTTACACAAGTGCTGAAATGTGTTTACTAGGATAATTAGCATTCATGAAGAACTATTTTTTTTCCCTTGCTGCCCTAAAAGTTCATCCTGCAACCACACTACCTTTTTGCAAAGACATACTGAAAGTGCTTATGAAGTTTATAACATAACTCCACCCCATTTACAAGCAATTCACAACACTCTTCTGTGTGTTTCAGGCGCTCTGATTATGGCATCTATCTGCTCCCCAGTCCCAGCCAAAGCATATGGACAGATCGGGGGACTCCATCTGCACAGAATAGGATCTAAAGAGCTTCTCCAGCTCCTTCCTTCTGGAGAGGCAGCCGTTAACACAGTGGTGCTCTGTCACAGGAATGAAACGATGTTAGAGGAGCTCAAGGTTAATCAGTGCTAGTGTATTGGACAAATCTTTATTTAAAGCACCTTCAGAAAGTATTCAGGCTCCCTGGAATTTATTCCTTATTCTGTAATGTTATAGCCATTCTTTAAAATAGATTCAAATTAAGTGAACTCTTATTAATCTGTAAAACATACTCCATAATGGAAAAGCATAAACAGATTTTCGCAGTCTTATTTAAATGTATTGAAATTTACTGAGGAAAAAGTGTCTGAGGACTTTCTGAATGCACCATTAGTTTCAGTAAAGAAAAGAACTGTATCAAGTTTAATGGTCCTTATTTTAGACTTTGTTTCAGACACGTTCATCTATTCGACACTAGTGAGATCACAGAAAATCAGGTCTTGTAAACGTATAGTTTAGAAGGCAGGCAGTGGGGGAAGGTTAACTGGCAGGCTATAAATGAGAAACTATAGAAAACAGTGGGTTTTTTTTTTTTAAATCAAGTCTCTTCTGCAGTACTGAAAAACCACAATGCAGCTGATTTATACATAAGGTCTTGCAAAGCTGCTGCACGTGTGGCTGCTGTTTCCTTTTGCTGTTGTAGTTTTCTGTAGGTTTATTTTGTTTTCTTGAATGGACTCAGCCATTTTGTCTGTTAAGTATCTAAACCTGTCAGACAAAAGATGGCCAAAATACCTTATATACAGCTTCTACCAGATAAATAAATAACTGAGTGTGTTTTTCCATGGTCTTGTTTGTTTTTCCCCTCACTGCATTGTTTTGAAGGTGACATGTCAGAGAGCAGAGCATGTACTGCGACTGACTCTTAAGGAGCCTTATGCACTAATTGGAGGAGGCTGTACAGAGACAGTGCTGTCTGCTTACATAAAATACACGGTGAGCACCTGTTTGTATTTAATAAAAAGTTCTATATAAAATGTATGCCCTAACCAAAGTGTTTCTGACCCTCTGACACAAGCATCATGTTCCACAAATAGCATTTTCCCCCCATTTCTTCAGCTTCTTCATGCATTTACATGTGTATATACTGTTTTTGACTTTCCCCACAGAGTGAGTCTAAGGCCAGTGAAGCAGCCTCGGCTCTAAAGTGCTCACGTGGAGAGTTTCTCCTCGCTACCGAGGCGTTCTGCTGCTCTCTGCAGTCTGTGGCTCTTTCTTTAGACCATGATGACCAGCACTTCCTCATGGACTTGACTCATGCTCATTGCTGGGCTGCAGAAGAGGATGTACACTCACAAACCACAGCCTTTCATGCCTGCAGCTGTGGTCTGGTAAGGGAAAAGGCAGATCTGGAGAAGATCTTTCTTAATATTCCTCTAAAGACAGCGCATCACTCCTTCCTGCCAGCGCGAATCAAATCTGATGTTCAGCCAGAGCTGTTGGACTCGTTCACTGCCAAACTCAATGCCTTGAATGTTGCTGTAGAGACAGCTGATCTTGTGCTCAGTGTAAAATATATTATTAGGGATGTGAATTAATTGGGAATATTTGTAAATGAGTTTATTATTTGATATGACACTTGGCAAACAAGGCAGCCCTGTGGTAGTTCCTGTGTCTAAACATTAGATGGAGACATTCAGTCTGGAGAAGATTACAGCTCGGTCCCATTTTGGCATTCTGTGAATCCAAACTCTGTATTTTTTTTTTTTTTTTTTTTTTTCTTCGAAATTAGTATTTATAACAAAAGAAAATATTAGTATTTATGGTGATTTTGACGTCATGTCTTCTATTATCTTTGTATTTTATTTTATTTGTCTTTTATTTATTTAAATTATATATTGGCACAGAGTATTAGTGCAAATGCCATGCCCAGTTGAGTTGCCCAAAAGCTTCCTTATTGCCCAAGAAGCATTTGGTTGTTTTTTTTATGCAGTTCTATGCATATGCAGTTCCAAGCTAAGGTTCAGTTTTATGTAGTTGCATTAAAAACTCTGAATTGTGATCAGACCGATAAAGTGTTACCACTTTAATTTACAGTCAGCTGCAGAATTATTTGCACCTTTGGTAAAGATAGGTAAAATGGTTATGGAAAAATGTCTTTGTGATTAGTTTCAAACTATAGTTTTCATTTATATGTCTATCTGTATAGATAGATCAGTAGACAGACAGACAGACAGACAACAGTGTCACTTTGAAGGGCTGATATTTTTTTCTTTTGGACTCTCCTCTTCCTTCGGGGGATTGGGGTGACCATGTCAGAAGCTTGATTTAGTCATTCAACCATTTTTGCATTTGTGTGTATGTGTGTGTGAAGGGGGGATCCTGTTGGAAGATCCAGCTGACCTAGTTGTAGCTTCTTGGAAGAGGCAGCCATGTTTTCATTTAAACTCTCTTGGTACTTCATGGAAACTGTGATGTCATGTACAGTATCCTAACAAGGTTCCCAGAGGTTTACCTTCGGAGGAACGGCAATCCCGTAACATCAAATATCCCCTATTGTACTTAACAGCGGGGATTAGGGTCTTTTGTGGTTATCCAATTTTGTTTTTTTACACCAAAACAAAAAGCTCTATTTTTGTCTTATCTGACCATAGAACCCGGTTTCAGTTTTCACTTAAGTTAGAGGAAAAAAAAAAAAAAAATTCTGATCTTTACATAAAATAATTACCTATAAAAGATTACTATTTAAAAGTTATGTTAAATTGTTAAAAAATCAACTGGCAATAACGTGAAAATATCGCCAGAGGAAAAAGAGACTTCTCTTGATATAACGTAAATGATAACAGCAAATAACTTGTTTCACAGACATTCCACAACATGAAGTGTAAGAATAAATTGATTTTCTTTAAAAGTCTGATGTCATTTTTGGCAAGTTGTTGTGATATAAGAGGAATTAAACACTTTGGAAAGTACTGTTATAGGAAAATAATGAACTTCTGGGTGGTAATGTGCCTCTGCTTTGCATCACACTAGTCCATTGTCCATTATTTTCCTATAACAGCATATTATTACATACACAGGGTTCTTCTGTGAACCATTCGTGCATATCCCCACCCTAACAGCAGAAAATTAGGTGCTATGGTTTCCTACATTACAATGCTTTGCTTGCTGAAAGTCTTCTACTGACTTAATGGAAAGAAGCTGCATTTCCCCCCAGTGTATAAGCTGCTGTTCGCAAAAGCAAGGAACAAATCCCAATCAAAACTGTTACTTAGAAAGCATTGAAGACACATGACATAGCCTAAACTAAGTTTCCTTACTTAATCATTATTTTGTAAATGTGTACAGAAAAACAATATGCACAATAATAAAGTTACATATAGCAACACCAGACTTAATAAAGTGTGTGAGTCTTCAGTATTATCATGGTTAAATTATATCAAAGTGCAGGTGTATGTGCCTCAAGAAACTGCAAGCACCCTGTGGTTTCTCTCCCAAAGTATTATCAATCTACCAATCTGCCTCCACTTATTCTTTCTGCATTCTGTCATGTGTAGTTACCATTTATTTTCTCTTAGAAGGGAAGAATTGCTTCATTCTGTGTTGTTCTAATGTAAAAACTGTTCTCTAATGCAATAAGAGATGTATGCATTCTGTACATCTAATGCTATTGTTCTTTTTAGACATAATTAAACAGTATGCCTTTATATCCAAAACAGTTTTAATTAAAATCGTCTCATTTCAAACCTCTTATAGCCATTCAGGCTGCATCACACGTTAGCAGATTACTTCCTCCAATTATAGCCCTGAAAGAACAAAGCATGTAAAGTATCTGTGCTATAAAGTAATGGAAAATAAAGTAATGTGCAGGGCTTTAAAGCTGCTTCCTTCATCTCATCTAGTAAACTCACATAAACAGTTTCTGTAGATTAAAAGAGGTTTATTGACGTGTTTACTCTTGGTGACTTATCATCCCGAACACTCAGTGGCCACTTTGTAGGCCACATTATGGTGTTTAAAAATCCCAGCAACATTGCTTCAAGGGATACGTTCTTACCAGTATAACACCCACAACCTTCTCCCCATTATGTGACTATGCTGGCCAACAGAAAAAAATGGGATGTTTTTTTGTCCGACTGACATTAAATTTAAAATTATATACTGTATATCTAAAATAAAGGTAAAAGATATTTTTAAACACATGTAAAGTGTCATTCACATCACTATATGTGCATGTTTCAATCACTTTAATAAAACATTAATAAAAATGTATCTACATCACTTAGGAAACAGCATTTTTGCCTCTCCAATGCCACTATAATTTCACTTTCCCTTGAAAGCTAATCATTAAAATATTTCAGTAAATTCCTCTTTTTTTCATTAATGTGTGAATCAATTTTAACATCTCATGCTTGAAATCCATTATAGTTTATGAAAAATGTACATTTTAGTTTTGTCTCACAACTTATACTCTATTACCCGAACACATTCACCCCTGTGAAACTGATTATTTCACAAATCACATATTCAACAGGAATTGTTGTATTGCCTGAATTTCCAAAAGATCATGGGAAAAAATGTATACGTTCTCTCATTCTTTTCTTTATTTTCAGTGATATTTACTGCCAAAGTCATGTTGAAAGTACAATCCTACCACACAGCTTATAGTTTGAAGCAGAAATAATTCATTTAAAATAAAAACAAACATAAATCACTAGAATTCCTGTAATGCCATTATGATGATGTTGGGTTTTTTTTTAAGATTCAATGTTGAAAAAAGATTAATTTTACTTATTTACAAGGGCTAAATGGCACCACAATCATAGAATCAGGTAAATACTATCTGGTTAGCAGTGGTCTTATATGATGGTCTGTTTCCATGGATGGGGTAGAGGAGTGCAGCACAGCAACACATGAGCTACAGTCAGTAACTGCATACAAAGTGCCCCTATGTTGTTTGTGTGTCTGATAAAAATCCCAGTAACTGTAGGTAAAGGTAGATATACATAATCAACAGAACATATCTTTGTGATGAATAATCACTTTTCTAGTGACTGTTTGTTAAGACTTGCTCAATACAGCAGTTGAAAAAATGAATGCAAACGAATATGCAGGGCTTTAATTGCTTTGTACGTATCTCTCTTTTAGTAAAATGTATCTTGAACACTTTATGTGCGCTGACAAAACAAAGTTTATTCAAATCCCCGTTCTTAACGACTTTCCATACAAAAAAAGCATTGCCATTCAGTCCCCTCTTTTGTCTTTCTGAACTAATTCAATTCAGCCATGAAGGTTTTTAAACAATTTTGGCTGAATCCCAATTGGCTCCGTGTTTAACTTATAGGTCACTAGTTAGGATGTTACAGCTACTATTTCAACCCCTGAGTAGGGCACCTATACCGGGATTCAGCCTTTATTTACTCGATCACTTCCACCGCACGCGACTTCTTTGTGCGGCGAGCTAGTCGTGAGGGCCGGTCTCATTGTGGATCATCCAATCATCTCGTAGATAGGATTTGACGTCACGAGCGGGTGTAACCAATCAGAGCCGACGGCTGGCTCCCACCGCCAAGCTTGGGTGCAGAGTTCGGCACTCAGGAAGTAAAGCGAGGACTCGAGGAGGAGTTCGAGTTGTCCCTGTCAAACAGAAAGAGTTCTCCGTATTGACATTATTTATTTATTTATATTTATATTTTATTTTTTAAATAAATTTGCTCCGAGTTTGTAGGATATTCGCCCCCAAGGCCACGGGTTCTGCTACAGGTAATGACCGTTTGGATAGATCTGATATGAGAGAATATGGACAGTGACAGAAGTTGACAGAAGGCAGCATTTAAAGCACGTCTCGGATGATAAAGTGCTTGTCCTCTTATCATGAACCCGCAGCTCGAGTGAACTTAGTGTAACATTTCTGTGTGAAGTCCAGATTAATTGAAAAGAAATGTAGTTTGTACATTTTTAATGAACGACTACCACCGGGTAGTGCTAATTCACATGATTATTGTTCTTGAATTAGCAGCATCACTTTGCAAAGCTACAATTGAATGTGTGTGTGTGCGCGCGCGCGCTTGAGCTTGATGCGTAACAAGTTACGAAACTGGTTATAACAAGTGGAGGGGAAAAAGTGATATATTATTGTCAAATATACGAGTATGAAAGGATAAAGCTACTTGTCAGGGTTTATTGTGTGAATTAAAGCAGCAGCTCGGAGCTGATTAACACACTAACACTAAAGCGCTGTCATAGTGTCTGTATTGTCCAGTGCACAACATAGTGAAGTTAAATGAAGAAGCCCATGTACAGTACAGTATGCGCGCGCGTGCGTGTGTGCGTGCGTGTGTGTGTGTTCTGCCTTAGTACATGCATACGCCACGCAATACTGAAAGCAGTCTGCCGAGCTCTTATTTCAGCCGGGCGTTGTTCTGTAAACTTTGCAATTTGCACATTTCCGCTCATGTTGTATGCTGTGTGTGTGGACACGGGGCATGTTGACTAGAGTTTGCTCTCATGTCCTGCAGCAGATGGTTTATTTCAGCGACTTGATCTTGAGGAGAAGTTTCATGCCAGTATCTACATCTCAACATGTCGCACTATTATTATTCACACTTAACTTCTGTAGGGACATTTTTAGGTAAATACCAGCTGACTCAGTGCCCGATCATAAATATCTCCCTGCATTAACCCTGGTTTAGTTGCTTAAAGCCGCAACATTTTATAAAAAGGGACAGTAGTGTGTTTGTCAGCACTGTGACCTGGTCAGTGTGAGAATATTACAGTATGATGATGTATCCAGGATGATTATTTGAATCCGATCCATCGAATCTGGTTAAAATATAGTTAAAATGCTATTAAAGGTTCTTAGTATTCATTGCTAATCTGCTTTAAAGGCACTATATAAAAATAAAGTTTATTTTTATTATTATCATATTATTATCATCATCATCATCATCATTATTATTATTATTATTATTATTATTATTCCATATCCCCCCCACCCCCCAAAAGAAATATATTTTTTTAAATAAAAAAAAAACAAAAAACGTTAAGAAGTCTAAGCACTCTTCTAGTGTCTAGAAATACTTAATGTAAATGCTATTTATGTTCATTGAGCATAGACAATAGTTATTTCAAATATTTCCCACTAGAGGCTACGTGACATGGTTGAATTTGATCCAATGGAAGATCGAGCATGAGATCAGCGTTGAAAATCTTGGCTGGAATTACTGCTCGATATCCAGTCAAATATAATATCTGATACATGGTGCCATCACCCCTGTGACATTTCTGCATAACGTGATGATGCTTATACCAGCTTGGAGATGTTCAGCAGACATTCAGCTTTATCGCTAATAATGTCAACATAGGATCTGTGTCTGGTATCCAATCCTCAAAGCCTTTACATTGTGTCATATTGAAAATGGGGGGAAAATGGGATGAGTATCCGTAACGCTCGTCATTCTCAGTGTAGAGCTCTTTAAGGTGGCAGGTTTTATTGAGCTTTCTGGAGTGTTTGATTATTTTGCTTGATTGTTCAAATTAGCAGTAAAGCAATAAGATATGTATATATCAAACACAAATATAATTTTAACCGCTCATACAGTAGCTGGTTATTGTACATGGTATAAGCTTATGCCATGCTGAGGAAGTCAAATTGTTTGAACTCTTACATGTTTTAAAATAAAACTACACAATACCTTGTACACGTTATAAAATAGCAGTACACAATACACCCTGTCCTAAAAAAAAGCTCCATGGAGGTTGGTGATTGCAGACTTGGAAGCCAGAAGCGTAGGAGGAGGAAGCCAGCATTGGGTCAATGTGAATGCTTTGTTTATAACAAGTGAGGTTACGTTTTTTCTCTCTGATGTGAATAACTTTGTATTTAAAAGCAGACGACTCAAATCTGTATTGTTTTACAGGAAGTCTGTTTGTCATTGAATTGCATTTTGAGTAATTGGTCAAGGATTTTATTGACATCATCTCCTGGCGTAATGTGAAAGCAGCCATGATGTTCAAAGCCTTTGCTTTTTTAAAAAAAGGTTTTTTGTTCTTCTCTGTGTTTAACTATTGACTAATGAGCTTTTGAGCAGTCTCGCTGATATTTTTTTTCCATTTGCTAGTCTGCCACTATGATTTTTCATGTATATTCATCTATTTATTATGACATGTTTTCTTCTACGCCTCCTAGAAATGTTGCAGCTTTTTGGCAGTTGATTTAACACCGAGATCATTTTGAAAAGTTCTTTGAGCATCTATTAGGCAAATGTGGTGGCATGACTTCCTCTTGGACTGTTAATGATCTAGAAGATTAAAAAGAAAACAAGCTGTGTTTGTGTGATTTTAAAATACTCTCAGATGCAGGACAGGAATATTTTCAATGTTCTGAACCCCTATTTGTTTCTTTGCTCTGTTTGTTGATGGTTAAAGTGAACCATGCCACAGCAAACCTTGGTGGAAACTTTTTTTTTTTTTTTTTTTGAATGCCATGTTTAGGCTTCAGCCAACCAACAGATACCACCATACAGCTGTAGAGTTTGTTCAGATGCTCAAGAAATACAGTTGTTGTCAGCATTAAAGGCTGAGAATTACAACACTATTAAAACCTGAATCCGACTATCATACAGTTTCCTGCTGTTCAGGATTTAAAATGTAACCTCATTTGAATGGTTTTCAGGAAGAAGATACATGATTTTTGTCATCAACATTGTTGAAAATATACACCTGAAGATGTTAATCTTTTTTTTTATTGATTAGGCTGTTGTGGCCATTGAGGACCTTCATGTCTGAATATAGTTGTTGTAATGCCTCTGGCTTGTTAGCTTCCTGCGCAGATTGTGAGATTTAAGGCAGACATCTGTTGATCCCTTGCAAGCGGCCTGCACATTTAATCCCTCGTGTCGAGGCGAGGGGAAACGCGACCCCCACCAGGAGCTGATAGTGTCTGTGTGACAGGTGCCCAACCCTCTCTGCTTCTTGGCACCTTGGGATCCTGTCCACATTTGTGCTAGAATATTGACCAAGAGAGTCGTTCGGTGCATAAAGAGTTACTGAGCAGTTGCTCAAATTTAACTGCTTTGTGGCTTATTTCCATCTAAGATTTTTTTTTTTTGTGCAAATCACGTAAAGCTTCGGAGCTGTGCATTTGTGTGGGAATGACAGCAGGCCCGAGGAAACCTGCGCGTCCCTTTTTGGCGCCATTTCACAGCTGTTGAGCTCAGTGCTGTGTACTCCATTGTCACTGTAACGTGTCCCATGAGACACTGTGCTGTTTTGGCGTGAGCATGCGCATACGAGCCAGCGCTGAGAAGAAGAACATTACCTCCATTCACTTTGCTACATTACACATTAAATTCTGGGAAACAGAAGCTCCAGCAGTTTCCTGGCTGCTTCAGACCCATGTGAAGGTATTGTGCTTGTTGAGGGAGAAACCTTTATGATTCTGCGAGTCAAGTAACATCTGTGTTTGTGGGCTGTATGAATCTTACAGTGATATTAGACAGAGATATTTACAGACTGTTCAAATAAACCAGAACCAGTTTTGGGCCTGCTGTATTTGACTTGCTCTAATAGCATTTACTTCTATTCCTGCTCTCTGCCATGAGTGCTGTCTTGACTCCTTGAGATATTTCGATCTTGCCCTTAAACATCAGACGGCCTGCATATTATGAACACACTGATCCATACTGATCTAGAGTTCTGAGTCTTGCCTGATAACTGATACTGACATCTTCTTGGGTCTCATACACTGCTATTGGTGCTGTGGGGCACCAGTTCTTTTATTTATTGATCAAAAATACCATAATGGAAAAGATAAGTCTATGAAATCAAGGAGCACAGCGTACATAAAGAAGTAAATAATAAGGATTAAAAGATGAAATAATACAATAACTAGTTTAAAACTAGTTCATTAAAAAAAAAAAAAAAACCACTGTCCACAACCCAAAATGCACAGCATGTTTGGTTCATTTCCTGCAGTTATGACGATTCAGGGTCGAATCACCTTTCTTACTACAACTGAACTACTCTAGAGCTCTCTTCAAAAGGAACTGAGATCATTTCTCTCAGGAAGTGTTGGACCTGTTATTTTGGTCCACCTCGGAGTTTTCTTGCTGCGTTCACATCTCTCAAAACTAACTGTACCAAAGAGGTAAACGCACCACTCTCTCCCAGAGTGTGTTAATAATTTATAAAGTACATTGTTGTTAGGCTTGAGGAAAGGATGCGTCCTGTATTCATGTGCAACACGCTTTTGCGACATGAAATGTTATTTGATCGGATCAGAAAATATGTCAGGTCTGATCTGATACCAATCCAGAATTGATCTCATGCAGATACTCAGTATTGGATCAGAAGTCTAGGGTAATATTAAGTGTTTTGTTATTTCTAAAGTAGGGCTACACAATACAGGCAAGGTCATACATAGTTCTGAAAACTATGTCCTTTCTTGAACTGAAATGTTTATCTTTTGCATAAATCTTGAAAATGCTATTTGAAGATTCTGTCACATACATTTTGACAGCTGGTATCTGATTACAAACTGAACCGATTATGTTTATTTCTTAGGTGTAGCTAGCAGGGTTTTAGAAATCTTTATGTAGACTGAGCTGGAACTGTACCCAACATCGACTTTGAAAGAATAGGAAAGAATAAAAAAGTGAATAAAACTGTTTCCATTTCATTTTGGTGAATTCTACAGTGGTGCTTGAAAGTTTGTGAACCCATAAATATGACCTAAAACATCATCAGGTTTGCACCCAAGTCCTAAAAGTAGACAAAGTGAACCCAATTAAACTAATAAGACAAAAATATTATAATATTACATATCTGTGAGTGGCAAAAGTATGTGAACTTCTAGGATTATCACTTTAATTTGAAGGTGAAATTAGAGTCAGGTGTTTTCAATCAATGGGATGACAATCAGGTATGAGTGAGCATCATGTTTTATTTAAAGAACAGGGACCTACTAAGGTCTGGTCTTCACAACACTTGTTTGTGGAAGTGTATCATGGCACGAACAAAGGAGACTTTTGAGGACCTCAGAAAGAGAGTTGTTGATGCTCATGAAGCTGGAAAAGGTTACAAAACCATCTCCAAAGAGTTTGGACTCCACCAATCCACAGTCAGACAGATTGTGTACAAATGAAGGAAATTCAAGACCATTGTTACCATCCCCAGGAGTGGTCGACCAACAAAGATCACTCCAAGAGCAAGACGTGTAATAGTTTGCAAGGTTACAAAGGAACTCAGGGTAACTTCTAAGCAATTAAAGGCCCCTCTCACATTGGCTAATGTTAATGTTCATGAGTCCACCATCAGGAGAACATTGAACAACAATAGTGTGCATGGCAGGGTTGCAAGGAGAAAGTCCCTGCTCTCCAAAAAGAACATTGCAGAAAGCTACTGGAACAGTATTTTGTGTACGGATGAGACCAAAATGTAATTTTTGTTGTATATGAGAAGGGTTATATTTGGCGAAAGAAAAACACTGCATTCCAGCATAAGACCCTTATCCCATCTGTGAAACATGATGGTGGTAGTGTCATGGTTTGGGCCTGTTTTGCTGCATCTGGGCCAGGACGGCTTGCCATCATTGATGGAATAATTAATTCGGAATTATACCAGCGAATTCTAAAGGAAAATGTCAGAACATCTGTCCATGGACTGAATCTCAAGAGAATGTGGGTCATGCAGCACGACAACGATCCTAAACCCACAAGTCGTTCTACCAAAGAATGATTAAAGAAGAATAAAGGTAATGTTTTTGAATAACCAAGTCCTGACCTTAATCCAATAGAAATGTTGTGGAAGGACCTGAAGCAAGCAGTTCATATGAGGAAACCCACCAACATCCCAGAGTTGAAGCCGTTCTGTACTGAGGAATGGATTGCAGGACTGATCAACAGTTACTGGAAACGTTTAGTTGCAGTTATTGCTGCACAAGGGGGTCACATCAGATACTGAAAGCAAAGGTTCACATACTTTTGCCACTCACAGATATGTAATATTGGATCATTTTCCTCAATAAATAAATGACCAAGTATAATATTTTTGTCTTATTTGTTTAATTATATTTGTTTATCTACTTTTTGGACTTGTGTGAAAATTTTATGATGTTTTAGCTCATATTTATGCAGAAATATAGAAATTTCTAAAGGGTTTGCAAAATTCAAGAACCACTATATTTATGATAAAAAAAATATATTAAGTCGATGTGTCAAAACATATTTTGGTCAAAATCAGGGTTTCATCTCCTTTTTAGTGGTTTCATGGCCTGAGTTCAGCCACAGAGATACTGATTGGTTTTCCCAGACCACCTCACACAATGATATGTGAGATTTCATTGGATGTGTCCTAAACCCATTGTCCTCCCTGTCCTTCCCCTGTCCTCTGTGTAGCTCGTGCTATTCAGGCCCTTCTGCTGACGTGCCATTCAGATTAATAGCTTGTGAAGCCAGTCCAATCTTCAGCTGCCCTCACAATGATGTGAATAATTTCTGAACGCAGATTTGTGCTAAATCTGAAACCTTCTCAAAACATTTATGCTCCTAAACACACACAGATGAGCATTTCTGTTGTATGATCATACTAAGTGACCCTGTTGCTATGGTGATAGACTGCCATGGTGCTGCACTGGTGACAGATGGAGGGGGTCACTGGGTGGAGGAGCGTGAGGGTGGACTCGGACTCCCTGACACTCACCCCCCACTCCTCTGTAGCGTAGTTTATGCTTTCTGAACTCACTGTGTGGTGGAGGAGAGCTTCTGGTTAACCTTTTCTCCCCAGTTCAGCCCTGATTAGACTAACAGACTGGGACCTCAAGCTGAGAGAGCCTTTGACTAGCGTTTTTCACTCCCATGTTAGTATTGTTCTTTTCCAGCAGATCTAACAGAGTCACCTCTTCCAGGTCAGTAGCCTTGAGTCAGTGAAGTAGGCTGAATGATCAGAGGGTTTGACTGTAGTGTATATTCTTTATAATGGCACAAATATGACAGAAACAAACACATCACATGTATCATGAGATTAAGGCTTTCTAAGAAAGTGCCAGTCCCATTCATGGGGAATATTCCTGCCTCGTGCTCAGTATTCCCATGGTAGGCTCCGGATTCTCCCCTGCTGACAAGCGCCTACAGAAGACGAATGAACGAATGAACGTGTCAGCCAGTCTGTAGTGCCACTTTTTAAGAAAAACTCTGATTTCATAATGATTTCTATTTAATTGTCTTACTTTCTTGAGAAATTTAAAGGCACTGACTTCCAGACTGGGTTTTGGAAAAATGACAGACGTTGTCAAAGTTCAAAAATAAAATCAGTCTTTTAGTTTCTTTTTGTTTATACAAAAAATATAATATCATATTTCTTTATTTTTATTATTATTTTTTATCTGTTCACAACATTTTTTTTCAACCTTTTAAAAATGATGAAAGTCTGCAAATTTTTTAAATCAATCTGTTAAAAGTGTTTTAAATGTCTGGATTTTTTAATGATGAAATCTCAAGAATGCTGGTTATCAAACAAGAAACAAGATTAAATATGATACGCTTGCTCAAAATAAATGTTAATGTCCAGTAAGCTACTTGCTAATGTAGGTAAGTTCAGTGCTGATGATAGATGTGATACTTAACATGAATAAAAATCAGAATGTCCTCAGTCGGGCAGGTGCTTAACATTATGGTGTATTATGATGCAGAGATTTAATGTGATACTGTTTGTGGTAATTGATTTCAGCTGCACCAATAAAGAAGTGTGGAAATGTCTATTATGACGTTATTTATCACAATATCAGTATCATATTGTCAAATTTCCTGGAGATGGTATCAGTGATATCTAAGGCCCCGTTCACACCTGGCATTAACATCATGCGTCCTGTGTGATCAGATCACAAGCAGACAGCCAAGACACATAGCTGTTCACACCTGGCATTGTGAATGATTTTTCAGTGACAACCCGTGATTGGATTTCATACATCCAATCATGGAAACCTCTAGAGAAAGGCTGTCACACACATTTATTATGCCAGTCTTCTGAAGCATTTATTTTCAGCATTTGTTTATTTAATCCTGAGGTCTGCTGACGAAACTTAACAGTGAATGAGAGATAAGACAATGAAGCTATGAACAGCAGCTGCTGACCACTTCCGATTAGCCAGCTGTGAACGAGGCTGTCGTTGCTGTCTCTAGTGGACTGTAATCTTATTGGATTTTGCTGTATGTTACAACTTCTGCTATATTTCCAAATGTAACTCTGTTGGAATCTTCTTGTCTTGATCATTAGATTTAGTGAATGTTTTCCACACTCTTAACACATTTGAGTCATATTCACAAATTCCCAAGCCCCTCATGAGCTCAGTTGGTGCTTAGGACAGGAAAGCAGTGGTCTGAGCTACTGAGCAAATGGGTTACATAAACTGTGTCTCTCAACACATGGCCATGTTAATGTCCAGTTTATAGACTCATAACCAAGTGCAGATACCATATTCTTTCAGCCTGGTATGATTGGAAAATAATTCATTTTTCTCTTTTCTCAAGGTTAAACATTCATCAAATTCAAGTGCCCGGTGTGTCGCGTGACTGTATATTATGATGTATGAGTTTGTAATGAGATACTATTTGTGTTGAATGCAAATCAAGGCAGTTTCTCAATATGCATTCTTATGCGATCAATACTCCAGAACGCAAGTACCGGGGACGCATGCAATTACCTGGATGTGTTCTTGATTTCGAGGATGCATCGGATGCAGACCTGAGCGCACCAAACCCGCTTGAAGTCCCAGAAGTCATTGTGGCAAAACGATAGCGGATGACGGAAGCCTGATCCATACCTGTAGTTTTAACATCTTTTTAAGGACAATAATCTAAATAAATCAAAATATGTATCTAAAAAGAATGATTTTAATATATGATTTAGATTGCTCTATCTATCTACCTATCTATCTATCTATATGTATATATATATATATATATAATGTTTATATATAAGATAATATGAGGTTGTTGAGAAGTCGAATTTATTCCTCAGCAGTATTTTAATTAAACTACGCTAGTTTCCATCCTGAGGTAACGGTAAACTCGTTAGCTTAGCTTTTAGTTAACGTGAGGTCGCAGAGAGCTTACAACATTAAAACATGCTTTAATTAAATTTTGGTTAATCAGCCAGTTAACAGTAAATCTAGTAACCAGCTGAAACATATTACTTAGGGAGCACTGAAGAGATGAGGACCCTGTCCCAGTACTAGAAATGTGCTGGGATGTCCACTGCGCAACAGGAAGCTCACAGCACATCTCAATTCTTGCAAAGATGTGTTCTATGTCCTCCTGTCCTTCAGAGTTCATTCTTCCAAGGGAGACTAGCAAGACTGGTCTTTGTGAGAATGCAAGTCCTTTCTTAGAATTGAGAAACAGCCCAATCTTACACGCACACACTCGATTGCTGTTGCACTGACTGACATCATAAATCCAGGCAAGAAAGCAAACAGTCCTGAAAATCTTGCACGCGTTTCTTTGAAATGGCTGTTTGCTGTGTGCGGGTTGAGACGATGAGCAGTATGAACTTTGGAATCGGTAATAAATGTGGGAAAAGCGTGTCAGTACTGCATGTCGAACATCTAGTTTGAACCCATACTGCTTGACGCTACACCTGCTTTCATTTCTTAGTCAGCAACAAGTCGTCTCTGAGTGTCGTGTCCTTTGCAGCTATGTGTTTAACCCATTGTGTGCAGAGCTCAATTGCATTTGGGGGTTGGACTTTTTCTTAGAGAAGGATAAAGGAAAGGGAAGATATAGAGGAAAAAGGGAGAGCTGCAGCCACTTTGAAGGACTCTGTGGTTTCTCTGTTTGGCCTCTCCCTCGCAGGACAAAGGCCCTTTATTTGGAACTGCAGCAGGGGTCTGATGGGATATGGGGGGGCAGCAGGGCCTTTTCATTTCCCCCTTCGACACAGGCAGGCTCACCAGCTGTCGGCTTAATGCCTCTCCCATGGCTTCCCTCAGCAAGACGGGCCGGTGACACGGGCCGGTGACACATGCTTGTGTTCTCTCTCAGTCTCTCTCTGACACACACACACTTGCACACATGGTTGGCTGGGGTTTAAAAAAGGCCCATTTGGCATTTTGCATTTACTGATTACATTCTTTTTAACAAATGCTTTATTTTAATTTTTTAAGCTTTTGGTGAGATTGTTGGAATTATCACCATACAGTTGCAATCAAACTTGTTCAACCCCCATTGCAAATCAGGTTTATTGTTAAAATTTACAGACTTTCAGCTGTTTGCAATGAACAAATCAAACAAAAGCAATTAAAATAGTTCAACACAATGAAGTGGTTTCCCCAAATTCAACTGGAAAATGCAACTTATAATGACTTCTCCAGTTTCAAAATTATTCAACCCCCTGAACAAAATCACTCACAACAGCACAAATATTCAAAACAGGTGTTTTCTCAAGCACACCTGATGCAACCAATGAAGGGCTTTATTAGTTGCACCAGGTGTGCTTGAGTTGGAACACATGAAATACCTGAACTGGCTAGGGGCAGAAAATTTATGAAATACCTGGACGGGGTAGGAAAAGGAAGCTATCAACGGTTGCAACCAGATTTCTGAGAAGGCAGGTTGTGAAAAACCCTCGAGTGACTGCAAAAGACCTGCAGTGAGACTTGGTGGCAACAGGCACTGAGGTTTCAGTGAGCACAGTAAGGTGTGTACTAAACACTGGTTTAGTGTTTCCATGCCAGAACTCCAAAACATGCACTACTACTGACCCAAAAGCACAAGAAAAGTCGACTCAAAATCATATAAATAAGCCACAGAAGTTTTGGGATTCTGTTCTGTAGAGTGATGAAACAAAACTGGCACTTTTTGGCACAATGGATCAGCGGTATGTCTGGAGGAAGAAATGAAGAAGAAATGAAGAAAAAACTGTCCACATGGCCCAAGCATGGTGGTGGCTCGGTGATGCTCTGGGGCTGCTTTGCATCCTCTGGCACTGGAAACCTGCAGCGTTTGAAAGGCAAGATGGATTCATTGAAGTATCAGGAAATCCTAGGAGAAAAGATCATGCCGTCTGTGAGGAAGTTGAAGCTTGGGCTTCATTGGACCTTCCAGAAGGACAATGATCCCAAGCATACCTCAAATTCCACAAAGGCTTGGTTGCAGAAGAAGTCCTGGAAGATTCTACAGGGCCATCACAGTCACCTGACTTGAACCTCATAGAAAATCTTTGGTGGGATTTGAAGGCTGCGGTTGCAGTACACAATTGCTCATAAGGAATGGGTTAAAATTTCTCAGGAACGCTGCCAGAAGCTATTCATTTCGTTTGCAGCAGGTCATAACAGCAAAAAGGTGCTCTGCTAAGTACTAAAGATGCTTGCCATGAAGAGGCTGAATACTTTTGAAACTCGAGAAGTCATTATAAGTTGAATTTTCAGTTGAATTTGGAAGAAACCACTTGAAGCATTCGTTGTGTTGAACTATTTCAATTGCTTTTGTTTGATTTGTTCACTGCAAACAGCTGAACGTCTGTACATTTTGACAATAAACCTGATTTGCAATGTGGGTTGAATAATTTTGATTGCAACTGTACATCTTGGACTGCAAACATAATTATTAAGATAATTATAAAGATGGCAAAGTAATTCTGTGGACTATTAATATTCTGCTGCAAATTCTAGGATTAAGTAATATCAATATCGAAAGTACACAATGACCAGATTCTTTGGTTTTGGTTGTTGTTGCTTTTGACACTGTTGTGGAGGCATTTTATCAACCTAGACTTTTCTGTTATCAAGATACATCTGTAGAGTTACTCTTGCTGTGTGGTATTGGATATGATCAGCTCAGTTTTGGTACTAAATTCAGTTCAGATCTGAAATGGTTGCATACAAAAGGTATCAAAATGCCCTGGTATGATTATTTGAGACTCTTCTTTTGCTTCCTTTCCTTGTTTTTTTCCTCTAATATCACTGCAGAGAATTAGCTCAGTGTGTAATACATGTGATCACTTGTAATGTGAGGCAGACATGAGGCAGTAGGGCTGTTCCTCAGTCACCGAGGATTAAATCAAATCTAATTGTACGCATGTGTGTGAGAGAATAAATGGATTATGAAACATTGAAATACGATTTGCAAGATAGGTTAAAAATAGGTTTATTATTCCCCTAGTACTTCATTTTTTTGGGAAAGAGTACAAATGACAGAGTAATTCTAACTATAATAGATTATTATGCTGTGAACGTCTTTTCTAACTTTGCTAAAATGCTATCAGAGTGACTTGCTGGTATAATTACAGTCCAACCATCAGATTGATAAGTAAGAAATAATACATAACAGAACATGCTGTTAGGATTGAAATTTTTTTTTTTTAATTAAAGAACAACATATGCTTTTTGTCCATTTATAATATGTAATGTTGTGTAATGTGTACAAAAACACATTGTTGCTGTTATCACTTGGATTACAGTATATAACAGCTATAACCAGTCATTACATCCCCCACCTCTTATTCTCTTTTGAAGCTAATAAGACAAAAAAAATGCAGCTCGTCATGTTACAGAGAAACTGAGCAAAGCCCTCAGGCCTAAAGACGTTCCTCTTTCTTTAAACTTAACACAGCAACTTGTGACTTTACCAAAACTGTTCAGTAACCATCTCCTTACAGAAAACATCACTAACAGTGTATGTGGGGCATCAACCATACAAATCTGTGTGTGAGTAGTTTCTATAGAAACGATAACATGTTACAACCTGTACATTTAATATAAACCTGTGAATTACCTTGTAGCTGAAACTGCTGTCAGCACTCAGTCAACAACACTTAGATTCAACTGTAATATGGATTCTAACCATTTTAGAAAATTATTTCCTGGGCAATGTGATGATCTCATTAGATTATATCATTAGATATTTTTTTTAGATTATTGCTCCCTAATTGTAGCAGCTAGCTGATTGGATGTTTGGGGGGTGGGGGGGTTGTCTTTTAAAATATGTTTGTCTTCTATTTTAAACACCAATATAATAATAATAAAAATAATAATAATAATAATTGTTGTTGTTGTTGGCTTTTTTTTTCTCTCTCTCCCCTCACTGCTGGTGTCACTTTGCACAGGTGGCACTTAATCAAATCTAAATATCCCGTATTGTGAAAAGACCTTTCTAATATCATTCTTATTTTGCCACATTGCTCACCCCTATAGTCAAGTCAGTTTTTATTCAGTTAGTGTAAGTCAGTTTTTAATATAACATTTATATTTGTTTTATGGATGGAAAACTCTGTGTTATCAGAAAAGGCAGCGCTTTAGCTGAATGCGAGTGAAACGGAGGCTACAGCAGGTGTGCAGCCGCAAACAGTCAGCAGGTGCACGAACGCCACACAAACAGAATAATCTAAATGGAGCAAGATGTTTACAACTTTTAGGGAACGTCTGTTCTGCAGATGGCTCAATTTGAATGATCTATTTAACTGTTTGTTTGTTTTTTCTGCTGGAAGTGTGTGAGGTTTTATAAGCTTTGCACGGCTTTTTTATCTGTTTAGAAATAGTGTCACGTTTGACGAGTGACATTCATGATTGTTCATGTAAGCCATAAACTTAAATAGTTTACATTAGAAGATAAATGTCTAGGACATAAATTTGCTTGCAAACACACTAGCTGTAGTAATGAAGTATAACTTGTTAAACAAAGGGCTGAGTGGTAGATCAATGGTTAAGGCATTGTACTACTGGTCAGAAGGTTGTGAGTTCAAATCCCAGCACCCCCAAGCTGTCACTGCTGGGTGATTGAGCAAGGCCCTTAACCCTCAGCTGCTCACGTGTATAAATGAGATAAATGTAAGTCGCTCTGGATAAGGGTGTCAACCAAATGCCATAAATGTAAACATGATATTGTAGCCATATTGTCCACCTCTGAAGGTTTATTTCTGTTTAATACTGTTCACAACTCATTCATTTCTCCCTACATTAAGTATCTTCATTCTGTGATCATTACCTATATCATTACTATATATGTGAGGAGATTTGGGAAAACCCATCGGACGTGGCTGTGCCTCAATTCTTCAAATTTTGGGGGATTGTTTTTGTGGCGTTAATTGTTTTTCACCTAAATGGGTTTTTAATCTTACCTTGCTATCTTCCTGTAGAAATCGGGTTCTGTAAAGAGCCACTTTAAGAAACATAGGCATAAAACTGTCTGCATAAAGATATTTAAAACCTTGCTAGCTAAATGTGATTTCCTCATGATTTAGCCAAGTTTTTAGATAGCTACATAAGGTAATCGGTTCAATTTTTAATCACATACTAGGGCTGTGCGATATGGACAGAAATGTCATACTTTGGTGCTTTTACCAAATAGTTCGATAACAGTATGACTGTGGGTTCACACTTGATGTTTGAAGTGACAGTTGAACATGGTATAATTATTTTATAACAAAAGGATTTGGAAAATGCAGATACTTTCAGAAATATTTTTATTAAGCCCAGTGATGGATCACAACATCAGCTACAATGTTTGTATCAGGTTAAATAAATAGGCTAAATTAAAATAAATAAAATTGAAAGAGTTAAATGTATTTTCTGTTTTCTGTGGTGTTGGCAAAATATTCCACTTGTTGGCGTTCGGCATTAACACATGTCTTTAATGAAGTGGAAGGTTTTGGCATCTTTGATTTCTTTATGCCTTTTAGAAGTAGACATGTACGGCATTATGCTACTGAATGCATTCAGAATTCACACTTGCTTAGGTTTTGGAAAGGATGTGTGGTCTGGCCCTGTCGCAAGGATCTCTTCATACGATGTTTTGTGGTGTTGCTTAAGGTGATGGAAAAGGTTTGATGCACGACCTTTCTGCGTTCCAATTATGACAAGGCAAACCCTGCACGACATCTCGCTCTCTTCTACATCCTCCTAAAACCCAAAATACCTCCAAAAAACAGAGGACATTTTTGTTTCCTGAACTAAACCTGAACTAAATGCAGCTAATTTTCCCCACTCACTTTCCTCAAAGCATTTGTGCGCACTTCATCCTCATTCAATCAAGGCAATGTTTGTGATTGGCTAGCTTTCACTGTACATGTTGGGGGTACATGACGTATGGTGCTGTATATGATTTAAAAAGGCTGCTCATACCACTACTATCTATATCAATACTGTATGTGTTCATACTGCAGTATAGATATGTAAACAGTATATCTTTCAGTTTTATTATATACCAGCTGTCAAAACGGTGCTCCTTCACGACAGTTAGAATAAACTTATTTTTTCTTCTTCTTCTTCTTCTTCTTCTTCTTCTTCTTCTTTTCAGATGAACATTATTCATACTTGGTCATCTGCCTATTCCCATCCACTAGCCAGCTCCTGTTTCCTCCAACTACCACATCTTTTTCAAACTGTTGCTCATGCTACGTCACAGTGCAATGCAACTCACCTAAAAGAAAGCTCTATCAACCCTCTTCTAAATATATGAGCTCCCAGAAGCCCATGATTGGCTATTTGTCACTCTGATTGACAAGAAAAAGAGATTATGCCATCCCTCCCTTCCATCTCTTGGACTCCCTGCCACGGATGAGTGTGGCATCACTGGGATTTGAAGTCACTATAGCCCGACGATATGGCAAACATTTTTCTCTTGTGTCACTTGGAAATGCCAGAATGAATAACTTTAATAGAAACATATCAGTTTTCATTTCGGCCTGTATTTTTTAGAACTGTATATAGGAGACAATGTCAAAATTTCACTGTATGAAGGGTTTTCCCAGGCCACCGCACATCGTATATCAATACATACAGCTCTTATCATCGTGTATGCTCAATATTTGATTATATGTTCAAGGAAATCAGCTCTTTGGAATTCTGCACCGATCTTTAGGAAAAGATGTCCCTCTTTTCAGACAAATGTATGATCTTAGCACCAGCACATCATGGTTATATTTACATGCACAAACCCATACCATGTAAGATTGGAGTTGATGACCTATAATCAGTGTTGTACACACAGCGATGTGAGATAAGGACACAGAGTGCACCCTTATATGCTACAGTAATATGATGTGCTTATTAACATTCTTAAATATCTGACTGTGACCAGTGCATGCAAATGAAATTCATTTGCAGATTCTTGCTATAAAAATGTTAAATGTTGAAGAAGGGAGACTGTCAGGCTTGAACACACATCTGGCTGCGTTCTTTTCCTTGCTTGATTTGACACATCTGTGTTTGGTGCTATAAGTAGTATATATCAACACTGTACCGACACACGGCCTGTGTAATCTCTCTCTCTCACACACACACACACACACACACACACACACACACACTCATGCATACAGACCTGTTTATACACGTGTGCATTATAGACACGCTTTCTCTTCTGACACTCTTTTCTCATTCCTCAGTATTATTGCTAGACTTATGATCAGTAAGTGTGTTGCATATCTATACCACTCGATGCACACACTCACCTTCTCCTGAGTTATGTGTTTGTGTTTTTGTGTCTACAGGAGGCTGGACATTTTGGAGAGCTGGAAAACTGGTGACTAGTTGAAGGAGCTCATTGCTATCTCCTATATGATGGCCAACGCAGTGAGTAATGACGCACTCTTTTTATATGTGATGTGTTCAAATCATCGTGCTGTGTGTAAATTGGGTTTTGTCATTCATTTGTTTGTTCATTCATTCATTCATCTTCCATAAATGTTTTATCGTGGTCAGGGTCATGCGGTTGATATACCAGGAACAAGCTGGGAACACACCCAGCATGGGACACCAGTCCATTCACATACTCATTCATACGTTCATTCACACCTTTGGGCAGTTTAGTATAGCCAGTCCCTCTTCCAGCATGTTTTTTGGAGGTGGGAGGAAACCGGAGAACCCACACAGAAACTCGGCACAGATAGAAACCTGAGCTCAGGATTGGGGACCCTGTAACGCTACACGCTGTTCCACTGTGGAGTTAGGTTGGTGTTAGATTTAACAGCTTGTTTGTCTTTTCACAATAGAAGTTCTCACATGTAAGTAATTTGGTAATTATCAGGTTTAGTGTTGAACTGCAGCAGTTTTAATACATTTAATAAACTGAATTGTTTTAGTAGTTAAAATCCATTTATACAGCTATGACTGTATTTCTAACATGCAGCTGTTCCTTCATAGGGACATGAGAACATTTACTAACATTATTCTAATGAGCATAATTATTATGCTACCTGCACTTAATAAAAGTTTATTGAGTTTAAAAGTTTATTCATATCAGTTCTATTATAATTTGCTAATTCAAACAGGACAGACACTACAGAATTCCTTTTATCCTAGAAGGTCAAAGATTTTACCACAAACTAATGTTGTTGTCGAAAGAAAAGTGTTGCTAATGTTACCAAACAAGTAAGCGGTATGACTTCATCTTTCTCCAGCTATAAAGTATTATCATACATATACAGATCAGCAAACATCAGTCCACAGTCTATCTAGCACTTTGCATGACCGCAGTGTCATCCTCTCGCCTCGCAGTGAAGAAAATACCACGGCATGCATCTGACTTCCTCTGTATAGCTGTCTTTCCAAGGCAAGTGTGCCATTGTGGTGGGTGGGGGGTATTTTTGCCTCATTTTTACTTGTTGAATAAAATGACATTACATTTCATCATATATTTGATGTAGAAGGGAGAATTGTTTAGTTTTCATTATGAAAAAGATTGTACGTCAACATTTTTGACTGGATTTCATTGATGAATATTCATGATTTGAATATACTCTACTATAGATAGTTAGATGAAAACTAGAGGTTTTGTTGAACTGAAACATATTTCTCTTGCATTTCTCTAACCCCCAAGTAGAGTTGTAAAATCACAAGTAAGAGGTCATGACATGTTTTTTAATTTATCTTCCCTGAGGTGTAATTATAATATTAGCTAAGTTTTTTGCACAAAAAACATATACAATGTAGTAATTTATTACCTTTCTTTACAACTGAAACGATCAGGTTTTTGTGTCCTTTACCTTTAAGTAAAGGTTAATGAATTAATTAACACCCCCTACTATAACACATGCAGAACTGTTTTCAGCGACTGAGCACCAGTGGGCGGGGCCAATGGTGCGATGATGTAAAATTGGGTGTTGCTGTCTTGCTGTAGGGGCAGTCATATGCAAATTTATTTGCCTGTGTGATGTCACAATTCCCGGCACATCCAAACGAGCCATTTTTGGAGCTTGGTTAAATAAATACTTTTTTTTTCCCCCTCGATATTTGATTACAAATCGAACTGATAATATTATGTCATTTCCATTACAGCATGTAGCTATCCAACAACTTGATTATAGCATGACATTCACTGTGTGAGGAAATCACTCATAGCTAGCAAGATATCTTTAACAGACTGACTGTTTTTTTTGGTTTTGTATTTTTTTTTTTTATTGTAAAACTGACTCTTTTGCAGGTAGACAGCCTAATCAAGGTTAAAATAAAAACATTTCCATGTTGTCATATATGTATGCTTTCTTAAAGTTGGGGTATTGAAATATGTTCTAGGCAGAAAAACACAGTTTTGCATCTCGTGTGGCTGTTTGCTAGAATTCAGCCACAGTGACCTCTGATGGGGTTTTCCACCTCACATGCGCTGCTTTTTATAATATTCCTTCCATGCAACTTTCAGTTGTTTATGGGTGTGCTTCAATTATACAACTCTTTATTTACGGTGTGTCTGTGGAGATAATATCTATGTACTAATCACCTTCAGTTTCTTCTTCTTTAAGGTTGGCACTGCAACTCTGTGTGGTGATTTAAAGGCATTTCCGAGTAACCAGAACCTACCAAAAGGTAAGAATGTCCCTCCTTTGCCACATTACAGGTCAGATGACTTTACTCAGATCTACCTCAAGTGTGACCCAGAGTTGCATCTCAGACTCAGAGTTGCATCTGTCCAGCAAGCGTGTTGTCTTTATAGCTTACTTTGTTGTTGTTTCATATTACAGTGGGAAATAATAAGAATCTGAGGACAAATATCTTGAAACGCTTTCACTCTTTTTAAAAACTTATTTTTACTTTATCAAATCCTTTTCAGAATTGTGTAGGAACATTTGAGTTGGATATTTTGCACAGTTCTGACATCCACTGACAGTTATTTAATAATTGAGTAATATTTGATAGTGGAGCATCCAGCCATTGTAGGTGACATTTACAGGGTAGCATACATACCAGTGCTCATCTCAGATATCAAGAGTTCCTCGATATGTCTCGGTAATACAGTGTAAATAAACATGATATTGAATAAAATGGGCAGAATTTAAGGAAAAACCTGTTGAAGCGACTTACACAGAATGTTTGTGTACATTGAATAAGCTGTAAATGTGTTTGATTCGATCAACAAAGAAAGTAAAGGTAAGCTAAACAGGTCGGGCATTAATGTGATGTCTTTAAATCTTTAAGTGGGTCGAGTCAAGTGGGTGTTTGTCATTCACCTATATAGCATGTATACACTGGAATGATTGCTGTTTCTCCAGGACCGAGGTGCAACACATAAAAGTACGCAAGTGCAAATTCATTTTAAGTATGATGCTGTATGGATTTTGGCATTTGTATGTAAATCTGCAAAAATTAAACCTCATCAGTTTTTTATTATTATTATTATTATTATTATTATTATTATTACTTAACACTGCAAACAATTAGCTCTGATTGCGTGTGTTTGAAGCTTGGTGCAGAACACCACATACTGAAGTTGTGCGTATATGTGGGTGTGTGCAGTTAAAGAAACAGTTCTTGAATATCCCAACAAGAAAATACTGTTCTGAATGAACAGGGATGTTCCTCTGCGGCGTTGTATACCCTTACCATACACTTGATGTATGGACACAAATATCAATACACCCAATACCACTCTAACATTTGTTTGCTAACCTGCTAACAAAAGTAAACCTGACATTATTAAACTGTTTCATTTTGTCTTTTGTAGCTTACTACTAGTATAGTATACAGTTGAACTGTTCTAATCCAATCTGGACATTAAGCTAACACTTTGTCAGAAAAAAATCCAACAGCCTGTCCATGAAAATAGCAAAAGGCACATATACTGAACTGTCGTATATCAAACAGCCAGAATAAACATAATAAAAGATGACTAGTGTGTTCTGTTTTGCGGTCTCTCTTCCAAAATAATCAAAGTATCCAAAAGTGGTTTTAAGATTAAATGGACTGCAAACTTGTTTAATACTGAATTCTTTAAAGCGCCGGTCCTGTAATGAGTCATGAGGGGTTTCTCTCTCTCTCACCACACCTAGTTAAGTATGCGTAACCTGTTAACAAGACCTGTTAAAGACTTTGGTTGTTAAGCTGTTATTTTCATCAAGCTGACCGCTGTAGCTGTATGAACTCACTCACTGTTGTTCTACAAACCTCTTCATATTATACATAATTGTATTGTAGTGAAGTGTGAGCGTAAATGTTGCGAGCAGCAGAGCAAATATCAACGAAGCCCAGTGTTCAGTGTACACTGAGTATGGATTGTCTAGTTTCAAAATGAATAATGTCTCACTAGTAAATAAAAGCTCACGTTCAGTATGATGTGCGAGTAGATTTCTATCCCATGGCCCACCTCTACTCCGTAGGTCTGTAGCTAAAAGTTCGGGGGAGGGGCGGAGTGGTCTGCCCCGTGTGTATGTGTGTGTAGGACTGAAAACAAACCTTGAGTGGTGGACTTATGAAAGACAAGCAGACTGAGAGAGAAAGGGAGAAAGGTGGCGGGCATGGACGTCCTGCTCGTTCCTCTTCGAAAACAAGAAGGTAACTTGCTGAGATTTGCAGAGTCTTGTGTAGGCAGATCATTGCATCCAGACAAACACTTTTGAGATTACTCTGTGTTCAGTCTTGTAAAGTATAGAAGCTGTGTATGAAGTTATTTGTAGGCCTGAGCTCGAAATATCTGGGAGCTGCAGGTACACGTTGTTGTTTGTGTTTTCTGCTTCCTCACTGCTTGTTTTGTCTTTTTGAGAAATCTGTGATAAAAATATGGCTTTTTTTTTTTTTACTGCAGATATTATTTAAATGTATAGATGTGTAATTTTATGCTTTGTGTGAGTGTGTGTGAGAGTGAGCGCATGTGTACGCGTGTGCACGTGTGTCCCTGCTTGGGCCGAAGCTCAGCTGTATTCTAATGAAGCTCTGCTCATTGTTACGCTGTAGAGCCGAGGCTCTTATACATTCCTCTGCTGAGACCCCAGCTGCTGCTGTGTGTGTGTGTGTGTGTGTGTGTGTGTGTGTGTGTATATATATGTATGTGTGTGAGTATATGTATTTATGTGTGTGTGTGTGTGTGTGTGTGTGTGTGTGTGCTATAATCATTGCTATTATTATGATCTCTGTGAGGAGATGTTTGTTTAGCATTGTTTGGAAGGAGTCTCCAGTGTGAGCACTTTGTAACAGTCAAAGGTACAACTTTACATTTTTACTGACATGGGATGAAGGGCTTTATGGTCTCTCACTAACACAAGAAGCTGCATTTCTTTGTATTATTACTCTAGGAGAGAGAAAAATAGGAACTGGTGAGGGAACTAATGTGTCGCTATGACTTAAGTGATAACTATTGAGAACTAAATAGTTTTGCAGAGGTTCCACAACGTTAAATATAATTGTAAATGGTTAAAACTGAAATAAATAATTGTTAGCATTGGAAAACCGCTGTGGTATTAGAGGCGGGGAAGGGGGGACTGGACCTTTGGTTAGTGGCTGGATTCCTGCCTCCGTCCTGTGTGTGCAGAACTTTCATGTTCTCTCTGTGCTTCGGGGGCTTCCTCCAGGTACTCCAGTTTCCTCTCCCAGTCCAAAGACATGCATTGTAGTCCGATTGGAATTTCTAAAGTGTGAATGTGTATACCCTGTCCAGGGTATCCGGTACCTTGTGCCCCAAGTTCCCTGGGATAAGCTCCAGGCTCCCCGTGACCCTGTGTAGGATGATGAGTACAGAAAATGGCTAGAATTCAAATCTCCATAAATGAATTATATCATTTACATACATTATAACTGTATATAAATGAACTGTTTAGCACCAAAAAAGGAGGGACAAAAATTTTACACTTTAAAATATTTAAAATTTTCACTGCTTCCAATCAGAGATTTTGATAAAAACACTGAAGTGAATTGTCTATTATGTTTCTCATAATGTCAATATGATCGTCATATTTCTCAGCCCTGTCTGAACCCTAGTAATTTCCATTCATTACTGTGCATGATGTTCTTTGTGTAACCTGTGGGTGTGTATGGTATCTGATGATGTATGCCCAACGTGTACAGTATTTTTCTCTCTTGCGTGCTCCAGTGTCTATTTGCATCGCCTTGCATTCATATGCAACAGTCTTGAAGGGTATTTGCGTTCCCATTCAGACACTGAGCCCTGGAGAAAATGAACTCTTTTTGCACTTTAGGCACATCACAGCCACTGATTGCGCGTGTATCCTTTTGAGCCACACTGAGCCTTTTCAGTGTTATTGTGCCTCAGCCTCCCACACACAAGCACTTCCAGTCAAATATGCCCTTTTGCGTGTTTGAACACGCTTTTGTAAAATTGTAATCTGCAAAAGTGGTTTCTGTTGATTGTACAGTTCAACTGCAGCTTCCCTCAAAACTTTTATGAGCGCTGCCCAAGCCGTCAGTCACTGAGCCAGGCTTTCAGACTAATGGAGCCCGTTTGGTTTAATGTGTGTCGAAAATATCACTGTCAAAATGTCAGAACTGCAATGGGGTAATTAAATGTAATACAGCTTTTATATTCGTCATAGCCAGCACTATACTGTGGTGTATATTGATTGTATATTGTTGTTATTTTCTGTTTGCAGGTAACATTTCTCTTGTAGTACCGTCCAACTATAGCTCTGTCACCAAGATCACTTTAGGAGCAGTGAACTCTAATGTCAGCACACCGATGGTGAGTTGTCTGCTAGAAAACTGTTTTGTTCATGCAGATGCTTTCAGCTGACAGGCCTGTTCTTAGTACTGCAGCTGCCAACCTTTTCCCCCCACATCAGCAATAATACAAGATTGTAGCCACTATAACAACATGTAAATTTGCTCCTTTTGTTGGCGCACTGTTGAGGCTCGTCCTATCTGCAGCATTCAGGATCAAATACTAATTTGTTGTCGGTTACAGTTCATTAAAAGATACATATTAGAGACCATGATACAGCTAACAAACTGTACACACAATACAGAAGGAAACATCTTCCACAGACTTCCTCATTTGACAGTTTCTTTGTTTTCTTTAAGATCAGTGACAGAATATATGGTGGTTTTTTTCTGTTGATAAAATTATATTACTTAATTTGATGCATTTTTTTCTGTTTAAGAATTTGAATAAGAAAACAACTGTCCAAAGTTCAAATGTCTATATTATAACTTGTCCACAGTATGATTTGTAATTTCTTCGACACTTATAAATTCAAATAAGCAAAAAGTGGTGTTGCAGGAAACATGGACTTTTCATTTGATCCACGTTTTTGGCGAATGTTTACAGTTTATTAAGCGAGGA
The DNA here is from genome assembly GCA_024331685.1 of Stegophilus panzeri. NCBI lineage: Eukaryota > Metazoa > Chordata > Actinopteri > Siluriformes > Trichomycteridae > Stegophilus > Stegophilus panzeri. The sequence goes on along the minus strand of JANDJT010000071.1, from coordinate 12,135,811 downwards.
TATGGGTATGTGTAGGCATGGGTCTGTATAGAATGGCTATATCATTGGCTACCTAGGTCTGTAATATGTACAGCCCTCAGAATCATTAGCACACTTGAGCAAACATGAATGTATAGGGGCTTCTAAGCGGCGCAACAGCCGAGCGTCGGCGCTATTGTCGGGAGATTGCAAGTCTGAATCCCGATGATGCCACAGAGCTCATGTATGCAGAAGAGGGCAGTTAGTGCTGTCCTTCAAAAAGATGCATTGGAAGAAATTTCTAGCTCCCTCCCGCCCTGGTTAGTAACTTTTGTGTGATAGAGGAGAGCTAGTAGGTAGGAATTGGCAAATGAGAAAATAGGGTAAAAAAAAAATAACCTTCTAAAATACAATTTAGAGACGGTAATCTACATTTTCCATTGTATTGGTCAACTAATTGTTAATAATAATTCACATCATTAAAAGGACTGCATGCAAGCACATACAAAAAGCACCTGATATCCTGTGTGTAATATTGTGGTAGATAATGCTTTGTGGGTAGTGGAGCTAGGGCTGAAATAAAACTGTACTGCACCCCCTCGGAGCGCTAAGTGACATTTAAGCTCTAAATATCCCTAAGTGCACATGTGACAGTGATGTATGTGCCTTATTTGAGGATTGTCAATACTTGTGGAATCAATTGTTTTTAGTTATGGTTTTAATCCCAGTGATTGCAGAACACTGTGTGGCCAGCAGGTGGCATTGACGCATTGTGATCTCTCGGTTGTATGGCAAACTGTGTGCAGTGTTGAGTTGAGTTGAGGCAATGAAATACATGCACAGGGGAAGAGGAGGACCAAGGGAGCTGGTAGCAGAGGTCAGTGGGAACACAATGAGGGAGAGCGATGGAGAGGAGGAGGAGGAGCGTGGTTAAAAAGTAAAAAGGGAAAGAGCCCGGATAAACAGGTGGATCGAACAATACATCATGGAGGTCAGGAAGGAAATTTCTGAAAAACGAGTTAGAGGAGCAGAGGGGAAACCTCATTTAAGCTTGGTTAGTAGAAAACAGAACTCTGTGTGTTTCGCTTCATTAATGAGCTTGTTAGTGAGGTAGTGATGCCACGCGTGACTTCCCATTTACAAGCCCACGCAACACAGAGCACGCTTGCCAATAACATGGCCCTCCGTACTGTACACTAGGCGAAGAGATGAAGGGACAGTGAGATGTGATGATGGCAGGAATGGAGAGGAACGGGAAAGAGAAAGCAGGAGTAACACATACAGCATGAAGGTGACTGACAGTTCATTTAATGTGTCCTTGGTAGGCTGCTGTCTCTGGATGTTTGATCATAAAACCGTGCATGTAGACTCGAGATAAGAGAGCAGAGGATGAGAGCATGTGTGTTAGAAGTGGGAATCTGTAGGTAGCCTATGGTTCGATTAGATTTCAATTCAATTCTTTATGTTTGTCTTAATGCATATTTATTTATAATTGTGTTCATTTTGGCATTAAAAAACAATAAATTCTAAAATGATACCCAACACTTGGGTAAAAAAATTTTTTAAGGTGGTATAATACTGCAAAACCAAATAAATGGCAAAATGTTCAAAAATACCTTGAGACTCCAAATATAGTAATATTTAACATAATGATCACTTTCCTTGGTTCATTCTTGAAAACAACACATTTATTATTTCAGTTATTATTTTTATTCAAAAATATTTGTCAATGTTGATCTTTGAAAACATGTTTGTGTGTTTGTCTAATATGACCTTTTACACTATAAATATATATAGAGTGAAAGACCCAGGCTTCTATATTTGGCTGAGGATATTCTTATCCTTTTTCCCTCCGCCCCTTTCTCTGTCACTTTCTGCAGATTATAAGCACTCCTCAGAGGGTGACTCACCCAGGAAGTATCCTCATCGGCAGCCCCTTCACGCCACACACTACACCTGCTGCCATGGTTACACAAGCATGCCCTCCAGAAGGCAACGAATGGACCCCAGGGTGTGTGTGCTCCCTCCCCCACATAAACACATCAACTCGACATGCTTGTAAATTCCAAGATGTATGAAAAGCTACAGTAGAAAGTGGGATTCTTAAAGGAAGTGTCTGAGATGAAGGCTCATGAGATCAGACCTACCGTTAGTAGAACATCAGGGCATTAGATTGGAACATTACAACTGATATGGTATTATATAGTCATATCATACTGTATACTATATAGTTTATAGATTCTACGCTGAAATACAAGAGAGTAGTTCATAATGTCAGTGAATGTGAAGTTTCATAAATGGCGCCTCAATTTCTTTTTTATAGGAACAAGAAACGGACACATGACTTTATAGACTCCTATTACTCTGACAGGTGAGTGGTAGTTCATCTAATATAATTAAGATCCTTTCTGTAAAACTAAACTAAGGTCTAAAACTAGATATGAAAAAGTGGGGCACTATAAGAACACGGAGGCCATTTTGCAATCAGCATCGTAGTCTCTGAATTTAAACTTCTGCATTTTACCATATGGTTTGCATTGAAGAGAGCAGTCTAAAAGCATGGCCATAGAGAAATCCCACTTATGAAGAGAGGAGGCGTGCCATCTCTCGCATTCCAAAAATGGCCTGGTTTTTTTGGGGGTTTTTTTTCCCCCCTTCTTTTTTTTTTTTTATGAGGATTCGTATTAAACAGTTAAAGGAAACATGCTGTGTCTACTATTCTTGACACAGCGGGCTCACTGAATGCTGTGCAGAAAATGTTATGGGGCCTTTAAAAACATTTGGCTTTGAATATTTGCGTTTATAGTAATGCCTAGCATGTACATTTCTACATGTACATATCTTTGTTAAGAATGCTATATGGCTGTATATTTACTTTATTTCAGTCGTTTAGTCACTATTAATCACAGTTTCACTTTTAATGATTGAACTGAACATTTGATTCCAATATATGACACATCTCCAATATTTTAATATATTAATATGATAGTGGTAATGATGATATTGCTTATAATCACTTATAAAGTGTAATCATAATACTATATATGCTAAATCTCCATGAATTTGACATCTACTACATGCTTCAGTCGCCTTTACAGTATATTGGACTATAGGCTTATAGCAACTGGTTTATTAGCAGGAAAAGACAATTACAGCATGTAGTTTTATTCAGTTTACATTATCAAAGCCTGACCTATTTATAAATTCTTGTCTTATAAAAAATCTTTTTCCTGCTTTGTATAGAATTGTTATTAATTACTTTTATTTATTGATGTGCTTTGTTTAATATTGTATTTTTTTATTCAAAATGGGTGTAAAATGGTCAAAGGTTCCATGTAAACAGTTTGTTGTTATTAATATTATTACTCTGCGATATGTGGCACTCAGAATGTGGCACTTTATTTATAGTAGTCAGCCACTTGTGCAGCAAACTGGTACATTATACATTAAAATGTATGTAATCTATAATGATCATTCTAAGTAGCTGAATGATTTGTTGCAGTGTTTAATAGTTGTGTATGTGTGTGTATTGCAGGGATGGACTGTGCTCCAGTGACTCCTCATCAAGGTATGCAAGCTCTGCTTTCATTGTACAAAATGGAACAAAGCAGATGCTTTATTGAGTGTGTGTGTGTAATGATTGCCTAGTAGATGCTGAGCAGGATGGCTGAGGAGTGCAGCTCCAAATCCGTGTGTGTGTGTGTGTGTGTGTGTGTGTGTGTGTGTGTGTGTTTGTGTGTGTGTTTTCTCTGTGTTCTCACTGTAGCTTATCTGTCTACACACAACAAACCATAGCACAACACTTGAGATGACTCGCTGTACATCCTACCATGTTGTATAGCAATTTTCTCTCCATATACTGATTGAGATGAGAGAGCGTTTCATGTATCACCACAAATCGGCTCTGAAGATGCAACACTTTTGTATTATTGTAAGGTTTTATCTAAAAGAAGGTTCCCAGCTGTGTAGTTGGATGTAGCTGCATTTCCTGATTAGCATGCACACTGCTGAGGTGCTGCAGAGTTGTGTATTGATTTCTAAAGGAGACAGGAGAGGTTGATGCTGGTGGTGGGAGCATGATTTGCTTTGGGAGTAGTAGCTCTTCAATGCATTTAAACGGGTTTTCTTAGTGTGCTTTCTCTCTATATATAATTAATATAGAAAATGTGTATATATATTAACAATGTTAATATATCTCTGAAAAATTTATATATCGGAAAAGCACAGCAATATCCCTAATGGCTTCCTATTCACTCTATTTGCTTGCTGCATGAGTTATAACACGCACTATACAGTAGACCCAATAAAATGACATTTACTCTCTGCCACACAAGCATACATTCATTTTCCTTTGTCCAAAATGTTTAGCAAACGTATGTTTCGACGAGACACTGCATTTTTTCTTTTGAATATGTAAATAGTAGGAAAATTTGAATATTACTGGGACTGTGAAGTTCATCCTGCAGCTCTAATGCTGGCCAATCTGAACACTCAGTAAATTATTCAGTGCATGGTAAAAGTGAGCAGAGTCTGTGTGTGTTCACAATCGCATATGCACACACACACACTATTTGTGTGGTTTTAGAGATAGTGTTGCTGAAGTTGCAGGAAGTTGCACTGCCTTATGCGCGTGCACACACACACACGTGCGTGTGCACACATCTGCGCGCACATACACACACGCACAGCTATGCACTGCAGTGTCGGATATGAGAGATTTCAAATATGTCACATTCAAACACACACACATGCCCTGCTTCACCTCTCTTTCCCATGTCTCATACCATTAGCTGTATACAGGCAGATGCGTAGAAGCACGTCTTCTTGTAAAAGGTCAGTTGCCTCTCCCTCCGTTCCATCTCTCGTCCCCTCCCCCGTCTCTGAGACGGCACTTCTTCAGTTCGTCACAGGAGGAGAGTGAGCCTCGCTACTGTTGCTACGGAGAAATATGTGCGTTTTTCCAAGTAGCATACATTCTCACGCACTTTCACACGTGTGTGCGAGCAGAAACCGTGTCTCTCTCGTCACACTTTAAACACCCTCCCCTTGCACTACTACATGCTGTCCGTTTCCATCTTCTCATTACAGCCAATATTGTGAACTCTGTGTCTGGAACCAATCTGTGCTGATAATTGGGATTCTGAGCTGCTTGTGCGAAGCACCCCAACCCCCCACTGCTACACCGAGCATGCTCGACAGCAGTTATATAATTCATCCCTCACTGCAGCGATCACTCAAATGCTGCATTTTATTTACGCACTACCTCTAAATGAGAGAAACGTAGAGAGAATGTAGAGAAAGTAGATGAATATGAGTGGATTCACGCTCACTTTTATTCACACAAGCAGATTCACAAATGCACACATCCCCTGTTTTAAAATGCATAAATGCCTTTGTTAGTTACAAGCTCATGTTTATACTATTAAATAAGGAAAACTGGACTAATTCTTGTAATATGAATTAGTGTTGAATCCAATTTTTTTCCCTCTTGATTTGATATCTGTGGATCTATCAATACATTCAACAGACTGCATGATAAAAAAGATATTGGATATTAAAGTACCGCTTATATTGTTTTAATACTCCTAAGCATGCTTTTAGTGAGTAGCTAGTGTACTAGTGTATTAGTTTGTGGCTACAGTCAGTGGAAAAACTGGAAAATTCTCGTAGAACTTTAAGGTCTCGTGTACACTTTGGCTTCCTTACGATGCTGATGGCCAACAGGTGGTGTTTGGAAATATTACAGAGTACCAAATTCATCTATTCATTTTCTCTACTGCTTATCCTACACAGGGTAACTGGAAGCCTGGAGCCTAGCACAAGGTGGGAGACACCCTGGAGGAGGTGCCAACCCATTGCAGGGCACAGTCTCACACACAAACACACACACACACCCATTCACACACTATGGACATTTTAGAGATGTCAATCAGCTTACAGCGCATGTCTTTGGACTGGGGGATAAAACCTGAGTACCCGGAGGAAACCTCCGAAACATGGGGAGAACATGCAAACCCGGCGAACACAGCGTGGAGGCAGGAATCAGAGTGTGCGGCAAACATGATAACCACCAAGCCACCGTGCCACCATTGTACCAAATCCTGACCCTAATGCCTCAAACACATCCACCCATCTACACCCTTCTGTGTCAGTTAGTAGAACTAGGTGAAAACAGGAAGCAACAGACACATGCATACATCAAAGTCCCTCAGCTGTATTGAGGTCTTCCTGATACAATCTACAGAAACCGCCACAGATATGAGATATGTGGTGGAGAAAGGAGTGAAGTTGTATGAAGTACAGTACTGCTCAAAAGTTTAGAAACACGTTTTAGAAGAATAATAAAGTTGTCAAAACTCTGGAATAACACAAATGGAACTATGGGAATTATGTTGTGATAAAAATAACAAACCCCAAAATAATTTAGTATTTTATCATCTTCAAAGTAGACACCATTTTTGCCTGGAATTTCCAGAAATGTATTCTTGGCATTTTCTCAACCAATTTCTTGAGGAGTCTCCCTGACAGTGTTAAAGGAGTTCCCACCTACGCTGGACACTTATTGGCTGCTCATAACATCATAATGTTCATACAGTATTTCAGTACTGACACCATATCAACATATTGCACAGGCTTTCAACCAAAGTATTTTTTCCCTCAAGCCACAGTTGCAATAATGAGATGTGTTGTGCACCTAAGAATATATGACCAATTTAAAGAGTTTTACCTAACCATGATGAATACAACTGATTGTCCTGTGTGTGTGTGTGTGTGTGTGTGTGTGTGTGTGTATAATATATATATCTATATACACAGTATCTCACAAAAGTGAGTACACCCCTCACATTTTTGTAAATATTTGATTATATCTTTTCATGTGAC
>JANDJT010000071.1:12091487-12116784 GCA_024331685.1 Stegophilus panzeri | reverse complement strand
GGAACTACAGGCCTCTCTTGCATCAATAAAGGTCACTGTTCATGACTCCACTATCAGAAAGACACTGGGCAAAAATGCTCTCCATGGAAGAGTGGTGAAGTGAAAACCACTGCTAACCCAGAAGAACATTAAGCCTCATCTGAATTTTGCCAAAACACATCAAATGATTATTCTCAAATCTTTTGGGATAATATTCTGTGGCCTGATAAGTCGCAAGTGGAACTGTTTGGAAGACAGGAGTCCCGTTACATCTGGCGTAAACCAAACACAGAATATCACAAAAACATCATCATACCTACAGTCAAGCATGGTGGTGGAAGTGTCGCTGCTTCAGGGCCTGGGCACCTTGCAATAATTGAGGGAAACATGAATTCTGCTTTCTACCAGAAAATCCTAAAGGAGAATGTCCGGTCTTCAATCTGTAAATTGGAACACAAGCACAACTGGATTATGCAGCAAGACAATGATCCAAAGCAGAGGAGTAAGTCCTAGTCCTAGAAGTAAGTGAAAGACTGATCTCCAGTTATCAGAAGCGTTTGGTTGCAGTTATTGCTGTTAAAGGTGGCACAACCAGATTTTAATTTTAAGGGGGCAATTTGTTTTTCACATTGGTGATAGGTGTTGGATAACTTTTTTTTTTTTTTTTGCTTCAATAAAAAACAGATAAATAAAAACTCTAGTGTGTTTACTCAGGTTGCCTTTGTTTTATCTTGTATTTTGTTTGAAGATCTAAAATTATTTAGTATGATGTACACAAACAAAATACTTTTTCACAGCACTGTAGATATAGTATTATTCATTATTGCATTCAAAATGACTGTCAACAAGGTGGGACAAGAGGGAGAACAGGTTACTGGTTTTTTTTTTTTTTTTAATTAAATCCCCTCTTTTTGTAATAATGTAATAGGACAATTAAGGTTTACACAACTATTACTTTCTTTATGTTCTGTGTATGTATTCTTTGAAAATTTATGGTCTGACAAAAAAAGGTACTCTGCTGGTGGAATGTCCCCTCTACATTCTTTGCTTTCTGCATGTGGTAATTATACCTTGACAGAGACTGGTCGCGGTTGGGTTAAGGCTATAGCGATTGCGACAACCAACCTCTCAGTGTCTTGGGAATAATACACAACACCAGTGTGCCTTCTGATCAAATGAAACTCTTATGATCCATAATTGGGATGAATAGTCCTGCTGTGCCAATGATTTTCTGCTACTTCTGCTACTGTCGGTTCCATGGTGTTCCTATGTACTCAATCCGGAATGCATAATCTGTCACCATCTTCAAGAAACAGCTAAAGACCCACCTCTTCCATGACCAACTAACCAACCCATAAAAAAAGGAACATTACTCTGGCACTTACACCTCTACTCTGCGCAATTTGCTTCTTCTGGAACTCAATTAATAGATCTTGTATGGTAGCACTACTTGTATTGTTCTCTGCTTGATATGGCTTTGCTTGTATTTTCTCATTTGTAAGTCACTTTGGATAAAAGCGTCTGCTAAATGAATAAATGTAAATGTACTCAGTATCCTGTAGCGTCGGAGTATGTTTTAGTATCTATTATGTGGGTTGGACAGAAAAAAAAATGAAATAAGCTTCACAAGTTATTAGATATTTCAGGCCACGTGACTAGTTGCTGCAACATTTAACATTAGACGTTTTCTATTCATCCGAGGCTCTTTATTAAGAAGATAAGAAAGCTTTTCTGTTTCAGACTGCTCAATCCTGTCCTGAATACAAATGTACAACTTTGGCTTCATCCGATCTTCATGATCTCTTGGAGAACATTACGCACTGAATGACTAGGTCTGGGATCCTGTGATAATCACATGAGATCATGGGATAATCATATATTGTGACTTCAGTGAACACGTTCATCAGAAACATCACGCAGTCAGTGAATGTTGTGTCTCTACGCTGATCACAGGGCACGCTCGTGCGGTGGTGTGATGTAGTAAAAGTGGTGTTTACAGAAGGATTGCTGCATAGGAAGTGAGAATGATCTGTATAGCTGTTTTGTTCTTCTCTTATTATAAATCATCACACAACAGCCAGTGCATATTAACCTGGATATATAGTACCGAGTTTCTCTAGGGTTATAGATAGAAATAGCGCAAGTATGAGCCTATAAAGTGTGCTGCAGCGAGTTAATCACGTTCATACGCGTGTGCTCTGGGTGTGGGGGGAGGGGCTGTATGATCACGTTTAGCAAATATATAGCCTAATAATATTATAACAGTCGTAATAACCGAAGAACACTACACACCTGTACCATGCGCGATGTTTTCGCGCCTCACGAGGTTCCTATGACTAACTGGTGAAACCTGACTTCTCATACGGATGCACACAGGTCTGCGACTGTCTACCTCAGTGCGCATGCGCAGCTTCGACGCGACTCGGTTCTCAGCTTCCGCCGGCTCTCGTGCAGAGGCACTGCACACCGCTTCATTCATTTTCTCTCCACTCGGCAAGGGCCATCCCTGAGCTCTCGCTTGTGTTGTGATCGGTTTTCGTTTGGTTTCCCGCAAACAAGCCGTTTTAACCTCGCCATGGCAAACAAGGAGGAGAAACCCGAAGGGAAGGAGTCGAGCTGGAAAGATTTTATCTACAACCCGCGGACGGGGGAATTCCTGGGGCGCACTGCAAGCAGTTGGGGTAAGAAAACCTCTTAAAAATGCGGAGATCTCTGATTACATAGGGTTGGCTGTCAATCTCTACACTGCTGCTTAGACGACATGAATTGATCAGAGGGCAAGCTTGAGATGTTGCGTTATAGCGGAGTGTCCACTCACACCCATGCAGTTTCTTTCCTAATGGACCAAAAATTCTCCTTTTAATCTTATATGTTGCTTATTACAGCGACTAAGCAGATTTTCTCTCTCTCTCTCTCTCTCTCTCTCTCTCTCTCTCTCTCACACACACACACACACAATGTGGCCTTGGGAGCACAACCGATTCGAGAACTATCTACCAAATGATCAATCAGTTATGTCATTTGTATATAAGCGCTCTCCCTGACTGGGGGTATTGCAGAGCTGGGTGATACTCAGGGCTTCACTGCAGGCTCTGCTCATTACAGCGCTTGTTTGATGTTTGTGTATGGCGGCGGTGTTCTTCCACCCCGAACACGAGGCTTGAGAATGGGGAAGGAGGGCGGGGGGTGCTATGTTTAGTACTTCCTTAGAGCCAACACGATGCGCAGACTAAGCTTACTGCTGTCACCTTCATGATAAGATCATAGGAGAAATACACTGCCGTTCGAATTACTGACGGCTGCAGCAGCGCGCTCTCCACTTTCTCGCCTCGCTGTGACGCAATGACGCAGCACCTTACGTGTGTAATTATGCAAATGAGCCTCTGCCGTGTTCCTCTGCAAGAAGAGGAAAATTCCGCCAGAGTCTTTTGGCGGATCTTTAGGTTGAATTAATTCACGCCATACATACCGATTAGCCCTGTTCAAGATGCCCTTCTCTCAGATCTCGCAAAGCCACAGATGTGTGCGCGCGTGTGTTAAAATGTAACGTGCTCCTGTAGTGCTGCTTTACACTACATTCAAAAGATGGGGGTTGGGGACCACAGCTTCTTAGATTACTCCAGTTGCCTAGTTACAATCTATAAATGAAATACCAGCTGCCTGTTTATATTTTTGTGTTTTCATGAAATAAAAATCCAAACCTTGTGTGTGCATCGCCAGCTCTGCAGCCTACCCTACCCCCCCTTTTTTTTGTTGCTCAGGATGGGTTTCTCCTTGATGTGATGCGCTCTCTCTCTCTCTCTCTGTCTCTGTGTGTGTGTGTGTGCACCCCTCCCTCAGTGCTTCCTCCCTCCCTTTGGTTTCAAGGTCAAACTGATTTCCTCCATGCTACTGGAGGCCCATGATTAGATGTGAATTATCATACAGTGTAAAAAGGCCTTGATTGTTGACAAATACCAAAATATTGTATGAGATGCCAATTAGACACATTAGAAGTAAATAAGTAGGGAATTCCTAAAGGACAGTAGGTGTTTTTTGTTTGTTTGTTTTTTGTAATAAGGCCTTGTAGTTCAGTACCTTGAAGGTTAAGACATGCTATTGAAATACAAAATCTTAAAATAATGTATCCATGTAATGTAACCTTAAGGCCATATTTATATATTACCTCTATTTCGAGGGACCTGTTATTTGGAATTGGAGAAGGATGTAATACTTGACTGCGTGGTTTTGTGTTAATCACATCCGGATAGCTGTAGTGCAAAGATGTCGTAAGATCTTGGGCGTCTTCCATTCTGATGTTGTCCAAGCTCTGCTCTGCTGCCATCTCCTCAGCTTTTTTCCCCATTACAGTTTGTATTAAATCTGATATTCATTTGTTGTATTCTTGGTTGAATGCTCGTTCTTTGCTGAGTTCATTACAGATTTTAGAGTTGCTCCTATTCACTTTCCCCTCCTTTTCTGGAAAAAGACAGCAGTGGCAATATTTATTTCCCTTGCGTAAATGTAAAACTATTGTTCTTAATTCTAGGTTTAGAATGTCTAGTAGGAAATATTGGCTATATATTTTAATGCCTTCATGATTAATAACCAGAATGTAATATATAGATTTTTCACTAAATTATAATTTAAATCTTCAGTCTTGCAAGTAGTTTAATTTAGAAAGTGTTACTGACCTGCTTAGTCATCGTCCCTTTGTCCTGGATGTCAAATCTGTGAATGTGTATTATGAGGCATGACTCAATCAGACTAGATATTTATTTGTGTCTGGGGCAGACAGGATCATTCAGTGGACTTCATTATTCTGCAGTACAATCAGAGCAGATGTAGGTGAAGCATGAACCATTTGCAGTAGAAGGTATACATCCTTAATACCTTAAGCTATACAAGTCTTTATACCTCATATAATCTATGTAATACATAGTTGAACCATTGAGTTTAGTATAGGTTTGCTTATAATACCAAATATTGTGACAATTAATTGGAAAAAAATGGTATTCTTTAAATTTGCAGCTGGACTTCTGATTGGGTGTTTTCAGCATCATGACTATAACACTAGAGTGGACATTTTCCTCTTAATCTGGTTGATGGAGTTGTTGGCACTGTAGGTAAAACTGAGTGAACAAAAAAAGGGGGAAATATCTTTGGTTAATTCACTTAATCTCACTTAAGATATGGGAGAAATGTGCTCACATAATTCCGTCTTCTCGGATAATAAGAAAAACCCATCTTTAACAAGGGTGCCAATCATTTTGAGACAGCTGTATTTCCACCTTGTTTTACAACCAAGTTAGGTATTTAGGTTGTTCCTTGGATGCTTTCCTGTAACTTGCCATCACAATCACTCTGGTTCTGCTTTAAAATATATTGACCTTTTGACATGTCAATCCTGTATGTAAATCCCTGTACTGACAAATTCCCTGTTCACTGGGAGTAGAAACTCATTAAATCTCTGCTTTGTCAAGTTACTACATTTGAACACCCTACCCACATTATTGTTTGTGTCACAAGAAATCTGTGAATCTAAGGTAACTAATGCAAGCAAAACTAGAAGTATAACCTTAAAAGGTGTCGGAAAGTGTTTGAGTGTCTAAACCATGTTTAGTTCCCTAAAGAACATTTTGATTGATGGATCTTTAATCATTTCTGTTTGGTTGCAACAGAGAATGAAAAATCCTACCACAAATGATAGCTTTATGTGGTTGCATATTTGTGGTGGAAAATGATGATTATACTGTTTGTGGCCACAACAAAAAAAAAATGGGTAAAGAATCATGGACTCGGTGGTTCTTAAACAAACTAAAATTAGTCTTCTATTTTATTGCTCTAATAACCTCTTCTGACACATACATTTTTAAGAATGTACCCAGTTGATCCTCGCCAAGTTGTTATTGCTTCCTTTATGATCCATTAAGGCAGCCAGTTTTCACCTAAATAAACTAAAGGCAGTAATTTTTTTTAATTCACAATGTCTGTGTTGGTTTTGTTACGTGATCGTTTAAGAGTTACAGCTATTGTCCTATTTGACCTTCAACACATTGTAATGCCTCTTGTCCTGTTAATTCTCTTCCAGTTTTTGAAGGCTGAGTGATGATAACTTCTTGGAAATGTTCTGTGACAAGGGGCATGGCCTCTGTATATACTCTGTATATATCCTTGACTGACCATTCAGAATGATGACTAAGTAACAGCTAAGCTGGATGCATGAAAAATCTATTTATTCTGTCTACATGAAGTCCCTGCAGCAATGGCAGCACAGATGCTGGTGTGTCGTGTTCATGATGGAGTAATGGAAAAACTGTAATGCCAACATAGCGTTTATCCCATACCCTCACTGCACTCCATGAAGAGATGATGAGTATTGAAGGGATAAAAGACTTGGATTTGAGTTAATGGCCTAGTCTTTCCTTCTTGTAATCTTGGCTCTTGGCCCTGAGCACTTCTATGTCCCAGTGGATTAGCCCAGGTTACAACATAACAGCTATGAACCTACTTAGCCATACATTTAATCATAAAGAGAACAACACTGAATTAAATTTTAATCTTGACTATGACGTACTATGTTGGTACAATCAATTGCGATGACTGTGATCTTAGATAAACATAGTTAATGTGGGTAACATTAGTGTTATCAGATTTTGAATTACAGTCATGTGAAAAAATAAGTACACCGCATGGAAAGAGTTTTTTTTTTTTTTTTTTTTTTTTTTTTTTTTAAAACATTTGGACAAGCAAACATTTGATCCTATTTGAAACAGTGTCTATTAATAAAGGTGATACACTATCAAATGACACATAAAATGGACATTCTGTAGTAATTTTCACAATTTAAATTAACAATAAAAACAGAGCAATGACATGGAAAAAATAAGTACACCCCTACATTTATCACATCTTCAAATCCATAAAATTAGAATCAGGTGTTCAAGATTGAGTGCCAGTGATCAAAACCTGCTTAGGGAGTGCAGGTGGAACCTGTCTTATTTAAACCTCTCGTATCTATTGTCTGGTGTTCCCTTGTTATTGAGGTGTGTGGTGTCATCATGCCAAGATCTAAAGAGTTCTGTAAGGCCTTCAGAAAAAAAGGTTGTGGATGCCTATGAGTCTGGTAAGAGATGTAAAAACATCTCCAAATTATTTGAAATACATTGTTCCACTGTAAGGAAAATAATCTACAAATGGCGCAGATTTCAAACGACTGCCAGTTTGTCTAAGACTGGCCATTCCTGCAAATTCAGCCCAAGAGCAGACCGTCTGATGCAAAAAAAAAAAAAAAAAAAAAGTCTTCAAGAACCCCAAAATTTCATCACAGGTTCTGCTAGTAAGTCTTGCAACTGTTGGTGTCAAAGTACTTGCTTCTACAATCAGAAAGAGATTGCACAAATTTGACCTGTATGGGAGGCGTGCCAGAAAAAAAAGTCTTTTGCAAGACTACAGTTTGCCAATAAGCATATAGGCAAAGACCAGGCCTTTTGAAATAATGTTGGAAAGTTGTTTGTCCACAGGTGGGCTGTGATGGTGGTGCCTCAGTTTGTGCATTGAGTAATATTTAGTACTTGAGAGCAAAAGACTTGGAATCTAGTTAGTATGTTAGACATTACGACAGATGGACTTTATTGAGGCTTTGTGGTTTGTTTGTTTTTTACTTGCAGTTTATGTCCCGTTTTGTTTCTGGGTTTAAACTTTGAATGTAAACAATTCCAAGCTGGGAAAACTCCAGTGGGTATTGAAATTCTGTGAGTTTCCAGTGTTTGAGCCGTTCCACACATGGCTAATGTATCTTGGATCAAACAAGATGTCACAGACACACTGGTCATGCAATGACTAATTTGGTGAGATGAATATGAGCTACAGGAACTAGAGTGACCATTTGAAATCTTTTGTGTTTGTGTGTGTGTGTGTGTGTGTGTGTGTGTTTGCTGAAAGTCTTTTCAGTGAAAATTCAGAAATGCTATTGACCAACGTATGTAGTGTATCACTGTATCTCCTGGGCTCCAGTTGGCCCCCATGGCAGCAGACAAGCTGTGAAGGTCGTAACATTTGTCTATGTGCATACTGACACTCAAGCAGGTTTGAAGATTGATACAGTTTCACTCACTCTGCAGAGCTCTAGTAGCTGTTATTTAAGCTCACCTGATTATGGCCCATGGCAAATCCTAAGGTTTCCTACATAATAGATTAAACTGAAAAATGAGGGAACACATTGAAGTGCCCAAGCAAGTTTGAATTAAAGAGTGAGTTACGTCTTTAAAGTTATTTGAATGGACAATTGGGCTGTGTGTTTGTGTGTGTGTGACTCATTTGATGTGATGTCAAACAAGAACACAAGCAGCCTTGCATCATATCTGGACAGCGTGTGTGTGTGTTTTTCCGCTTTTATAAAAAAACCAAAAAAAAATTCTCATCGTGATTGGTCGCTGATTAATTTAAATTGTTATCTAAACACTTAACCACAATGAAATATCATGATTTTTTCCCATGATTTTTTGCCTGAACCAACCGATGACGAGAGTTTGTCTGCTGTAATTGGGTAAGTATGTTTCGGAAAGCCGTTGTGAATGAACTTGGAATGCTGCCATGGGCCATCATGGCTGGTTTCTCATCTTTCTCTCAGCAGCACGGACTGATCATTCCCAGTTTCGCTCCCACCACAAGCTGTTCTTGCTTGTTCTACCTCTCCCATACTTAGCTTCTTTATAGTAAAGTGTGAATTAGTAGTGGAATGCTCAGTGTGTTTATTAAGTTAATTGCGATGGTCTTCCTAGCCTCACTCTAAAACTGGGTTGGATTTTGTCATTAGTTTATAAAGGCTATTGAGACAATGTTCCGAGCATAATTGAATTTAATCAGTAAAACTCTGAGGGAAGCCGGAAAGGAGGACTTGGCTAACCAGCATTTACAATGACAACAAGTTCAGCTCAGGTCTCTAAAGCCCACAGCTATGCAAAACACACTTAAAGGTGCAGAATGTGTGAAGTAAAGCAATTGAAAAGACAAAAGTGAGCATTGTGGGGTTTTTCCAGAGATGTAGAGCCTTATAAAGGACTTGTACACTCGTGCTAATTATATTTGCATCTGCTTTATTTGGTAGGTTCTAGTATATTTTATCTTTTGCAAAAAATGTATCCTTTCAATCTGCAACATTATAACATGACACAGTTGGCATTTTAGCCAGCCCTACTCATCTCTAGCCAGGCTATCTTTCTAGAGCAGAGGTGGGAACATCCGTGGTTTAGTCCTAGCATTTATGCTGTCCTGCTTTTTCAAATAAAGCAGACCAAATGTGAATAAAATTTGCCAGGTGGAAAAGCTAATTCACAGAAGGGCAAAGGACGCAGGATGTGAAAAATGTGCATTTTTACCTGCTAGCAGTTACATTCGCTTAACTCTAAATTTGATTTGTGAATTCACAAGACTATGTGAGTAGAAAACAAGAGGGCGGCTGTGGTTTCTGATCAGCAAAATCACAGAGTAGAACGCGCTGTTCATCGTTTATGCTGTTAGCTTGGAGCTGTCTTGTCCTCAAACATATGCTAGGGTTTCTGTGTTCTGGTTTCTTCTTAGCAATGTTAGTACCTCTGCTAGACAGACAGAAAAAAAACAACACTTGGATGTCCATCAGTGTTCAGCTTGACTATAGTTTGCAAAAGCACCAATCCAGACCAATCCAACCATGCAGCTCAGCACCTCTAGGTAATTCTACATATAAAAGCCAATGTATGCACTGGCAAATTTCCTAATCTGGAATCAGGTGTGTACAAATGCAGATACTCTGCTCTTCATTCTTTCCTTATCAATGCCCTGTACATGTGCATGGCTTTGGAGAGAGGTTTGACCAGGGGAAGACACATTAGATAGATAACTCTCGCAGTGAGCAAGTCCAGCAACACTGGCTACTTTAAGAACAGTGAAATACTGACACTTGACTTTCGACCCCTGAACGTTATGTTTAAGGAAGACATCACTTTGTCAAGGCCATTTTTTTGAGCGGCCCAATAAAGGTTCTAAACTGACCCAACAAATTAATTTCGGGTCTGTGTTTAAATTAAAATCATCAACTGGACCATAATCTAAAGGTTTGTAAAAGTGTGTTATTCCACTAGAGGGCAAAATAGAGCAATAAACTCGGCTACTGAGAAAATGTGCTAATGATATGTAACACACATGTAGCAAACCAATAATTTAACGTTATCCCAGTTATGTTCATTTCCTAATTAAGTCCATGTTATTTAAATATTATATATTTTCTGTCTTACAAAACATATGCAACCACCAGTGGCTCCAAAAACCAGATACTCCGACTCATGGGTGAAAATCTGAAACCTGTTGACAATTGAAATGCTGAAATATCATTGTGGTGATGCTTGTCCTCCAGTGACATGATTAAGAATGTATAAGAATATATTTCAGGTAGGTCCTGGTTTCCATTACAGTTTTTCTGAAATCCAAAATATTTTTGGATCTGAAGGGTATAAAATAACATCACTTTTATTATCATGAAAATGTCCAGAATAGATGGAAACTGGTTTTGGCTATACTATTGTTTGGTTCATGTGGTTGGTGGTCATATCGGAGTTCTCCAAAAACATTTCCTGGCAGTAGTGTGTATACAGCATCTGGTTGGTATTGAAGTGCTCATAACAGAGAGCCTGTAATGATCAGTGGGAATAGGGCAAACACTAAGCAGGCTTTATGGCCTAATGGGCGGTTATTTGGCATTTACAGACATTTCTGTCTTGGACAGACGTTACAGTAAATGCTAGAGGCTTTCAGTTGATTATCTGTTTAGCACCTTGTTTTTGCCATTGCGTGTGTATGACTGAGTGTCTTCAAGCCACAGATGCCTCTGTCCCAAACAGAAACATACTGACTTACAAAAAAAACAAAAAACCTCATAGACTGCAGGTATTATTGTAGTGCTGTGCCCCCTCCCCAAACCTCAGCTTGTTGGGGTGCAGCCCACACCCCAAAGGCCCCTGGCTTCCTGCTGACTGATATTTTTATCCCAGTTAGTGAGCCGTCCAGGAAAAGTACAGAGATCTCTGGGATTCGGTTACAATCAAGTGAGGGAGAAGAACTCCTTCAGCAGCTACCTTCTATTACTTTATCAGAATCTTTTATAGACACTTGAGTGGAGGGAAGGATGAAAGATTAAAGATGAAAAGTGTTTACAAAATTATACTACACATTGGACTGCTTCCTATACAACTTCAGCATCTTTAAATTATTTTATAAAATAAGCATTATAAACAAAACATTTTAAATGGGATTATCAAAGATCTACTGTTAACTATAGCAGCTTGAAATGTAGTTATTTCCTTTGCTGTTATTGTTACAATAACATTGTTCATTGTCTATCTTGAAGACATTTGTGTAGAGATATGAAGTTTTTCTATCTATTTTTGTTTTCTATTGAGTTAACAAAAGTATATTGTGTTTATTTTAATATTAAAGTCCTTTATACTGTATTAGAAGCACCATTACTATGAAATTTTATTATTATTATTATTATTATTAGCAGCAGTAATAGTAATATAACTACTCGTACAACATGCTGAAAACCTTTAATAATGCCGATGTTCGTGTCTGTCAAATAGCTTTCTGATGTGTCTGGACTTTCTGAAGCTAGTTTGCAATAATATTTTTTATTCAAAAAAAATCTATTTTGAATTAAAATCTAATCATTCTCAAATCATAGAGCTGTGAATTAGGAAATAGTTTCCTAAGTGTTATGGCTTTGGCAGGAACCAACAAACCCAAATGCTCTTTAACAGGATTTTAGTTTGATGGTATTCTTCGATCTTGACCTATTTGTACTAACATGAGCCTGTGTTTTTGATCAAGACTACAAAACCGCTTCTGTGAGATGATGTGTATACTGGCCTCTGCTGAATGCAGAAAATGTAAGTGTTAAAATAATTCAGTCTATAAGCTTGTCTCAATCAGTGGTCCTCAGTGGGTTTTGGTATGTTGCAAACCATAGCATGATGTATCAGTAAACCCATAATTATTGTAGTTTTATAGCCATATTATTGAGATGTACAGTAAATGTCAAAGATTGCACAGTTCTGGATAATATTCTTACAAACTAGAAGTAAACACAGTTGGTCGACTGAAGGGCAGGCAACTGTCAGCCAACTGGAGGAAGAGCATAATCAACATAATCTTACACTTAGAGATGCAGCCACACTGTCATTTCATTCCTCATGCAATAAAAACATCACCTTTTATTTCTGCTGTGTACAACAGTTACACAAAGCATGTAAATCTCAAAAGCCAAATTGTCACATTGCCTGTTGCATCATTAGCAACAATACCATAATTGGACTATTTTGACTTGATAGTGTTCAAATGAGTGAGCTAATAATTGCAATAAAATACACTGATATGGCTATTAACAACTGATCTTGACTGTAAGGGTGGACAGTACGACACAAATTCCATACTGTGATACTTGAAGGCATCTTCATAATACATTAATTTGTTAGCGATTTAGTAGAGGCATATCATGAAAATTTCAGACAAATTTAAAGAAGGGACCGTAAAAAGATTTTAACAAATACATTTTAAAATCTAATCAGGTACTTATAACAGTGGAATTACAAATAGAATAACATCTGATCTTCAGAAAAGTGTATTGTGATGTTAATATTGCCCAGTGTTCTGTTACCACTTTCCATTTTGAACAAATTCAAGCATGCAGTGGCCAGTTTGCCTCCCAGTAACAGTCACTGAGTGCATATTATTTGTAATATCCACCCTGTTGTATTGTAGTTTTGGCATAGTAAAATGGTGGAAATCTGCACTCCTTCCTCTGCAATGTCTGAAGTTTACCACACACAATTTTATTGAAGTATAAAAGTAGGTATTGAGCTGCTAAACAGCAAGTCAGACTATGCATGGTTTAACAGATGCCCAGATAGCACATGTGTACAGTAGCAGTTCTTAGGAAGCCTGATAGATATCTGTAGAACATCTGAGAAATGAACACTTCAACACAATCAGTGAATGAAATACAATACAAAGTACCGTGAGTGTGTCTGTGTTGTGTACTTTCTCCAGGCCACTGCTGTGCCTTCACTTAACTGGTCTCCCTCACATGCTATTTATAGTAGCAACAAAGTACTTCAGATATGTATCTATAAGTAACTTCAGACTCTTGCTCTCTCACTCTCTCTCTCTTAAATCTTCCCCTCAATATTAACTCTTTGGTGATCTGATCAAATGTAATGGAATCCAACTTCTATTTATCTCTCTTTCTCTATCGATCTACCTCCCTCCCTCCCGATCTCCCATAAAAAGTATCTATTAGATTTTTCAAAGGTCATGGAATTTTCCATTAGCTCTCAGTTTTATAACTAATATTATAACATGGACCATTCTTTCAGAACGATGTGGTAAATAACAGATTTCTGTTAAAAATGTGTGGCAATCCTGTGATGACTTCTTGTGTGTTTGTCCATTGAAGCTAGCACTTCCTTATTTGAAAGCAGGAGCTGGAGATTCACTCTAATCATGGATCATCTGATCAGTAAACTAGTTGCTTCAGCAATATCTGCTATATTATATGAATATCTGCAATATTATAAGCTCCTATGACTAACTGTTATGGGTACCCCTGTCTGTTCACATTTCAGCTCATTGTCACTATTATGACACTGAAAACCTGGTGCAGGATTGTCAGAAACACAAGGAGAGTGCAAAAATCTAGGGGTCCTGAGGGCCGTTTTTTTTTTTGTTTTGTTTTGTTTTTTTTAAAACTTGAGATGCTTCAGAACCAAAATGAATTAAATGAATGTGCTAGGTAGACAGGTTTTAAAGCTAAACTTCTTGCATACTTTTCCCTCATTCTCTTTTGAGGAAAATGGGATATCCTCAGGTAAGCATTGATTGATGCTCTGCTATCAAGGATCGAATGATACCAGAAAAAAAGTTTTTATTTTTTAATATACGTCAGCTATAGTGATACTTGTAATAAGTGATGATTTATAACAAGTTAGTGTCCAATTTGAGGCACATGATGGCTTAGTGCTTAGCACGTTTGCCTCACAACTCCAGAGTTGAGGGTTCGATTCCCGCAGCCGCCGTGTGTGTGCATAGATTGCATTGCACCGGGTACTCCGGTTTCTTCCCCCAGTCCACAGACATGCATTGTAGGCTGATTCTCACTTCCACAGCATATGAATGTGTGTGTGATTGTGCCCTGCGATGGATTGGTACCCTGTCCAGACTGTCCCCCTCCTTGTGCCCCGAGTACCCCGGGATAGGCTCCAGGTTCCCCGCGACCCTGTGTAGGATAAGCGTTACAGAAAATGGATGTGTAGTATCCAATTGGGCTAAAAATGGTTTGGACTACATCATCATGGACTCATTTCACCCACAGTCAAATCCAAGATGCATCTCCAACACCAAAGACTGTCTGTACACAGACTCTTTTTTTCTTCCAAACCCTGCAAAAAAGTAACTCTCTCTCTCTCTCTCTCTCTCTCTTTTCTTCTTAGCTCTCATCTTCCTCTTCTATTTGGTGTTTTATGGCTTCCTTGCTGGGATGTTCTCCCTCACCATGTGGGTGATGCTGCAAACACTGGATGATTACACTCCCAAGTACAGGGACCGAGTCGCCAACCCAGGTAACACTCTCATACCCTTTCCCTAATACCCATAAAACACAGAATTCACAGAGAAAAGTGTCATTATGGGTGGAAATTGTAAAACTAGATATTAATTGTATACTTTAAATTTTTAAAAATAATGTGTATTTTCTATACCCAATTCACTATTACACTAGCCCTTAAAGGATTGTGAACTTTCTTTTGGAAAAGACCACCCTGAGTTTTCTATATTTATGCTGTCCATTAGACAGTAGGCGTACTTCTGATATAAAACCAATAACAATCAAGGGCTCTGAGCACTCAGTGGCCACTTAGGATATCCTCTTGTTGCTCTATAATATAATAAATTCTGATGCTAATGCATTTGAATTACTCTCTGAATGTAGAATTTCCAGTTTGTGCTTCAGACAAAATATGAACTGGGAGAACTTTGTGCTCATGAGCCCCAATTATGTTACCGTAATCAAACAGTAATGTACTGTATATGGTATATAAAGTAATTCTACCCGGGTGGGGTTTCACATATTTAGATTAAGCTATTTACTGCATTTCTAGAGCAGCATATGCACAATTGTAGAATTTGGAAAGAACCAGAGCTGTGTTCTTTTATGTGCCAATGTAGGACCGAATACTAACTCAATAAGTACATATTCTTTGCTGCTTTAATGGCGAAGCACAGTGGTACACAAGGTAGCATTGCTGTTCCACAGATTCAGTGTCCTGGTTTGATCATGAGCTCAGGTTACTGTTTGTATTCCTTTCCTCATAATCTCCCCATGTTTGTGTGTGTTCCTCCCAAAAAAACATGCCAGTAGGTCGATTAGTACTTCCAAATCACCCCTAGGTGAGAATAAGTGTGTGAATGACTTTCAGGGTGTGTTCATGCATTGGATAACTACTTTATTCATAAAGTAGTTACTGAAGATGATTGAATGAATGTTGCTTAAATGTTTGTGGGGTTTTTTTTTTTGTGTGTGTGTGTTTTTTTTTTTAATTAATAAAAAAAATTAATATAAGACCCCAGTAGACAAAGAAAAAGAACTTGTATGTAGCTGCCCTCCACTATATTCATATTTTCAGTATCATTAACAGTGATTTTTACAGAAAAGTATGCAATTGTGTACTTTACCTCTGTGTCTTGTCAAATTGAACTGGTGCAGAATATGGCAACTCAGTTATAACATCCATATTTTGACATAATTAAAAAATATATTGGATGAAAACAAAATTATACTTGCTGTAGTTTAAAAAATGTCCTCCAGTCTGCTTATTTAAGGAAATTGTGTATATTTTAACATACCATACACTTTTGTCTTAATTCACCGTACATTGCTCTGAAGTATGCGGTATGAGACCAGTTCATTTCTTGTCTGATCTTGTCTGATACAACATGTTGAATTTGTGCTATTTGCAGTGCTATTCAAAAAGAGCAGGTGAAATAATAGGAGTCCATTAAACTAATCCGGTTAAGGTTCACTTTGTGAAAGCAGTAATAATATTCTTCTCAGTATTTTATTACTGAAACAATACCAAATGTTATGAGAATTTTCAGATCTGTGGTTATATTGATGTATCCTCAGAAAACCCTGGAATTTTTTTCAATCCAAATGCTCCTATTAGCATTTATGACGTCTGATGCTAATTTAGAAATATTAATAAATATTAGTGGTGTTTGTGTATCCCTGAAAGTGAAATGTGTATCCATGAAATGAACTGAACAATATGAATGTATTTACCACATAAAATATATGAACTTGTCTTGCTGCTGTGTTGACAGGTCTGATGATCAGGCCCAGGTACCTGGAAGTCATAGTAAACCGCTCTAACCCACAGCAGTACAACAAGTATGTCCAGGACCTGGAGAACTTCCTCCTGGGTGAGTACTGCCTCCTTTTGTAAAATGTGGAGAACTGCAGGAGAATGCCAATGAGCGCACTGTAGGAAAACAACAGCTCCTGAGTAATAAGCATTTAGAACAGTTCAAGAGGGACATCCATTTTGAAATACCTAAAAGTCATTTGATGGTGTTTGATATCACTGACTAGAAACAGGAAATATGTTTGGGTTGGGTTGACACTAGTAAAAAAAAAAATAATAATAATAATAATAATAATAATAAGGTGGTGTCCCTTCCACAACAGCTAATGGCCACTTCCAAATTCAAACCTGAAGGAAGTATATATGTGAAAAGATAATGGTAAGGCAATGCCAGAAGTTCACTGGATCAAGAAAAAAAAGCAGTTTGGAGAGAGACTCCAGTTACAGACTGTCAGTCTTCTGTTTATCTTTACAGACCTCCTGTAAAGAACTATTGGGCTTTGCGTTTTGTATAGTATATAAATAATTAATACCTGACTCTAATTTCACCTTCAAATGAACTGCTAATCCTAGAGGTTCACATACTTTTGCCACTCACAGATATGTAATGCTGGATCATTTTCCTCAATAAATAAATGAGTATAATATTTTTGTCTTGTTTGTTTAATTGGGTTCTCTTTGTCTACTTTTCAGACTTTTGTGAAAATCTGATGATGTTTTAGGTCGTGTTTATGCAGAAATATAGAAAATTCTAAAATGTTCAACCAAAATTTCAGCCACCGCTGTATGTATATGAAAATAATTCATAGGGATAATTGAGAAGAATATTAAAAGCTGCTGGCTGGATAAGGACAATAGCCCTCCAGTGAAGCCCATGAGAGTGTTATTTTCTCTCTCAAATTGCCTGGGGAATAATGGGTTCTTTCAGCTGGTGGTCATAACTGGCACATTGAGAGACTGATGGAAATCAGTTTCTCCTTTATCTGGGAGTTTTCAGATGGCTGTTCAGTCCTAGGTGTGTAGCAACCTTGTACATTAACCATTAAGATGACTGAACAATGAATTTACAACCCCAATTCAGAAAAAGACAAACAAAACAAAAAATGTATAAAGACAAGATATCTGATGTTTTACCTAATCAACTGCAGTTTTTTGAAGATAAATGTTTATTTTGAAATTGATGCATGCAACACGTTCCAAAAAAGTCAGGACCGGGGCAATTTAGGACTAATACCGATGTGACAAGTTGAAATAAGAAGGTGATGTGAAACAGGTGAGGTAATCATCTAATCATAGTATATAAGGCACCTTCAAAAAAGGCCTAATCCTTCAAGAGCAAGGATGGGTCGAGGTTCACCAATCTGCCAACAGATGTGTTTGCGAATAATCCAACACTGTGAGAACAGCATTCCCCAAAGACAAATCGGTAGGATTTTGGGCATTTCACCTTCTACAGTGCAGAATATAAATAAAAGATTCAAGGAATCCGGTCAAACCTCTGTGTGTAAAGGGCAAGGCTGAAAACCACTTCTGAATGTGTGTGAGCTCCGATCCCTCAGACGTCACTGTCTTAAAAATAATGGATATCCTGAAATGGGCTTGGGATTACTTTGGTAAACCTTTGTCAATCAACACCATTCGCAGCTACATCCACAGATACAAGTTACGGCTTTACTATGCAAAGTCGAAGCCATACATCAACACTGTCCAGAAGCGCCGCTGACTTCTCTGGGCTCAGTCTCATCTGTGATGGACAGTAGCACAGTGGAATCATATTTTGTGATCCGACGAGTCAACATTTCAAATAGTCTTTTGACAAAACAGCCATTGTGTTCTCGGGACCAAAGAGGAAAAGGACCATCCAAGCTGTTAGCAGCATCAGGTCCAAAAGCCATTGTGTGTCAGTGCCTATGGCATGGGTAACTTGCACATCTGTGAGGGCATCATTAATGCATAAAGATATGAACACATTTTGGAGCAGCACATGCTGCCATCCAGAACAGGACAATGCCAAACCACATTCTGCCCGTATTACAAGCGCATGGTTGTATAAGCAGAGAGAGAAGGTGCTAGCATGACCTGCCTGCAGTCCTGACCTGTCTCTGATTGAGAATGTGTGGCGCATTATGAAACGCGAAATAAGGCAATGAAGGCCCTGTACAGTTGCGCAGCTGAAGAAATACATAATGGATGAATAGGGAAAATTCCGCTTGCTAAACTTATCCGACTGGTGTTTTCAGCACCCAAACACTTAAGTGTTATTAAAAGAAAAAGTGATGTTACACAGCGGTAAACAGTCGACTGTCCAACATTTTTGGAGTGTGTTGCAATCATCAGATTTGAAATGAGTGTATATTTTCAAAAATAAATTCACAAAGTAAAACATCAAATAATGTGTTTTCAATATAGTACAGGGTGAATTGAATTTTCAAGTGATTTTTTTTTTTTTTTTTTTTGCAACTTTTTCAGAATTGGAGTTGTAGATTAATCAATTTGGATTATTTTTCCCCCTAAACCTTAACCTGTGTGAACAGTAGTGGCATGCTACTGTTGGAGCAGACTAGTCGTCTTTGTCTTTATCCATCCAGTCGGCTGTGTGGGACACAATATTCAGTGTTTTGTAAAGATGATCTGTGGACTGGGCCAATTTTTTCTTTCTTGAAGTGGGAAATAAAACATGGTGGATGGGCCTGTCATGGAAATACGAACATTTTAACCACTGGATCCATTTCAAAAGTTTAAATTAAGAAAGATGGCTAAAGTGGTTGCCCCAGACCTCCATTATTTTGTCTGGTTCTGATTTTACTGGTGTAATGGAACAGTTCCTGCAATCAATAACACATTTCATTTCCTAAGGAGTATTGTTCCTTGTGCTTTGTGGTTTACTATTCATTTTCCTTGGACTGCATTGGAGCCTGCCATTGTTATTTGATTATTTTTGAAAGGGTTATTAAGTTTCTTTATATGCTTTTGAGAAAACACATAAATAATCCAGTCTGTGCTTCTATGGTTTTTGTACCCTGTAACTTAGTGAGTGAGCTCTCAAAACCTGTAACTGAATGAGCATCCCTTCCGTTTCAGAAGTGAAGAATTCTTCACAGCAAAAAGAATGTCCTGACTGATGCAGATTCCTGTTGAAGTGATGGTTTTAAGGAGGCCATTTTTATGCCTTCTTTTCATGGCCCCTGTCTTACTGGGGTGAGCAGTGTGGTCCCTAAATATAGCTGCTCTGTTGCACAGGAGTCTGTTGAAGACAGCTACCATTCAGTTCCAGCTGACTTGGAGCTCTTGGCACATTCAGAGCTGCTTCTATCACCACCATGCTTTCTATAAAAGGATTTGCAGGATAAGATACTTGTGTTATTGGCACTTCAAAGTGGTATTGAGTGCGCACCTCAACAACACTGTCTTGGTTATGCTCCAAGAGTTCAGAGAGCAAGGAGAACCCAAGATGACTCGTACTTTCCTACAACTGGAAGAAACCGCTAGAGATGCATCTTTAAAGTTAGTTGCAACAACATGCTTTTCTCTCAGGAAGTGAGGGCTAGAGCTGTTGTCTTTTGGAGTTAGCCACAAGGCAGTGGATGATGAGCACTACAATACAACACATGCTGCTTTGAGATCCCTTGGCAAATTAACCTGACTTCAAAACAAGTACTTATGTATTGTAGAATACCAATGTGTATTGAGATAATATTCACACTAGACTGTATCTGCCTTCGTGATGGTTAGTTACTATTCTCACCTTTTTATGCTCTCTCTCTTGACGCAGATTATAATGATACGCTGCAGGAGCAAAATGTGCAATGCCCAGAAGGCCAATATTTTTTGCAGGACAATCCAGAAGAGAAAAAAGTTTGCCAGTTCAAGCGTAGTCAGCTGCGTCAGTGTTCTGGCCTGGCTGATACAACTTTTGGATATAGCGAGGGACAGCCCTGCGTGTTGATCAAGATGAATCGGGTGAGTCCACAGCGCACACACTTTTGGAGATATAAGGAATTTGTTTCTTATCTGGAAACTAATTTGTTTCAGTCCTCTGGATGAATAGGTTAATGAAGAAATGCCAAATATTTGTTCTAAGCATTCTAACCTTGGGGACAAGAACAAAGAATGTTGCTTGTTTTATTGTTCTTAGGCCTGTCTCTAAGTGGTGGCTCAGTATTTAAGGCACTGAGCTGCTGATCAGAAGGTTATGTGCTCTAGGCCTGGCATAATGAGCTGCAAAGTAAAGAATTTCACTGTACATGTATATGTGACAATAAAGGCTCATCTTTTTGCCAGCACTTTTTCCTAATTTGCTCACTTCACATCCAGTCTCAGCTGCCAGCCTTCTTGTTCTTTCCAGACCTTCCTCATGTGTTGGACTTCACAATAAGCTTAATGTGTATAAAATAAAATAAAATAATAAAAATACAGTTTTTGTCACATATTTGTTGGGTGCAAATAAAGGGGTCATATGATGATTTTAAAAGTTCATTCTTTTTTTATTATTGGATGTAATAGATTAGGTTAACATGCTTTAATGTTAAAAAAACAACACATTATTTTTCATATACTGTACATTATTGCATTGCCTCTATTCCCAGTCCGTCTGAAACGCTCTCAGTTCCAATCTCTCCAAAGCCCCTCCTTCCGAAAAGCCCAGAGTGTTCTGATTGGCCAGCTGAACCATTGCGTTGTGATTGGCCAAAAACCTTGTGTGTGTGTCGGAAATGTAACGCCCCTTACCATAATCGTGAGCTTCAGCTTCCAAGACTTCTAAAGCAATTATAAACATCGTTAATAATGTAGTCGGTTTTACCGTATCAGTTCGACCCAGAGTCTGATTCTGAAAATGCAGATGATCGAGCAGGTCAATTGGAACCAACTTTGCAAGCATGACTCGAGCAGAACGTATCACAGTGGTAAGTTTTTATTTTAGAACTCTCTTACCTTTCAGATACAATGTTATTATGGATTAATTTGTAACAACTTTGTCCTGAAGTGACCGCATAAAATCCCATTTAAAAAATGAAATGAATTAAAAATAAAAAATTATGGCTGCATTATGCTGATATTTCAAATTGTAACGCAGACATCTGCGGAAGTAATATCTGGACTTGGATAAAGGCGATTTAGGGAGGTCTGGAGCAGTGTTCTCTGTTCGATAGAATAAATCCCTTCGTGGAAGACTGAGCTTTGTAACTTTGCAGATCTTATACATGCACAAACAGATACATTACACACTAAAGGAAAAGGAAAACTTTAAAAGCATCATATGACCCCTTTAAAGGAATACTCTTTATCTATCCATTGTGTCTATAGCATTTCCCTGTACTGATGAAAGAAAACTCAAAATTCATTTACAATGGAATTCGAAGTGCAATCATTGAATTCTGACAACATGCCTTAAATTGTGTGACTATATTTAGAAATTAAAACTGCACTCTAAAGCCCTGTTCACACCAGGATGATTTTCGCAGCGTGAAAAACGGTCTATTTAACGCCGTAGTGTCTGTCAGTGAGAGTGTTCACGCCCAGGAGTAAAATGTGTGACGTCAAAGCGTGTCAAATTTTTAACCGAGGGGTTCATTTTTTGTTTTTGTTTTTTTTAGCTGGACCGTAAACTGCCTGACCAACGAGATTCACGTTTTTGTTCACGTGCCCAGAGCTGCTGAAGTTACATAAAAGTACAACTTGATGGCGCTCAAGTACAAAACTGTCTTATCTGTCTTATACTTGATCTCTTATTCAGATAGCTGAGTGCCCCATTATTGAGTCGTTGTATTATCATTTTGACCACAAAAAAAGACTATTCATATTCAACACTTCATCAATTTGCAGGAACATTGCAATTCAAATCATTACATATTTAAAAAGAGTATACTGTGTAAAATGAGAACTTTAAGGATTTAGCTTTAAAGATGTATTTGTTGCAGTAGACAAATCACCATATATCTTACATTTCACTAAAGTGTGTGAAAGGCTTAAAGAAGTAAATACTCTTCTTCTCACTGATGAGCGGGTGTCAGAAAGTTGTGCAGCGCCAGCTTGTGTACCGGGGTATTTCTGCTTTTCAATAAGCGCCATCTACTGTCAGGGAGTGAATCTGCATTTTCATTCAGTGCGTCGCTCATGTTTAACGCCTGGGTGTGAACACAAATAAACACTCTGCGAAAAACGTCCCAGTGTGAACAAGCCTTAACAATAAAGAAATTCTGGCCATTATAAGCTGAGCAACCCTGAAGGTTTTCTGGTGCTCATGTGTGTTGAGATGCATACATCAACACACAACCACATCTTCTTTCCTCTGAAAACATAGTTCCTTCTCTGAAAGAATGACTTTAATTTACAAGGTTTGATGGAAGAATTAACAAAGTTTTGCAAAACAACAACAAAAAAAGTTGTATTGGTTGCACAATTAATCCACAGCTGCCAACAACTGCCCTGACACTTGCATTGTAAGTTAGATTTTAGTAAATGTGTTTTCCATTCTTTTCTCAAATCTACTCTCTTTGGTCATACTACAGAAGTAGTAGATAGAGATAAATTGAAAAATACTGGACTATTCCTTAAAGGTAATTGTAAAATAAAGTGAAAATCATATACTTGTATACATTGTATTGAAATTGCCACAAAACTATTGTGAAATAAGCACATTAATTGATTTTGAATATCATGACCCTGGTTTTGCCTTTTTGCTTGCTCTGATGCACAAGATCTTATTTCTTCTTCATGTTTATATCTCCTCTTTCATCATTCCTTGAATCCAATTCATTGGATTGCATTGATATTTAGGTACTTGGTCTGCATTTGTGAAGAATTTTGAAAATAAGCTCAAGAAGAAATTTTTTCAGGTACAAAATTAGAGTTTTTCTTTTATGTTTTTTGCTTGTATTG
The DNA here is from genome assembly GCA_024331685.1 of Stegophilus panzeri. Classification (NCBI taxonomy): domain Eukaryota; kingdom Metazoa; phylum Chordata; class Actinopteri; order Siluriformes; family Trichomycteridae; genus Stegophilus; species Stegophilus panzeri. Next base: position 12,093,499 of record JANDJT010000071.1, on the reverse strand, counting down.
TGTAGATTATAGGTCTGATGCCCCGAGGACAGCCGTACATCAACTGCACGGCCAAGGTAAAGCCCACCACCTTCCTGCATGTGTATATGCAAATTATAATCATGTTTGTGAGGCATGTTTTTGTTTGTTTGTTTGTTTGTTTTTTTTGGTTCATTATAATTAATGTATGAGTGTGTGTTCATTTTGTTTTTCAATCATGTGTTTGTGTATGGTCTCTCTCCATGCTGCATTGGCAGTTCACTTGTGGTAAGAATTGAGGCCCAACCTCCCTGCTGTCACCAGGGACCTTGTTCTGACCCTTAGTCATAACATTGCTGCTTCTGTTTCGGCTCCTGTCCTCCTATTGCTTGTGTCTGCCACTTTATTATTCCCTCATGCAAGACACAGTGTACTGTATACCTTCAAACCCCCAACTAAAGGAAGTGGAAGAAGGAAAAGAAATTCTCAGGCTTGTTGCACCTTTTTCAGAGCTGGAACATTTTCCCAGGGGAAATTTTAGCTGCTAACTGTCTAAACAGTCAGGTAGTGGAATCCATTCGGTCAGTTACATCCATTTTAGTAATTGAAGAAGAAATGATTTCTTTATAATTGTATTAGAATATTGTATTTAGCTATATAATTGAGTTCACATAGACCAGCTAGTGTAGTATTGTAGCTATTAATTAAATTATGCACCTACTTTACCGACATGATGGTGGAGGTTTCAATATATTTAACATTATTTAGACACAAAATTTGATTGATAAGCAGGTGAACTTTTCATAGTTTTAGCTGGGGGAAACTGGCTAGTCACCCTACATCCACAGTAGACCTACTCTAATGTCCTCCCTAGCTTTAAACGCTCTCCCCCTTTATTACTTGATTGCAAACAGTAGTAAGCTTTGAAGGTATACAAGGACAACAGGAAGGGTGCTCTCTTCATTTTAGGAAACAGCCTCTGCTCATACTGCTCCCCTGATTTCACCTTCTAATAGAGAACGAGAGCTTGATTCCCTGCAGGTTGCTGTAATGCTTTTAATGCTTCAGTGCTTCCATTAGAGATTGCATTGACCTATAAGTGAGTGGATTGTGTTGCTTGACCTGAGTGATGACCAGAATGAATGGCGATCTACAGTGGGCAGGGCACATCTTCCACAGTGACGATTCATTTCATCTCCCAAGCTATACTTTAGTTACAGTTGTGAGCAAATATGAAATAGTAAATACACACGTAATAGTAAGTGTTATTGTTAAATGGCTAACTTGAACAACCATAAGCAGTTGTACTGCATTCTGTACAACATGCAATTTAGGGATAATATATTTCGTTTTAACTCTATTTCAGTTATAATGTTAAATTTGTTGTGCTTGTGAGACAGATTAGACTAGACTAGACTTGCCCTCCATTATGTGAGATGCTGTCTGTTGGGAAGCTAAGGAAGGAACTAGTACAAATGTGGATCTGCATTAAGAAAATGAGAGCTGGGCCGGTATGTATAAATCTTCCAATGATTACTCCTGATTACTTCTAATGCTTACTAATGATGACTCCTGATTACACATCTGTTAAAAAGATGTTTTACACTTTCTCAGAGAAACTATTGGTGATATTAGGAGTAGGAGTTAATCCAAAGAGTAAATCTTAAGCATGAAGTAAGACAGTCACATCACTGCAAATCATATTTTGATCCAATGGATGTGCGCAAGAAGTAGGCTGCACGTGAAGCGTGTGATTTACCAGAAAAAGCGTGAATGAGTACACTAATTGTTTATTCGCCCAAATATTGGAGTAAATGTCCCCAATTTTGGCAGGCAAGACAACAATTTTGCCCACAAAAGAGGCTTTATTCATACTGGCCCTGGTTTAAAGTTTAGCAGGCTAACTTTCTTATAACCTACTATGGCTGCAAGGTTATGGCCAAAATGATAATCATGATTATTTTGATCAATATTGAGATCACGATTATTAATTGATTTTAGGGACAACATATTTTTATTGCACTTTCACATTTAAATAAACAGACCGCTGCTTT
>JANDJT010000071.1:12068433-12091375 GCA_024331685.1 Stegophilus panzeri | reverse complement strand
AAATATAGGATAAGTAAAAATAAAAATACCATCAACCAAATGAAAATATGCAATCCAATATAACAATATGCAACCAACTGAAAACATTTCAGGCATATGCAGAAAAGGCAATAACAGTGTTTACAGGATGAGAGACGCAGCCAAATCACCCAATAGAGCGGTGCAGGGATGACGTCATTGGGTTGACAAAAACCCAATCGGAATTTCCCACAGGCTTTTGGATTATTGTAAAAAAAAAAAAAAAAAAGCACTGTGATCACCAAAAGTTTACAATACTAACACATTTTGTCCATCAAGCTCATTTTCACAAATGAACACAACATTTATGAATTTTGAAGCCTAAAAACAATCTCCAGAAATAAACAGCTAACCGTATGCTATAAACGAACTACACCACGGTCGCTCGACTTCGTCACCATCACCAAGCTTCCGATAACTTTTCCAAACTTGATTTAATACATTTTGCATAATGCGGATTTACTCTGTGGATGAATCTTCATCCACAGTTTTTTTTGGGGGAATTGTGCACAGCATACCCGATCCAGTTTATCTGCAAAGTTTTTTCCTGTTCGGCGTGATGACGTTTAATGTCCCGACAACATCTGTAGTCCCATTTAGCAACATTTTAGTGTCATGATTTCCCCTTGCGCAAGCACTGGAGCTCGCATCGTGCGCTGAAGCGTTAAAATGCTAACTCATTTCCAGGTTTTGGCATACAAAATGACGTCATCCCTGCACCACTCTGGTGACTGGCTGTAAGTTTAGAAAGTGCTTGATTTGATATGCAGCGGAATTTTCTATGAGCGGAGGACAAAATTCAAACGTCGTTATCGCAGTCGATCATGTTCATGTAATTGAGGGCAGTCAAAATCATAATTGAGCTCTATATTCGATTCATTGTGCAGTCCTATAACCTACTATAAATTAGTTTGCTTCATATCCCACAGACAGTTGTGTGTAAATCCATCTTTCAGTCTTCAGCATTTCTCAGTATTTCCGATGTATCTGATTTTAAAGATGTGACCCCCACACATGATCCACCTATTACACATTAACATGTCATAACCTAATTCCGAGGTTAAGCCTAACCCTTTGTATGCGAGTCCCATTTTACAGCCACACTGAGGCATTTGAAGAGCTACCCTTACCTGAATTACTGCTTATCATAATTGTTTACAAAATGATGGAAACAATGCTCGAAATATATATTGTCGACATTTAAAAGTGACTCAAATGATAAATACTTATAGAGACTTCAAAACAAATCGACTGGTTAATGAATCAGAATTTAATTTAAACCTTACGGTCTCAGTTTAAATCACTATCAAGCATTATTTGCATTCTAATCTAATGATAGGACCTCTTTTAGAGAACATATCTGAATCACAGAGAGACACTGTAGAGCAGTGTAAGAAAGTAAAATGGGGTCATTTTGTAGCATCTCCTTCACATACAGGGATTGTTCCTCTTGGGTAGCCAACCATCTCTACTCCTTTCCAGCTCTGAAAAGTGATAACAGGTCTTTCCAACTTAAGTATTGTTGGAAAGCTAAAGGAACCCAGTTACTAATGAATTTGTGTGATTCCATCATTTTGTTCAGTGTTAAGCAGTTGGATATGAAGTGTTTTCAGAGGAAAACACATCTGGTATTATTTGGACATGCAAAACAAAAACTACTGGAATGTCTTATCTCTTGGTAGTGTACATGTCAGAAGAATGCGTGTGCATCCTTAAATGAGAGGTGTATGTACTAAAGCTGGCGTGTGTATCTGCCTTGCTGTATTGAACATGAATGAGCGACTGTGTTTGGGGGGGGGCGTATTTTGTGTTTCTGATGGTATGTCAAGAATAGTAACATGTTACAAATTTCACCTGGCCATCATCCAGTTCAGCTAGTCGGGTGAGAAGAGCCTGTTGCTGTAGGCAACAGCACAGGACACATCGATTGCCATTCTCAATAAAGAATAGGACTGCAATCTCACCCTTCCTCCACTTTCTGTTTCAGAGAGAAACTCCTCTGCAGATGCAGTATTTCCCAACTGAGGGCCACATTGACAAGATGTACTTCCCCTACTATGGCAAGAAAGCACATGTGAGTATCATAACAGAATTAAAGATGCCACTGTCGGAATCGAAATTAGCCCTGGTAACTGTAATGAGGGTAATATCCGTAATTCTGGTGTTCATTTCATACTACAGCAGAATTTTCGAACCACTAGATCAGGAATAGTCACACTACAGCCTGCAGGTCAGAATTTTAGGACCCTTAAGTGAAAAGTAGATTTCTCAATATTTACAATTTTCATATTTTATTATTTCCTTCTTGTCATTTAATTTCATTGTTCATATGCTGTATGGCACAAAATACAACAGTTTCATTCTGCTGGAAATTGGAAGAATTGCTACTGTGTATACTCTATACAATATTATGAGAAAACCTGTGTCAAGTTGTCAGTAAATGCAGGGTTCAATAAAGAACGAACTGTGTCGTTACTTTTTTTACTTTTTAAAATGAAAGTGTTACAAAGTTGAAAGGAAGCTGTCTCACTCTGCATTTTTCTATCCAACATGCTAACTATACCAGCAATGTGTCGCCTGAGGATTATGCTAATAGACTTCTAGACTAGAGCTAGTTTACAGGCTCTGAATTTTTTCTTTTTGGGACTTTCTACCATTCCCTGTTTGTCTTAACCATTTACAGTATACCCAAGTATAATATATGTGATATTTATCAGTACTCACATGCAAGATACCTGGAAAGATGGTGGTGTTAAATCACCAGTCAAAGATGCCATCCAAATCCTCAAACTGCCATTTAAAACAAACTTGTTTTGATGTTTTTGCATTCCCCATATTTTCTTTTGCAGACTAAATATGTGCAGCCACTGGTGGCTGTGAAGCTGCAGCTACACGAGCAGGATTATAACACACCCCTGACCATCGAGTGTAAGGTGGAGGGCTCCGATCTACGCAACAACGACGAACGCGACAAGTTCTTGGGTCGAATCACCTTCCGCGTCCATGTGACCAAGTAGCCTGGATTGCTCACTGGAGCTGCACGATGTCCATCACTCGCATCCCAGTCCCCCTACCCGTTCTCCTTACACACACTTGCGTGAGGTAGCCCCTCGCTCCTCCCATGTCACACTACCTTCCGAACACCTTAAGGGAGCTTGACATTTATCTGTACTGTACTCTGAAGGTAGGTTCAGAATGGTGCAATGGGCTGCTCATATAGTAGTGTGTGTGTGTGTGTGTGTGTGTGTGTGTGTGTGTGTGTGTGTGTATATATATATATTTAGATTTCAAATTAACACCTCTTCCCTTTTACCCACAAACCCCTTCACTGGAAAGATTAATACAAGTAAGTGCACATTCAGTCGCCTTCAAACCATCTCTGTAAGACACAATGCTAGTGACATCGTGCAGGAAGCAGGGACCTGTAAATAGACGTGTCAGAGCATAGAGTTGTATGTCTATTCCCTCTTATAGTGCTGTGCAGCCTGCTGTGTGTGAGTGAGTGAGAGAGAGTGGGAGTATGTATGTATGTATATGTGTATGCGAGTGCCATAATGTGAAGTCTATATGTACATATTTAATGGATTTTAGACAACTTTTTTTTTTTTCTTCTGTATCATCACTCTCACTATGTCTGACTGCTGTAAGTAATCAAGGTTATGATATTATATATGTAATAAGAATTGTAATTTAAGATTTTGGAGAAAGAAAATGTTATTAAGTGGGGGTGGGGTGGGACACCCAAAAAAAAGTCTATCCACCTCGTTTTTCGAATCCATCCTCCGTTAAAGGGAAGTGATTTTTTAAAACCTCTGCAGAAACTGTACTTTGTGCAGATGCCTTAAGATCTGTATGGAAACAACTTCAAATAAAGGAGATTTTAAACATGGACACAGTTTGCAAGTGATTAGTTCATTACAGACTTTTGAGTTTGGTGTCTTGCCCATAGATGGCATCAGAAAGCTCAACTCGTGGGTTGCCAGGTCTTCATGACAACAGCAGTTCCATTGGCTCCCAAAATGTTTGCTCAGCATTATAAGTCCAACACCATGACCATCACTGCAGTAGTAAAATCGTTTCTTTAAATAATCCTTATACAATTTAGACTAGCCATAAAAATAAATAGACCAGTTCACTTACATACAATGTAATGTATTCATGTTATATTGTACAAAGATAGTGTTTTGTTTTAGATTCTGATAAGTAACTAATCTTTGATGATTAATATATTTTAATTTATCTATTCATTCATCTTCAGTAACTGCTGTTTCCTGGTCATGGTTGTGATGGATCCAGACCCTGTTCTGGGAACACTGGGTGCAGGCATGACTACACCCTGTACGGGATGTCTGTCCATCATATGCATTCAGGGACAATGTAGAAGAAGAAAGCTTTGTCACATATACATTATAGCACGTTATAGCAGTTTTTTCCCCCACATACCAGCATGTTAAGAAGTTGGGGTCAGAGTTCAGGATCAGCCATGATGCAGCGCCCCTGGAGCAGAGAGGGTTAAGGGCATTTCTCAAGGGCCCAACAGTGGCAGCTTGACAGTGCTGGGGCTAGAGTAGCCAATTCACCCACTGGCATGTTTTTGGTAGGTGGGTGGAAACGGGAGAACTCGCACAGACATGGGGAGAAAGTGCAAAATTCTGCACAGACATGAGCTCAGGATTGAACCAAGGACCCTGAAGCTATGAAGTGGCAACGCTACCCACCTTGCCACTCTTAAGTAGATAATATCGGTATAATTAGTCTAATGTAGTAATGAAGTAATGAAGTCTAATGTAGTAATGAAGTAATGAAGTCTAATGTAGTAATGAAGTACAGTAGTAACCCAGCTCTCCAGAAAAAAACATGTATCTGGAAACAGACTCTCTGTAGGTTTTTAGCCAATCACATTAGAAAATATAAAATGCTACCCCCTAGGTGTTGTCTGTAGACCAAGTTGTGTTTTGTTTCACAATGTGGAAATTATTTTCAAACTTTTATTTTAATATGAATAATTTTACCAAGGTGATTTTAGTTAAAAAAATTTTATTTATTTTTTTAAATGAGTGGAATTTTCCATAATTTCAGTAACAGAAATAGAAAGACTAGGCTCAGTCCATGATCAGATACTTAAAAGTAATATTTTTAAAAGTAAAACAACAATATTAGCAGTTCCTTTCTATGCCAGAATGTGAGCTCACCTTCAATGTGCGTCAAACATACCTATGTAAACAGCAGCCCTCTAAAAACCAACGAAAGGGAAATGTACTAAGATGATCTGTTTACTATGAATCTTTTACTACTAATTTTCTATTTGATTTACTATTAATCAGAAACATTCCAAAGCATTTGTTAAAGCATGTCCTGTATTTCAGTGGCTTTCTGTTCTTGTAGGTCTTCTAGTGTATTGTGAAATAATTGAATGTGAGCAAAAACAAACAAAACTAGTGAGCACTAGGTGGTGAAACTCTAAAATGTACCAATAAATAAGTAATAAGTAAAATAACATCCACACTGTACATTTAGAGAGTAAATGTAATGCGTTTTTAAAAAAAACAACAACAAAAAAAAAAACCCATATTTAGATCTGTGATGCCAGAAACAAGGCTTAAGGAAATGCTTTATCATGTGCAGTGTTTGAAATTCCCTTTTAGTTTGTAATTTGCTTTTAGTCATTTAATCTTACTTTCCTCTGATAATAACATTAGTGCAGAGTCAGGAGTTTACACTGCTATGTAATCAGTGGCTGATACAGTTACAATCACTGAAGGTGACCCATGTTATGAGGTTCAGGTATCATTTAGTAGTGTTTTGTTGAAAACAAGGTGAGAGCACCTCTTATCTGAAAGGCTTATTTGCTTAAAACTTCATGCCATATACAGAAAAGAGCCTAGCTACTTTGAGGAACGCCACCAAACACACTGGAAATTTAAAAAAAAAAAAAAAACCTCAGCCGTAAACACAGCCATGCTGAACTAGACCAAACCTCAAGATTGAGCTCTTTTAAACCCTTGGTGTTCAAGGGCAGTTTAGGACATCTCTGTGTCCGATGGCCAGACGCAGCAGTCTGGAGTCACTAGAGGAGCAACTGCGCTGCCCTGTGTGTCTGGAGGTCTTCTCTGAGCCGCTCATGCTGCAGTGTGGCCACTCGTACTGCCGTGGCTGTGTGCGCTCTATAGACATGGATCCTCTGGGGCAGCTCCAGTGTCCTGTATGTCGCTGTGCCGTGGATGGGGACAGCCCTCCACCTAATGTGGCACTGGCACGCATTGTGGACGCCCTACGGGAGATCAATGAACCAGGTCAAGGCCCTCCAGAGACGTGCAACCAACACCATAACCCCCTGAGTCTGTACTGTGAGGAAGATCAGACGCTGATCTGCGGACTGTGTGGCAGCATCGGAAGCCACAGAGCACACAAGGTCACCCCAATTAGCAGCGTCTACAGCCGAATGAAGGTAAAATAACAATGAGAATTATAGTTCATTGGAATGGCAACCATATTTTGCTAGATTTTTTTTATCTATTATTATCTTATTTGATACAATCAGTTATACACATACTGTAGTATATTGGCTGATTAATTTTCAGTAATAAGTTATCCAGGAAATTCCAGAAGTTCAACACCAATTGTGAATACATGAGGTAAGAGGATGTTAAATATATTTCCAAATCTTGCACTTTATATACAGTGGGGAAAGAATTGCAACCCCCACTGCTTCTGCAGGAGATGTACGTCTATATTAAAGATGAAACACTGTACAGAGCATAAGGCTAAATTAACAGAAAAATAATCCAAAGAAAGAACTCAAAGTATTACTATAACCCTCTTGAGCTCCAGATCTATTTTTGAAAAATATTACAGCTGGGAAGATCCAAAAGCTGCTCAGAGGATAGCAAAAAGGTAGTTTGGAGGTTATTATTAAGTAAAGGTTTGGTGTACAATTTATTTTAAAAAAAAAAACATTCAGATTACATGAAGTATGTGCAATAAAGTTTAAAAAAAAAAAATAATAATAATAATAATAAAAATATATATATATATTTTTACTTGTGATAATACATCTTTGAAACCTAAAACACCTAATATCTTTTTAGTTAAAATAATTTTGGTATCTGTCATTAAAGTACATAAAAAAAAGCTGTATCTGTACATTAAAGATAAAACCTATACAGGGATTCACATTTGTCTTTGTAAATCCTACAAACATATTTGTTGCTTGTGTGCTGAAAAATAATATGAAATCGACTTCAATAAATGTAGTGAGGATTCATTGTTTCTGCTGTAATTGGATTTTCCAGGACACAGTTGAATTTCCTCTTATAATCAGTCTGCATCAAAAAGACACCACAGAACACAAATGCTGGAATAAGAATATCCCTGTTATTTTCACATGGGGTGGGGAGGGTGAGAGAAGAAAAGTAATGAAAGTAAGCATGCAGTAAAGTGCATTGGAGCATTGTGCTTTTCATCTTTCCTCAGGAGGACATTTCCTGTCTGATGACTAACTTTCAGACACAGAAGAGGAAGCTGGAGGAGCAGATTTGTAAAATGGCCTACAACAAGTCTCGCATTACAGTGAGTTAACTCCATTAAGTCAGGGTTAGGTTTAGGACTTTCTGAACAATGACATGTGATTTCAAAACAGGTGACTATGATTTTTTTTAACCTAAAACCAATTTCTGGGTTGTGTGTAGAATGAGTCGGATGTGCTGAAGTGGGTGGTCCGGAAGGAGTTTGGGGAGTTGCGACATTGTGTGGAGCTCGAGGAGGCCAGCTTCATGCAGAAGGTGGAGAACACCGCCTCTACTCTCATCGCCTCCATCCAGACCCAGGCTGATCACATGAGCCAACTGCTGGCCAAGTTCCAGGAGGCTGAAGGCACACTGGAAGCCCTGAGCAATGAGGGCCATCTGGACTTCATCACTGTGAGTGTTTTTATAAAACTGGCCATGGAGCAGTTCATAACAATCACAAAAAATGTAACAGTATCATTAGCGCTCTTATTCACTATTACTGCTCATGTAATATTATACTCGGTATAGTCTGTATAAGCGTTATAATATTGACACCCTTATAAAGTGTCTTTATACAATGAACTAATTCAGGCATAACTCTTCAAAGCTTATGGATATTATGTACAAGACAGATACACTATAACTAAGATGAGGAAATGTGGAGTGGTAGTTTAGGAGTTAATATTTAAGAGGTATCATGTTATCTCCTACATAACACATTATTTCACCAAATACTGATAAGACAATAGAAGCCCTAATCTAACATTTGCAGCAAAAACAAACAAACAAACAAACAAAAAAAACTTATTATGTAAAAGATGAAAAAAGGTTGTTGTTTTTTTTGTTTGTTTTTTTAAGTTAATGTATTTAAAGTTTAATTTGGCATTTTATACTTTATTAAATATGTAAATATGTAATCTGTAGACTATTTGACACTATACAACTTTTAAACATCTCTTTTTCTGTAAACACCTTTATTATATGGGGGGGAAAAGTAATATTAATGCATTTAATAATTTCTGCTAAATTAACTACCTTCAGAAACGCATAAAGACACATCTTGTCTTGGACCAACTTGTATTTATCTGTTTTTCATTTTAGAAATATGGATCTATTGCTCCAAGGTAAGCAAAATTTTCATTTAGATCTGTATGATTTTTAATAAACTTTCTCAGTAATAACACTGAATTTGAAAAAGAAAAAGAAAATGTACTAAAATAATCATTGAGCAGGAAATGGACTGAGCATGTATTTTATTGTAGCTTCTCTGCAGTGATCAAAGAAATATCTTTGCTACCCTCAGAGCTGTGTGTGCTGTTTCAGGTTTAGAGAGAGCCAGCAGAGGGAACAGAGGAAGGAGAGGACCTACAGCTCCATCAGCTTTAACCCAGGCTTTAATCACAGTGACATCAAAATGACTGTGTGGAAGAGATTACACAGGAGAGTTTTACCAGGTAAAAGAGTGGATTCAGTCAATGATGCATGTAGAGCCAAGTTAAAATCCTTATGAATATTTTCTTATGTACATTGATGCTCATATTTTGTATATAATTATAGCTGTCTGAAACAATAACACAATATACACTCACTGACCACTTTAATAGGAACACCCTCCTCATACACCTGCATGTTGATGTAATTATCCAATCAACCAATCAAGTAGCAGCAGTACAATGCTTAAAATCATTCAGAAGTACAGTTCCCTCCACTAATATTGGCACCCGTGGTAAATATGAGTAAAGAAGGCTGTGAAAAATTCTTTATTGTTTAACCTTTTGATCTTTTGTTAAAACGATTCACAAAAATACTCTGCTCTCATGGATATCAGACAACTCAAACAAAACACAGGTTTATATATATATATATACATATATATATATATATAAGCTTTGTTAAATATGTGTCACAATTATTGGCACCCCTATGCATATGAGGAAAAATATATTTGAAGTATATTCCCATTGATATTTTACATTTTTTTTTTAGTTCTTGGAACAAAAGATCAAAAGGTTAAACAATAAACACATTGTTTCACAGCCTTCTTTGCTCATACTTACCAAGGGTGCCAATATTAGTGGAGGGCACTGTAGATCAAGAGCTTCAGTTAATGTTCACATCAAACACCAGCATGGGGAAAATGTGATCTCGGTCAGTATTTCAGAAACTGCTGATCTCCTGGGATTTTCACGCACAACAGTTTCAAGTGTTTACAAAGAACGGTTTCTAAAAACAAAAACAATCTAGCATTTCTGTGGACGTTAATGGGAATGGTCAGAGAAGTATGGCCAGACCGTTTCAAGATGATAAGAAGGATATGGTATCTCAAATAACCATTCTCTACAACCGTCTTAAGCAGAATAGGATATCAGAACACACAACAGTTAAAACCATGAGGTGAATGGGCTACAACAGCAGAAGTCCACATTAGGTTAGAGTCCACTCCTGTCAGCCAAGTACAGTAATCTATTCTTGAGGAACAGGAACCAGGCAATGTTTTTCCAGTGTTCAGCCTCATGATTGGCTGATTTGATGATTGCATGAATGAACATGGGTACATGCGTTTCTGTTAAAGTGGCTTGTGAGTGTATATACGGTCATTTGTTTGATACACACAATTTGTCAGCACTACTCTACACCATCCATCAGTGGAAAGGGACCACCATAGCACCACCACTGATCAGGTGTTATTAGGATGAATGCCCAAGATTTATACTGACGTCATTGAGACTTCAGTACACGTCTGTATGTTCCTCTGGATAAGAGCATTTGCTAAATGCGTAAATGTAAAATGTAAATGTAGACCTGCTCTACCCTTTTCTACAGCTCCTGAATGCCTGAAGTTTGATCCTCTCACAGCTCACCCCATGCTGCAGCTCAGTGAAGACAACACCAGTGTGGAGTGTGGAGTCCTCGTCAACCGCCTACCCAACAATCCGGAGCGATTCAGCTACAGCTACTGTGTACTGGCCAACCGTGGCTTTTCCTCAGGCAAGCACTACTGGGAGGTCCAGGTGGGAGAGAAGCCAAAATGGAGGCTGGGGTTAATCAAAGGGACTGCTTGCCGTAAGAGTAAACTGCCCAAGAGCCCTGAGGGTGGAGTGTGGCTGATTGGGCTGAAGGAGGGGAGGCTCTATGAGGCTTTCAGCACTCCTCGTGTCACTCTGCCCCTCATGAGTCAGCCACACCGCTTGGGGGTTTTCCTGAACTATGAAAGAGGAGAGCTGACGTTTTATAATGCGGACAGTCCTGATGAGCTCGGATTCATTTATTCCTATCAGGCTGAGCTGCAGGGGAAGGTCTACCCACTGTTTGACGTGTGCTGGCAAGAGCGTGGTGCCAACAAACTGCCAATCTCCCTGCCACGCCCACTCACTGAAGCCTACGGAGATTAGTCTAGAAGCAATTATGGCTGTGGCAACGAACCTGTATGATAGTTTTATACTGATAGTATAGTGGTATCCATAATTCTGGTGGGAAAAACTTTACAACTATTTATAGAGAAATTATATTTCTACATTGTTTTGATAAACTACTGAAAGTTTAAAATAATTTTAATTACTGTTCCATTTCTACATTTTGTCTGCTTCGTTTGTGGCAGGGAAGCCTGATGATACCACTTGTCCTTCAGGCTTTAATCCCAATATCAGGCATGAGAAATTTTATAAATAGTACTGGGATATAAAAAGGATGTTTTTTTTTTTTTTTACTTTTACTTACAAAGTGATTGACATAATACATGAAAATTATTTCATGTATTTTTGCAATTGTTTTGCTATTGTAAAAAGAAATAAATAAAATAAATAACATTTCATATGAATAAATACCTTTCTAAAACTTATTTGCCCACAATCTTTTGAATTTTTATTTTTATGTGATAAAGGATTTGTATGGGGAGAAATGTTTTTTTTTTTGTTTTTTTTTTTAATGTTGTGAAAATGTAAGGTTATATTTAAGATGTATATAATTATTCAGTTATAGGGTATTTAGTTATTTAAGGGCAGTGGTAGCTCAGTGGTTAAGACGTTGGGCTTCTGATTGGAACCCCAGAGCTACCACTGTTGGGCCCTTGAGCAAGGCCCTTAATCCCCAACTGCTCAAATGTATAAATGAGATAAATGTAATTTGCTCTGGATAAGGGTGTCTGACAGATGCCATAAATGAGAATGTTATAACTACCTTCATGGACCGAGATATATTACATTAAACATACTGTTATTTTTTAAATACAGTTATGTAAGTATAAGTTATATTGTTATAAGTTTCATAATTATATGTAGGTTAAAAATAGCCTGAACAACAAGCTAAAAACAACTTTTTTTTTTGTAAACCATTAACAGATTTTTTTTTTTTTTGCAATCACAAATTTAATAGGATTTTAAGCAGAAGGGTAAATGTTAGTGGTTAGCACAGTCGCCTCACAAGCTAGAGTTGGGGGTTCGATTCCCACTGCTTCCCTATGTGTGTGGAGTTTGCATGTTCTCCCCATGCTGTGGGGGTTTCCTCCAGGTACTCCAGTTTCCTCCCCCAGTCCAAAGACATGCATTGTAGGCTGATTGGCATGTTCAAAGTGTATGAATGGGTGTGTGAATGTGTATGTGATTGTACCCTGCGATGGATTGGCACCCCGGCCAGGGGTACCCCGTCTTGTGCCCCATGCTCCCTGAGATGGGCTCCAGGTTCCCCGCGACCCTGTAAGATAAGCGGTATAGAAGATGGATGGATGGATGACGTCATCCAAACCAGCACTGGCTGTATTTGACCACTAGATGGCAGTGTTGGTGTTTCTACATCTAACACACGAAAATGTTTTGCTGTTACACAACCAGCCATCTCTGTACAGCATAACAAAACAGAATTTCGTTTATTCTTGAAACTAAACTCAATTATAATCTTAAAAGTGAATTCAATAAAGAAATTGCCCACGAGACAACTCAAGTGAGAAGCAGACACATTTGCTGTACACGTCTATAGATCAAAGTCATGTTCAGGTTTTTAGCTTTTCAGTAATAATTTTCTCGAATCCAAGACACTTGAATTACTGACAGGGTGGAAATGTATGTTTGTTATTAATATTAATAACTATTAATAGGAACAGAAATAGGAAATAGGTTATTAATAGGAACAAAAAACACCCCAAGCCACTTTCATGTTCCCATGTCATGATACCCCTTCCCTAGTTTAAAAATGGGGTCTTCGATGCAAGAAAATGATGTACATTTCACTACTGCACAACATTACTTACTTACTTACTCACTCTCTCTCTCTCTCTCTCTCTCTCTCTCTCTCTCTCTCTCTCTAACAGGCTGTTTTGTTTTGTTGCATTAGCTCCATGTGAGGTAAATAATAGAGGACTCATCTGGATGAAACAAAAAGCAAATACAGAGCACTTCAGTGACATGTTTTGAATAAAACGCCAATCAATATATTAACAGAACAAGTGAGACCTTTCCCTGAGGCCCAGAGCTTCCTCTGCCTTCCCCCATCTCCACCCACTCACCCGCATTATGGGAATAATGGATCACTGGCCTCCAACAAGCTAGAGGAGTTGCTATGGCAATACTATGACAACGCCTCAGCCCATCTCCTTGGTGATAGTAAGACCAGTACAGAGCATCAAAGTCATAGAAAAACACAGAAAATGAAAAGGGTGTCCATGAACATAACATCTCTGATTAAAGGGATAATGACATGTAAAAGGATTTTTCCCCTTTTTATGTAAGGCAGAATGATTCTGCTTATACAGTTGATTGTTGTATATAAATCTGTGCTGTTTTTGATGTGATGAATAACACTTATATTCACATTATATAGACATTTATTTCTATATCCACAGTAAGCCTGTGTCAGATTAGTTTTCCTTTAATACAGTAGCTGAATTAAATGTAATAACTACAAATGAATAAAAAATGACAGCAATTAAAAACGGTCAAATATCAAAGGATGAAAAGCTCACTGAGCTTCAGGTGGACTGAGTTGGATATCTATGCAATGTGTTCTGTAAAGGGTCTGGAAAACAGTCTACAACTCTGTGTTGATCTCTGATGTGAGTAAATCAGAGCTTCTCCGTTTGCAAAACAAGTTGGTAGTGGGATACCAAAAATGTCAGTGTTTCAGGACACATCAGTGGTTAAGTTTCAAGAGAGCAGCTGTCAATTAACAAATATTACACTCATTTGTAGATGTACCAAAGATTACATTTAAAAAATGCAGTCATTTTCATAATGTTGACCTAGGTAGCAATAAGCGTTATTAAATTAAATAGAGGTTTAGTTTTAACATAGACACCTATGACAACATTTATTTTGACAATAATTGCAATGTGTGAATAAGGCTGTGTTTGACTTGTCTCACATGTTTCATGTGTGGATGAGTGGGTAGATGAGTGGAGGGTGAACTATTGGTGTCTTGTAGGCCTTGGGCCTATTCAAGGAGAGCTTTGCTGATGGCTGTAGACGGCTGATCAACAGTGCTATCTGTCTGGTGACCTTGTGTTCCCATCTGGCTGGAACAAGATACATAAAGAAATTGAAAAAGATGAGATCCTTTTTTGTTTTTTTCACAAGAGAGGATGCTTATTAAGAAAACTCTTTCCAGACTAATTGTTGCTTAAGCACTAAAATGAGCAATAACTACATGTTGCATAAAAAATAAAACATGACAGGTTGTGTTGTTTTGTAGGAAAATAATAATTGACGAGAAGTGTCCTCAGTTACTGTTAATGCTACACCTTGACGTGTTTCTTCTTCTTCTTCTTCTTCTTCTTCTTCTTCTTCTTCTTCTTCTTCTTCTTATACCACAGCAAATTGGCAATGATTATTATCTATTTATGGCCATAGTTAAAGTTTTAACATTGACAGTATTCAACATCCAACTGTCTGTGTGTCTTCATTCTGTAGCAGTACACAATTGTTTCTCTATTGAAACAGTGTTAAGTTTAAGTATTACTTAAACATTTAATGAAGTAGGTATGTCTGAAAATAAACCTAGCTATATAGCTTATGCTTGGACATGCAGACTTGTTCAGGCATGTCACCAATATACACCCATTCCCCAAAAGCATGTCTATTAGAAAAAAATTGCTGTTATCTCTTTGATTAATGAGAAATGGCAGGAATATAAAGTGTTAAACATTAGCAGTTTGGTTGTGTTGATCTGCTACCAGCAGAAGCAGGTTCACAGTACATAATGTCCTGGCCCAACATCAACATATTTTGATCAAGTAAGTCTATTCAATGTCACTGGATTCCCTGTTGTCGCTTCTAACTTGGGCTGGGGATAACTTCCGTGGTCTCTATGTGAACTAAAGTAAAGAATCAACCTGCTAAAAGTTGGGACACAGTTTGGAGACAGTTCCCCTTTTTCTTAGCATGAACTGGTTTTACAGGCCTGCTTGATGATATACAACAGTGTGTTTCATTACTCCATAAATTATTGACTTGAATGCATGTCAGTGTAATTTATAGCTTCTCCTAGTGATTCTATTTGGCAGTGACCAGCTGGAGTGGAGATGATATAAGGTCAGACCGGGTTGGTCAGCAAGGAGTGTTATTAACTAAAAATTTCACCATGTCATTGTTGTTTATATAATGGCCTTAAAGTGTTTCCAAAAAAAGATTCTGCTTCACTTACTCCAAGTCCAATCAGTTTGTCCTTGTTCAGAAGGAGAGCCAATTGACGCAAATTAATCTATTTCTTGGTGCAGATCCAGCTTCCCACTCTGCTGCACGGAGCAGGCGGAGCTTACACTGCAGAGTATTATTTACATCAAGGGTGTCAAACTCAGATCCTGAAGGGCCTCAGTCCTCTTTGTCCTTTTTGAACATGGGAAATATAAACTACCTGCACATCTCTACTCTAATGATATCAGCAAATCTGTTCTGTGGGGAAATTTTTCCCCTGTCTTCCCTTGTCTTTGTTTTAGATACCTCCATTTGCCTACTTGACCCTATGTATCACTGTGATGACATATATTATAGAAAAGCAAAGTAATTGTTCTTGTGAAATCTGGACAAACGTGCAAATAATCAGCAAAAGGCAGCTGCAACACAATCAATTCTTAATCAGTTAAAGACTCTCTGCAAAAAGTCATATATATGTATATGTGTGTGTGTGTGTGTGTGTGTGTGTGTGTGTGTAATGTTTCACACTTATTTAATTTCTCTTCAAAGATGAAACATAAATATCAGTCAGTTTAAAGATGGGCGGGGTCCTCTGGTTTCCTCCCCCAATTTAAAGACATGCGCTGTAGGCTGATTGGCATTTCCAAATTGCCCACAGTGTGTGAATGTGTCTGCGGTTGTGCCCTGTGATGGGTTGGCACCCTGTCCCGGGTGTCCCACACCCTGTGCACAGAATTCCCTGGGATAGGCTCCAGGCTCCCCCATAACCCTGTGTAGGATAAGTGGTACAGAAATTGGATGGATGGATGGTTTTGGTGCCAAGTTCACTTGTAGACAGAAAACAGAAAAAGAATAGAAAAATCAATTGTCCATGTACAGTTTTGTGTGGTGGTGCAAAAAGAAAAACAGGGTGTTACAATTGCACTTAATGTACCCTGTTAGTATAGAACACCAATAAAGCCAATACACTACGATCAGCCAAAGCCATTGCCACTTTGGCCGTGGCCAAAAGCCACAATACCATTATGCTTCTGTTCAATAGACCAATTCAGATGTTCTGCAAATGCAACCTTGTCTCTGTGTCACCCGCTGGTGTACTCTTCTGCCCCTCCTCTTATAGTCTCATGTCTAAAAGTCTGGACACTGAATGTCAACAAAATATTTGACACGTGAATATCCTGTTCTCCGGTTAACAGTTATCATTTATATTTAAATTAATTTCACTTCTTGGTTATGTTTGCAAAGTGTGGCTTCCGGTATAATATTATGTCCTTCACAAGGATTCTTCACCTGACGCACGTGTTGCGTGTTCAGTACACAGACGCATGAGAGAGAGAGAGAGGGGGAGAGAGGGGGAGAGAGGGAGGAGGAGGGGGGGGGAGGAGGAGGACAGAGGGAAGAGTCTGTAGGCTGATCGCGGTCTCCTACAGTGATCAGCGTATGTTGTATGTTGCTAAACCGCGCTCAGAGACGGAAGCGGTAGAAGACGAAGACGCGCTGGCTCGTCGCATGCTCATTACCTTCCGAGAGGTAACCGCTTTGTCTCTCTATCTCTCTCTCTCTGGAATGGAAATTGTTTGTAATCAGCTGTGCGCGTGTCAGTAGGGGTTTAAACAGGGGGGCACCTTTGTTTCAGTTCCGTTGGGAGAGGAGAGATGTCTTAGCACGTCGGGGTCAGTCCCACATGCACGCAGAGGTGGAGTGAGTGAAGTGCTCGCCTCCTCGCCTCTCCCCGGATCTCTGTCTGCACGATGAGCGTGGCTCTGCAGGATCTGCGGAATAACGTAAGTGCAGAATGATACTGTCCAGATGTTCCCCTCTCCGTATCGCCCATGTTGCCCTTACTGAATAAAAGGAACAGACAGAAATCGGCATGACCTTCTCTAGTCAACCTCAGACGCTTCGGTGTTTGTAAACATAAAGGAAATTCTGCAGATAGGAAGACAGGCTAGCCATTTGCACAGCATAGCGTTCATGTCCCCCCCGTCTGCGCTACATGCTTACGTGATTAGGCTGTAAATAACTTCGATCTGAACATGTACTTTCTTTCTTTGATGCTATGCATCGTCTCTGTGCTGCAGTGGTTTTGCTGAAACCTTTGTTCATGCCTCGGAGCGCGGAAAGAAAACAAAGTCGCTGTCCAGATTTGCCAACATGAATATGTAAGGTTTGTAATTACACCCTGGCTGTGTTATCGCATTGCACACGGGACAAATTAACCTATAAACTCGATAACTTGTTGCTCGTTGAACGAGTCGCAGCACGTTGACTGAGCGGCGCTGTCTGTGTTGTGCTCGCGCCTCGAGTCCTACTACAGCGCGCGCTTCTTATTGGCTGTTGAGCAGAAGACACGCCGGTTGAAGTAGAAAATAATTGACATATGGTATCCATGGCGACAAGTTCTGGGCGAGGTCTGTTCGAACAGACGCCGCATACTAATATTGTCCAAAATGGTTACTATTAAATGCATTAAACATATTATTATTATTTAAATGAATTAGTCATGATCACTCCCTGCCCGTGACCTCTGTCCTCTTCTATCTTCACCTTATCAAAATGTCCTAATCTAGCCCGCATTTATATGGCTTCAAAACAATACTGGAAGTAGACTTTTTTGCCTACGTTATTACTATGACATCTATGGTATCATACTGTGGTAACGCTATGATCTTAAGATTTAAAAAAAAAAAAAAAAAAAAAAATGCCACCAGCATTAAACAATATGAAAACATTGTGCAAAATTGAAGTGCGCATGCGCATTGCTCGCCACACAATGCACACACCTGAGCGGATAATGATGCTGATTTTAACCCTCTGACAACAGTAAACACTGTTTTTATTAATATCTTCCCTGTTTTGGAGTATTTTTTTTTATTATCTAAGCTTAGCCTCTCCAAACTATTTCCAGTCTACATGTTTAATATTCACGGCCTAACATGATATTACGTAAAATATCCATAACTAATGAACTGAACGGAAGTGATAAACATGGCGGACAGAACACAAGTTTACTTCCACCTGTAGCTAATACTATGCGGACGCGCCACACGCACAGCTAACACAGTAAAGCTGTCCTCTAGATTTAGTTTTTAAATCTAAAGTCACTTTTGTTGGTAATATATATTTTTTAAGCACCGAAGTTGTGAGTAGTATTATATAGTATTTGTATAGTATTAATGGAAACTATAATGGGTATTTACTGGTAATTTGTTAAATGGTAAATGGTGCACTTATATAATGCTTTTATCCAAAGCGCTTTACACTGTGTCTCATTCACACACACACACACATGGTAGCAGAGCTGCCATGCAAGGCGCTGCCATGCAAGGTGCAAGGTGCCATGCAAGCTGCCATGCAAGGCGCAAGGAGCTGCCATGCAAGGCGCAAGGAGCTGCCATGCAAGGCGCAAGGAGCTGCCATGCAAGGCGCCCTCAGGAGCAACTTGGGGTTCAGTGTCTTGCCCAAGGACATTTCGGCATGTGGAGTCATGTGGGCCGGGAATCGAACCGCCAACCCTATGATTAGTGGACAACCCACTCTACCACCTGAGCCACAGCCGCCCCACTGGTTACCCCACTGTTACCTTCTACTGGTGGCATGTTATGTCTAGTGGATACCATTAAGGACCAGTAATGGTTTAAATGATTACCTGATGGTTTGTAACGGCATTTGTAGTGGAAACCATCAGAATTTCTGTGATGGTTTCTGGTTTTTTTGCTGGGGGGGTTCAGCAGGGTTCAGCTCTGAAAGTGTGTACTTGTTCAGGGCAAATCTTTGTACTTTGTTGATTGAAACTTGAGGGATTTGTTTTTGTTGTAAAATATTAGTTATTTTTATGACTTGTCATAACTAATAGGATTGTATTGTGTTCCATACGACTGGAGCTTTTTAATAGCCCTTAATTTTGTAAATGTTTGGTTTTGGTAAATGTTCCCGGATACTGACCAAATTAACATGCCATGTTTGTCATTTGTAGCTAAGAAGCGGATGAGTCCATGCAGTACACCAATTAGCTTAATGTCCATATAGCCACAGGGACATTTCATGCTTTTCTTCATTATCTGCATGGCCTGGATCATTGAGGAGACAGGGAAGATGGTTTGTTGTTTCTCCAAAGTAAGCCAAAAAATTAAGGCAAAACTACTTATTCTCACAAACGTAATTCAATGTAGGTTGCAACATGTAGTCTGTAATTGTTTCTGCTTTGTTCAGCATGTAGGCAGTCACCAAAATAATGGTCATGCATTTCACATATAACCGGTTTGTTTGAGTCCGTCTAGAGTTTAACCCTTAATGGTACTCCAGTAAGAATGTATGCAAACAGTGAAATAATTTCACAGCCAATTGCCAAAGTAATGTAATTTTTGTGTCTGTGCTTACATTGATCCTCTTTACACCAGGATATACAGTATGCAATGTTACCCTGTTAATATCACGTGTAGTTTATTACTTACAAGTGTTCTTGTCTTATGGCTTTTACAGGTAACTAGTTAAACAGAAATGAAATACACAAATGCACTAATCTGTGTGATAGGTGGTTGGATTCACATGTTACATGGTAGTTGGCAAATTAACAAAGCAGACTAACTACTAGATGTGTACACTCACCAGAGGCACTAACAATATCTTCTACTTTCATCCAAACTTGATTTTTCTTTCTAATTTCTCTATATAAACGTAATGAGAAATCTATTCCAATTTTGTCCATCAACCAGGAAATGTGAATTAACTAATGCAGATAGGAACCTAAGTTGTGAGTATAGAGAAATGAAGAAATATTGGACTGCATGTGCCATAGGATTGATTTGAGTAATCATTCAAGCTGGTCATTTGGATTTTTGGTTGTACAGTATTGTACCTAATTTGCACAGCATTTAATTCAAAATGTTGGTTTGTTACTTTCTGCTGTTATTGAAATCGTGGCTCCATAGATTCATGTCACACGCATGTAGAAAATGAATGGTGGCTGCTTTGTCACTTGCTAGTATGAAGGTTTAGCTGGTATGCCAGGTTGCCCTCGAACTGACACTCACTCTCTATATGCAAATTTAAATAAGGCAGTTGTTTCTTTAAAGATAGTACACTGATGGTATTTATTAGGCTACATACAAACTTCCTCTTAGAGTTTCAACTATTCTTTCTTAATTACCTCTCACCTGGTGCTGTTTTTTTTTGTGTGCTTTCTATCTCTTTTCCTTTGGAATTTCTCAATCCTGCTCTCTCATTTCACCTCCAGTGTTTTCATTTTTTTTTTTTTTTAAACATATCTTTATTTCTTTATTAAATACTTTTTGTTTGTGTTTATAAGAACAAAGTCAAAAGTCATTATGTGTGTAAATCTGAAGTGTATAAAAGATACTTGCACTGGAAGTATATTAAATGACCAAAACAAATCCTTATTTCTCCTCACAGCATGTGAATATTTTGGTTTAGAAACATAGTTGAAAATGACAAACTCCACCTTTAAAATTGCTACATGTTTAACTGTCTTATTGGGCAGTAATGTTAAAAAAAGAAACTTGGTTTATCTTCAGGACACCCTTCACTGTCACCCTTCACTGACTTTGTTTCATTTACTACTGTTTACTGCTCTTTACTATATTTTTTTATGTAGAAACATTTAATTTCATTATTTTGAAGGCATCTTTGCTCCACGGCGTTTCTTTACATGTGCCTAAAACTTTTGCACAGTATGGGATCTCCACTGTCAGTGCTTTTGTAATATTCATAAATCTGTTCCTTTAAAAATTTCAAGACGGAGAAAGGTGTTACTAATACATTACTAATATAATGTAAGTAATAACAGAAACTATAAATTAATAAAAAGTACATTGTTCTTTTTTAAATTAATATAAAATTGTAATTTTTTGCAAATTACTGTGGTGCAAGGGGAATAAAAACTTCGTGACATGCTGTAATTGGAAAATGATCAACATTGTGGTGGTAACACATCACACCACTCTTGATTACTCTTGATTACTCTTGATCACTCTTGATTGGTTCTTGATTACTGTCCTATAAAAGCATGCCCTGAAGTTTTTTATTCCTAATATAATGGCCTAGGGTGGACCAGTTTGTGTTTGGTGAACTGAGATACTGTCAAGTGACACATCATGTTGAATAATGCTGTGTAATCATCATCATCATCATCCTGTGTTTCTTTATAAGTCATACTACCTCTGACATTTCAAATGCACCACCCTTCTGACTTGATAACGGCACAGAATGTATCTATTTATAGATTTTTTTTAATGCAAATGTCAAATCTGTCCCCCTTTTTTGCGTTGATACGAGTCCTGCAACCACAACAGCATTGTGGCACCCACAGCCTCCGGGGGAGGTACTGGACGAATGGTCTCTGCTGTACAGCACTGCTTGGGTGTGGTGTTGTGGGAAAGAGTGCTTTTGGAGCTCTCTGGAGGTGGAGTGCTTTTTCACTCCTCGACCTCTGCCTGACCCTGGAGGGCTGCTCAGGGCTTGGGAGAGCTGGTGCATCCTGCCTAAGGGTGTGTGAGTGCAGTGAGACGGCCACACTTTCCTGTGTGTGTGTGTGTGTGTGTGTGTGTGCGCCTGTACATACGTGTGTCTGTTAATAAATGTGCTCAGCAGCTGGTTTCAGTCAGCGAGTTTACAGCCCAGGTTTACAGTGAAGTGAGTGAAGATTTCATGTTCAAGGATGCTACTGTACTGTTGAAGATGGTGGTGCTGAAAGACTTTCGATCGAACAGAAATTTGTTTATTTAAAGTGGTATAGGCTAATAACCCCAACTCTTGGCTTCAAAGGAACTATTGTCCATTATTTGATGAGGTTTACAGTACAGTTTTCCTTTGTGCTCTTGTAAGGGTGTTTGCGTAATGCACTATATTTTCTAAGGCGTTAGACTTTGGTTAGAGTGAATTTATAATGTCTACATGAGTTTACAATTGTTGCCAGGCTTTGAATTATAAGCCAGTCTGCCATGATTAATGAATTCACACAAAAGTAATGGATTGGTATGAGACCAGCATGTACACTTTGTAATTTGTTTATCTGACTGAAAGAGTGTGAAAGGAAACAATGGTTTTAAAGGTAGCTATTTTTCCCCATTACGGTTTTCACAATCAAAACCTACACTATTATTGCCATACCTTTTACTGCTATAATATTTAGACTTTGTGTTCTTCAAATTCCGAATGATATTTTACCAGGATAGACCCGATCACATTTATCACAAATGTTCCATTACACAGAATGTGGCATTAAAAAAAAATCTCATATTCAGTGGATATGGTGGAATTTACTTGAGTTTATCACCAGCAGCACTTCTCATTCCTTCTCATCTTTCTTCTTTCCCCAATTTCTTTTTCAATTGAATCTTCTGTCTATATTGTCACCCCCCAGCATTACTCTCTGTTGTTCCTTTAGCATGGGTTGGATGTTTAGTATTCTGCTAACTCTGTACTGCACCAGCAGAGAGGGCCAAAATGAGAGACTGAGAGAATACACCCTGCTCTCAAGGTGCATTTGGATTCTGTGGTGCATGGCAGTCGTATTTGTGATTGCTGGTGCTTTTCACATGCTGTTGCAATCAAAATGATTCAACCCCCATTTCAAATAAGGTTTATTGTCAAAATGTGCAGACTTTCAACTGTTTGCAATGAACAAATCAAACAAAAGCAATTGAAATAGTTCAACACAACGAATGATTCAAGTTGTTTCTCCAAATTTAACTGAAAATGCAACTTACAGTATCTCACAAAAGTGAGTACACCCCTCACATTTTTGTAAATATTTGATTATATCTTTTCATGTGACAA
>JANDJT010000071.1:12038553-12054149 GCA_024331685.1 Stegophilus panzeri | reverse complement strand
AAATAACTGGCTATCGCAAACATTACATGGAGCATAACGTTAGCTGGTTTCATGGCCACAATGCCAGCTGCCTCAAAGAAACATAATATAGGACCATCTTTCAGGTGCTTCGCCAAATTCTAGGTGTTTCCCCGCTTTGTTTGAAATGAACGATAGCATAGGTTACACACCGGCAACTGATGCTAGCTTTCCTCTGTTTAACTCTCAATGAGTCGGGGCGGAGCTAAACTTGTTAAACTAAGCTAATCTTCTGTAGTGTTTCCCATGTGCTTGTAGGCGTTCTTCACCACTTGTGGACCGACTAATACACTTGCGCATATTTGCTGCCCCCTTCAGTTCCCGAGGAATTGCAACCTCGCTACCTAACAAGTACTGTCACGTTTTAAGCATGTTGGTACCGCCTTGGTACCGAAGTATCGGTTCTCGTGACATCTTTAGTAAGAACATAAAGGTGCACTTGTCAATATTTTTTTTTTATTGTAGCATTGACATTGCTCATTGCTTAATGTGTTTCTCTCCTTAGATGTCTAACTACAAGCGTGCGACCTTTGAGGAGGAAGAGGGGTCCGACATTCCGGCTGATGGAGCCATTTCTCCTGACAGCGTGGAGGTCAGATAATAGTTTATAAGGACGTTCATGTTGTTAGTGTGATAATCTTGTTTTTCAGAAAGACGACCAGTTTACCAGTATTGTTCTTTGAAATCGAACGAATTTTGGTGTAGTTGGGTCTGAGGCAGAAACTTGTTCATACTGTTTTTATTCAGTTATTCACATTATTCACAGGTCAGTGGACTGTAGTTATTGCCCTCTGTGTGGACTCTCTTCATGCTTTGTGGATAGCAACAAAAGCATCAATGTATGTTCACTATGCTGGTAAAGGATCAGACCACTGACTAATGCATCACAAGGTTGCTGAAGCTTTTGGGTGAATTTCCACTTCTACAAATAGTGATTCACAGAGATAAGACGAAATGTTGCTAATTGCAGAAGCAGAAACAGTTGTGAACGGGAACTACATGCTGTATGGTCTGCTTATTTCTCTTATTCTTAACAGGCGTGTCATTGTAAGCCTTGGATAGCTCAAATGATTAGCAGGAATGGATTCTGAGCAATGAGCCAAGGACACAATTGAGAACTCCCACATATTCCCTGCATTGACTCAGTATCTAAGGCTTTGTTTTTTGTTTTTGAATTTCACAAAAATAGCCAAGTAGTTTGCAATCCTGAGCATTTGGCAGCTTGGGTTGCTGCTGTTTTTCCTGAGTTTGAGTCCAAATCACAGATATGACACAACAATTCTTGTTTAATAGCCGAACATTCCAGCTTTGTGAAACATAACTCGAACAAGTTAAATGAAATTGTTTTAACTAATGGAATATATTTTTCCAGATCAAGTAAAGGGGAAAAAAATATGAATCATTCAATGTTGAGGGAAAAATGATGGAGAATTTTGTTTTTCATTAGTGTAGTCCATGCCTCCAAAGAGTTCAGGCTGTCATAAAAGCCCGAGGAGGAGCAACAAAGTATTTATTTTGTTGATGATTCTATAATTTTTCCTCAACATTGAGTGATTCCATAATCTTTTCCTCTACTTGATCTGGGGGGAAAAAAGCCATTTAAAATAATTTCATTTAATTTGTTTGAGGTATGTTTCATGGAGCCGGAATATTCAGCTGGTAAACAAAAATTGTTTATATGTGTGTTTTTGTTTATTTGCTATGAAGTAAGAAAGCCGGGTGAGCATCCACTAAGTGTGGTGACTCCATTTTTTTTTTTTTTTTTTTTTGCCAGGGGTTGTAGTAAGAAATGAAATCTGGGAAAAATCTTGTCTGCTTTGGAATCAGAGTTAATCAAAGATTCAGTCATCAGGTGTGAAAAAGTATTTGCTTCCAGTTAAAGATGTATCTAGGCTAGGAGCAAGAATTGTGCTGGCAAAAAAAAAAACAAAGTATTGCAAATAATTTCCAAAGATTTTACTGTTCAAATGGGAGTGAATATTTCCAGGAATGGTGGTCCATGAAGTAGCAAAAATCCCAGTAGAGCTATCAGAGCTCTACAAGTCTCTCGCACAGCACTAAATTCATAACTCCATTCCAAATGTTCATGACTCAATAGACAGAAATGGATTTATGGAAGAGCAGAAATCTCACCTTACTGATAGAAATGTCTGGTTAAAAACCAAATGTACAACATGCTTGGAGACCTACATGGTGACATACCAAAAGTAGAGCCATTTCTCGCTAAAGTAATGATCAAAAAATTGTCTTGTCAACAAATAAAGTCCTGGGGAAGAATCTGGTATTGTGAAGTACTACTCTCTCTTTTTTTTTATATAAATGAAAATTAAGAGTTCTGGTTCTGTACTTTCTCACACTGTGATTATCTAAAACATGCTCTGTTTAGATTACACTGTCCTTTATTTGTTTAGGAAATGTTTGAGTAATGATGCCTGTTGGAACGATTGGTATTGCCACGTCGTCTTGTGCAGAATCCCAGTTCTGTTCTGTAGTTGAGCGCTATGTGCATGCCGTCGCATACCCGTAGAATTTCACATCCTTGTTCTATATTCGCAAGTATCTTACATTAGGTGTAAGAACGATATACCAAATATCATATTTTGAAGAGTGACCATAGCACATTTGGGTCACTTGAGGTTCAAATGGTACTATAAGAGGCTACAGACAAATACTGCTTGTCATTATTGCAGCTAACCAGTTTTTAAGAAAAGAGGCAATTATGTTTCCACACTACACCATTGGGTGTTGTACAGTCCCACAGCATCTGGAAAACATCTGTTGATGGGCTTGTATAAAGCTCTTTTACTTTATCCACTGGAGCCAAATGTCAGTTGCTTGTTTGACTAGAATTGGAGAACAAATGTAATGAATAATAAAATGAAATTTTTTTGGGGGGGTGCTTTTACATCAAAAAAGTTCTTAAAGGAAGTTGCTGTGATCACCTGTGAAACTTTATTTAAAAAAAAAAAAAGTCACTGGTGTTAGAAATGGGTTCTTTTGAATAGCAGGCGAAATTGTTTTAATTTAGACATAATGTATCTTCATGTGCTTGTGGCCAGCTGCAGACTGATTCTTCTGCTGGGTCATTTAATCTATGGCCATTTGTATAATGTTAAAGGAGTACACCAGTGTGTCTTAACCTAATCTCCACTCTCCACATCTGTAGTGTATGTTTGTTTTACCATGGACAAGAATTTCTGTACGCTCCTCTGAACTGAAAACCTGTTTAGCTGAACACTTAAATACTAAATTAAATTTAATGGCAGTTATTGAAAATCATAAATAAAGAACTGCATTTATCTATTCATCCATCCATCCATTTTCTGTATCGCTTATCCTACCCAGGGTTGCGGTGAACCTGGAGTCTGTCCCAGTGAACTTGGAGCACAAGGCGGGGGACATTCTGGACAGTGTTTTGTTGTATCAAAGCACAATCAGACTCCAACCACTAACCACAGTTTCCTCCCTCAGAAAAAGTGGTTCCTTCTTAAAGTACAAACTTTGACTTACTGTACATTTAATGACTACCACAACTGACCTGAAGTTTTGGAGAAATGACAGTTCTTGCTAATAGTAATTGTGCATACACTACCGATGCATTGGATAGAGATTAGTTTTAAAAAAACTTTAGTTTGACTTTCTCCAAACAAACAGTTTTCTTTGTCCAAGGTGCTTATGTCCAGTCTGGGACTTGTTCACATAATATGCTTTGCTAATGCACATATTTGTGTCACAGGTGGGTTTCCGGAAAGGTGGGATCCAGTTGTGTGGTGGATTAGGACGCAGGACTCAGCTGGAGATAGTGTTGGCTGCTTTACTCATGGCCTCTCTGTTATCACTTTTTGCATGTGCTGTTACCCTCGGAGTTCATTACAAAAATGGTGAGCCAACCATATACTGTATACACATTTTCTGGCCTCAGGGCTTGTGCGTGCGTGTGTGGTGGGGGATGTGTGTGGGTGGTAGGGGTTGGGTGTAATTGGCAGTATTTTTGGCCCCTTGTGGTAGTTTGTGTAATAGTTTGGGCAGGCTGCTTGTTACATTCTGACCATTTTAAATAAGTTGGCAGTTTTATTTCAGTAAATGCTACCCACGGACAAGTTGAGCTATTATCATGATGATGATGATATGATGGCAAGCCAAAAAAGTAAGGCATTCAGCAGGGTATCTATAGAGCTAAGGAAGGTCCAAGAAAAGAACTAAACAGATGAGAAAAAATATATACATACATTTTGGTAATGCTAAATTTAGAGGTGATTTTGTCTGAGGTTCCTGGAAATAAGACCGATACTGAAAATTATTTATAAAAAAAAAAAATAAAAAAATTAAAAAAAAAAACTTTTTGGAAACTTTTTCCAACCTTATCTGCAGGTACAGTAGGTACGTGAACTCTATTTATAACAAGGATTTTTAGAACTATTTTTTTTCTCTAGATTTTATAACTAAAATTGACTCAAAAAGATCAGATTTAATGAAAGCATTATTTATAAATATGTAGGTGAGCCGTCCTTATTTCATCTAAACAAAACACTGAAAGAAATTAATGTAGTACACAAAAGAAGGCATGTCTTTTGTTGATATTATGTAATTATATAATATCCTAAAAACATGCAATGATGGCCAAATATTTTTGATAGCTTTGTCTAAGACTCTGCATTCATGTCAGCACATTAGGGTACTTCTTGTATGCAAATGCACCTATTATGTAGTTAAAGGACTAATGAGCTGCTAAATATCCATGTTTGAACATTCTTAAATTAGGCTATATATTGACACTAAACCCTATTATCTATATTTTTAGTATGAGGTTCAAACATGTGCAGTGATCAGTGGTATTTGCTATTTCTTTTTCTACAATCAGATTTGAACACACAGTGTTGATGAATGGCAAGTCTTTCTACAGAAAATAACCTTATCTTGATTTAAAAAAAAAAAAAAAAAAGGAATTTGCTAGAATAATGCACTGCAGTCACATGCTATGATTTTCATTACTAGTACATTTGATATTGGCAGCACTCGTGTTCCTCTCTCACAGATCCGTCGTGTAGTCTGTGTCTAACGGAGGCGTGTGTGACAGTGGCCAGTAAGATAGTGGAGTCTCTGGACCGCACAGTTGACCCGTGTCAGGATTTCTACCAATATGCATGCGGTGGCTGGATTCGCAAAAACCCCCTTCCTGATGGACGCTCACGTTGGAGCACCTTCAACAGCATCTGGGACCAGAACCAGGCCATGCTCAAACATCTACTGGGTGAGCGAGTACAGTTACGTTCTCCACACATTCACAGCCATCCATTTTAATGCTCTGATTGTTTAATTTAAAGTGTCCTTGCACCAAATACATGATTTAAAGGTTAATGGGTGGTTCTGATTACAGTCCTCTCCTAAAAGTATTGGAACAGCAAGGCCAATTCTTTTGTTTTTGCTATACACTGAAGACGTTTGGGTTTGAGCTCAAAAGTTGAATGAGGCAATAGATAGAATTTCAATTTTATTTCCTGATATTTACATCTAGATGTGTTATATAGAACATGGCACCTTTTGTGGCAGACCACCCAATTTTTAGGTGAACAAAAGTATTGGACCAGTAAATAACATTAATATTTGGTTGCATATATTCAGTTCTTGCTTGCAATAACCGCATTAAGCCGATGACCGACTGGCCTCACCAAACTGTTGCGTTTTTCTTTTGTGATTCATTTCCAGGCTTGTATTGCAGCTTCTGTCAGTTATTGTTTGTTTTAAGGGATTTCTCCATTCAGTCTCCTCTTCAGGAGGTGAAATGTATGCTCAATTGGGTTAAGGTCTGGTGATTGACTTGGCCAGTCTGAAATGTTCCACTTTTTCCCCTGATAAAGTCCTTTGTCGAGTTGGCAGTGCTTTCTGGCTCATTGTCTTGCTGCATGTTAAAGTTCCTCCCAATAAGATTGAATGCATTTCTCTAAACTGGCAGACAAAATGTTCCTGTAAACGTCTCAATTTATTCTGCTGCTACCATCATGAGTTCCCTAATCAATAAAGATTAATGAGCCTGTTCCAGAAACAGCCATGTAAGCCCAAGCCTTGACACTACCTCCATCGTTCTTGACAGATGAACTTGTATGTTTTGGTTCATGAGCAGATTCTTTTTTTTTTTTTTTTTTTTTTTTTTCTCCACACTTTGGCCTTTCCATCACTTTGCTAGAGGTTAATTTTGGTTCCAGAAGTTTTGTGGCTTATCTTTTGTATTTCTTTGCAAAATTTTAATCTGGCCTTTTGAGTCTTACTGCTAATGAGTGGTTTGCATCTTGTGGTATGGCCTCTATATTTCTGCTCTCAAAGTCTACTTCAGATAGTGGATTGTGATCCCTTCACCCCTGCTCTGTGGAGGATGTTGGAGATGTTACTGATTGTTGTTTTTGGCTTTTTCTTCACAGCTCTCACAATGTTTCCTTGATCAACTGCTGTTGTTTTCCTTGGCGGATCTGTTTGTCTGGTTGTTAGTACAACTAATCATTGTACTTGCCTAATGCTTGTGCAATGGTTCTGATAATTTTCCCAACTTTTCAGCTTCAAATTTGCTTGCTTTTCTCCCATAGTCAGCTCTGTGGTCTTCATGTTGGTTTATCCTTTATAATAAAACATACCAGCCAGTCATATGTTCCAATATTTTTGACCACTTGAGAAATTGGTGGGTTCAAACTAAAGTTGCCATGTTCTAAGGTTTAATACATCTAGATGTAAATATCAGGAAATAAAAGCTGATCTACTGTCTTGTATTCATCTTTTGATCTCAAGCCTAAACCTCTTCAGTGTATAGCAAAAAAACAAAAGAATTGGCCTTGCTGTTCAAATACTTTCAGAGGGGCCTATATATAAAGTAATATTTATGGTAAAATTGTGAAGTTAGTGCTCAGATAGCACTTGAAAAAACAGTGCATCTGTAGAAACCTTATACCTTTTGTGCACACCCTTTTGTATTCACTTAAGCCTGGACATCATGGATGGATCTGTCTTCTCATGTTACCTCACACAAACTTTCCTTCTCACGTTTCCTCCTACCTACTTCTGCTAAACTGAGAACAATGACTGTCTCCTAAATCTACCTGTCAGCTTCTGCCTGAGCTATTGCACTGTTTTTAGTCTTCTCTCATCTAATTGTTTATACGAGTAGTTGAGCAAAAGACTGTGGATATCAACGTTTTTTTTTTTTTTTTTTTTTTGTTTTGTTTTTTAAAAAAAAAGCTGGAGTGAGCCAGATTTCATGGTTTAGGTTAAATGTCAAATGAACCAAATGTTCTCTCCTCCTTTGCTAGCACTGTGAACCATGAGCGTAGTACAGCCTGTTGGGGGGGAACATACAGTACTAAATTAAGAGCCGACATGTAATGGCTAGACAACAAAACTTATTTTACTTAACACAATATTTAGCTTCCTCAGTTAATTAAACATAATTGGCCTTATTTATACATATATTTATTCATTCATATAAATTGTGTTTTGGTGTTTGAGATCCACGTCTGTCACTAAGGAACAATGATCATTTGATTTGAACATTTTTACATACCAAAGAATAAACTTATGAAAGACAAGGCTGTTGTTTATTTAAGATGGTAAAGTTATAGTTACCTGATTTCCTTCTAAATTGATGATTGTGACAATGTGTCTTAGGGCAGACCAAATTTTAAATACATAAGCAAATTTGCCTGTTAGTTGTTTAGGCCTGCTTTCCACTGCTGTTGGGGGTTTTTTTTTTCTTCCCCCTCTCCCCCACCACCACCACCAGGTAATTTTGAATAACCTTTCAAAGCTGTCAAACATTTTTACCTAATAGAGTTGACTTGTAGAAATATCCTCAGGATATATAAAATATATATATATATAATATATATAATATATCCCCCCCATCATATCGTGTGAGGGGAAAGGTTTTACTTTTATTCAGTATGGAGACACGCCAAGAATGGCTATTTTGTCATCTCTTGCTAAAGTAGAAATCAAATGTATAACCTATTTTATAATGCTGAAAATGAATATAGAAAAAACATGTATTAGGTCTTGGCAACCAAGTTATTAAGTTCATAACATGGGTGCAACCTGTGTATTATGGGCATGTAACCATCAAGCACAACCTGTAAGGCCATACACCCGAAGAAGAGGTAATTGCATTAAAGATAGGAAGTGTGTGCAGTATTTTTCTTTTGTACTATGGCCATGTGTGCATTACAAGACTCTCATTTCTGTAATTTCCATTCATTACATCCATATGCATTCGACTATTTAATACTGCTTTGATGACGTGTGGTAGTAAAGCTGTGAAGGATATACTCTTGGCTTTAAAGCATGCTGAGAGGAAGCAAATGCTCCAGTAAACAGTAGATGAGCAGTGTATTCTCACAGCACTTGCGCACTCCTGCAGCGTTGCCTTTAGCTAAATGAGGGAGAGTATGATGAGGTGGTGGTCTGGACACACTCGGTGAAATGTTGCTAGACGTGGGAAAGGGAAGGTGGAAGTGAAACAGTATGTGGGGTAAAGGTAGGATGTGATGGTTAATTGTAGAAATGTACTGTATGATTTGTGCTTTAACAAGCGAGACAAGGAGAGTCACGTGGCTGCTTTGTGCTGATGCACCTGGTTGAGCGTCTTCTATTGTCTAACACAAAACATGCAAATATTGTGTATGCTGCAACTGCAGTGTTGAATTGTGCTCTGCATGTATGGCAGAATGCCAACCTTCCCTCATTCACCCTCCCTCCATTTCTTCCTCTCCTTTCCTGTCCCTCTGGCTCGTCTTCATTGGCCTGTACCTGCTGACCGGTAATTGGCCTGGCACTGTGTGCATGTGAATTTATTAGTGGAATATTCCTCCTTGTGTGTCTTAATGTGATTGCGCTAGAGGAGGGAAGGCAGATGAGAGCTGAAAGGAACAGCTGCTCGTCCCTGCATCAACCTACCGCCCCCCCCCCCCACAGAAGTGGTGCTGAAAGGGGCTGTACTGTATTATTCACTGAAATTAGGTTAGCACTCACATGAATCCTGTTTTTCCCATTGATACATCACTGTTCACTCATGAGACTTGACACCAGTACCAAACGGGCACAGAAGCAACACTTGAGTTAAACATGTGCATCTGTCAGTGGAACAGCAGTGCTTGTCTAGAGCGTGTTTAAAAGGTAGTGCTACCGAGTGGTGCAACATAAGAGTTCACCCAGTCGTCCAGGGTTTGTGAGAATGAATCCCAACAATGCCACAGCCATCCGTGCCTGGGAGTCCACGAGATTGGCTGTGCTCTGAGGGAGGGAGGGCTGGCATACTCTCTTTTTCCCCAATCAATCCCAGTGATGCTAGCCAATCATGGACATCTGGGAGCTCAAGCATACAGAAGTGGGCTGATAGTCTCCTCCAAATGCTATCCGCCCCCTGACATTGCATGAACAGCAGTTCGAAGAGATGCAGTACAAAGGAGGCACATGATAGCCTTCACACTCCCTTGTTGGTAGGGACTTTGAATTGGCCATGATTAAATTGGGAAGTAAACTTTGGGTGAAACTTTTCTCCACAGATGATTACTCTAGGAAATTACTCTTTTAGTCCTAGAGGAGAACACCAGTGGGCAGTCCCATGACCCTTTGCTCTGACCTTGTGGCTGCTGCTTCTTTATGGCGTCATGCTTGTGTGTCTTGTATACCTCCTGCTGGGCCTCTGAGCATTTTCTTTACTCCTATACTCCACTCTTATTCAACCTAATAAGGTTGTAAGGCTGTAACAAGCTGCACTTGTTGTCTTAAGACAAGAGGAAGTGAGAGAACGACTTGCTATAGATAACATAAGTGATACTAGGAACTAGTTTGTTTCACATGTGTAACTAATAAATGGATAAAAATTGCAATACATATGTAATGGATAAAAAGTGCAATACAGTATATAGCCAAAGGGTAGTTATTGTACTCCATCACTAAATGTTTTCCTGTGTGCAGCATTAACAACCACCAACCAGCTGTACAAATAATCTGTCTCTTGTTCTGCTTCTAGAGAATGGCACTTTTAACTCAAGTAGTGAAGCAGAGAAAAAAGCTCAGTTCTACTACTTGTCCTGTCTGAATGAGCAGCGTATCGAGGAGCTGGGAGCCCAGCCACTCATCGACCTCATCACTAAGGTAGGACTTCCTTCCTCCCCCCCCTTGTAATCCCGGGTGACCTTGCACTAGACAAATTTAGTGTTGGAAGCCAAGACTCATTTCACTAATAGAACAAGGACGCACTGTGTCATTGATGTAAGGCACCACTCCTAAGGGCTTTTTATACTAGTGGCTGTCAAACCTGGCTTAAGTACAGAGATCTGAGGTGAATATTGGAGTGATTTCAGTAGAATATTTCCATTTGAGATGAACAATCTGTATTTGTACAAATGTAGAAGTATACTTGAGAAACCACCCAATATCAATAAAACATTTGCTTTAGTACTTCATAGACACACACACTTTAAGTTCAAGCATAAATGCGTTTATCAGATGCCGTTGGCCTGGGTTCATACCAACTGACTTTTCTTTCAACACTGATGCATATGAAAGCCAACATATCTCTTCCTTGTGGAGAACCTTCAATCTGCTAGAAATGGTCAGTGACTTAGTTAGTCAGGTCCACATGGTACTTAATATTTATCATAAAACATTTACAGAATTTTGGTAGATGCCCTTATCCAGAGCAATTTACATGCATCTCATTTATACACCTAAGCAGTTGAGGGCTAAGGGCCTTGCTCAAGGGTCCAGCAGTGGCAGCTTCGCAGTGCTGGGATTTGAACTCACAACCTCCTGATCAGTAGTCCAACATGTTGACCACTGAGCTACCACTGCCGTAGAAAGGTGCACTACTGCTGAAAACAGTTGTTTTGATAACAACTTGCAGTAGAGTTCCAGTATTCCAGTAGATATTAAGGTTTCCAGATTTGTGTAACAAAGCCTGCCCAGTGGCTGTCCAACTTAAGCCTAAATATCACATTCGGTACATGGATGATGGGTTATGTGTTTTCTCTAAACCCTCTGGCTTACTGTTTTGTCATTGATGTAAATAATATAATTTATGCTTATTTTCCAACTGGCTACACATGAACTCCAGAAGATCTGGCAACCCTGGTAGACTCATTGTCTGTAAGGGTAGGCTGTGTGCACCAACTTGTCTACAATGTTCTTATCAATGTTACATAAAGCAAAACTCTACTGCATGCTTTTGGGTTATGAGACATGCTCTTAATCTTAATCCTGCTGGTGAGATTTCTACACCAGAAGTTCTGCATGTGCCAGTTGGGGGGGGAATACAGTTGAGATGTATGAAGTCACACTGATTACACTTGAATCTAAAAATTAATTGGCATTCACAGAACTTTAGTCAGCCTTATTTGGGTTGCTTTGTAAAACTGTTCTTCAGAGATTAATACAGGCTATGTGACTAATTTAAAGCCCCCCACACAAGGGAGTCTTCTGGAGAGAGGAGCAAGTGACTAGAATGCTCTCGCTCTCTCTCTCTCTGCTGAGGTTGATACAATGATTGAATGAATCGACTCCGCTGTCAGTATGAGCTGAACTCCTATTCTCATAGGAGAGATGCATTTTAATTCAGTTTGATGTCTACTCACAGCTTTAACTTGATTGGATCCCCTTCTTCCACGTTTAGAGAAGTCAAGTGACCCATAGAAAGTGATTTACCATCTTTTGTATATGGACTTTTAAATACACAGGGATCAGGAGTCATCTATTTAGTTTGCGGTGCCCATGTTCAAAGAGCTGCACAGTTTCAGCGGAGATGCTGCACTCACCTTTTGTGTACTGTATGTTTGCAGACTGGGGGATGGAACATCACTGAGCCATGGGAAAAGGATAACTTCATGGAGGTGCTGAAAACGGTCTCAGGCCCATACAGAGCCCAGCCTTTTTTCACTGTGGGGGTCAGCGTGGACCCTAAAAACTCCAACAGCAACATAATTCAGGTGCATGCTCAAATCTCATGCAAGTTTTGGGTACAACTTTGAAACTTCTTAACAGATTATGAAAAGACTGAGCATTGCACACTTGATTTTTGTACCTTTTCAGTGTCTGAAAAGAAATAAGGATAAATAAGTGAGATCACACACTAGCTAAAGATCACACATTATACTTATAATTTGCTGCTGAACCAAACTGAACATATAAAGGATACAAGAAAACACTTTCATTACGCTGATAGCAAACAAACTTGGCGGTCTTACCTCACCTAATACTGACAACTGGAGCCTAGATTCCCCTGCCCCCCTCCTTGGTTGGACCATTTATTTAAAAAAAAAAAAAAAAAAAATTATTTTATTTAAGAACTTCAGATCTCTTGTGTTGGTCAGCTTGCAATACCAGACATTGTCCTGATTTGGGTTGAACAAACAGTAATGTTTGATGCTCAGACTCACTCCGACTTCCCAAGGAGCCAAGAGTTTAGCGTGTCTGCTAGGGCTGACCAGCACAGATCCAGCCTGACTGTGAATCATGGCAGTAATCTAGGGAAAAGTCATGTAATAGACATGAGCCAATTTGGCCTGACAAAGAGTTTAAAGTAGCATCATTCACATGAAAGGCAGCATAATGCCTCTTGCATAAAATACATAGTTATGATAATTTTATTATAGCCCTCACCTCCAAAACATGAGATCTGATGTAACAAAGCAACACAAAAAAAAAAAAACAGATTTTGTCTGTTCTGCTTGCCTTGGAAGGTCACATCATCAGCAGGATTACTGTTTCTCTGTTCTAATACATTTTTCCCATCAGCTAATCATCAAGCACTGCATGAGCTCTAACAGGTGTGACTGTTAAATGGTGTTGAAGCACAGCAATGTCGGACTGCACTTTTTATATAATAGACAGACAGTAGATTATTTTCATTTTCTACATTGATTGGAATGGCATGGCAGCTTCTGATTCTCTCTCTCCCTCACTGAGCTATCCAATAACAGGATCAAAGTGTGACCTTAGCTAGTAAGTTTTTAGACATGTTTTAAAAATCCTAGCACACTTATCGTAAAAGAGTAGGGGTATACATGGCGAATTTCCACCATTGGCCCTTCTCTATCATGGCCCCCTAATAATCCCCACCCCTGAATTGGCTTCATCACACTCTCCTCCCACTAATAGCTGATGTGTGGTGTGGTGCACTATGGCAAACACATGTACATGATCTTTTGCAGGAAGATAGCCTAGCCAAGATTAAAAATGAAACATTTCCACATAGTTTTGATGGAATATCTTTCTGGTGTCTTAAAGCTGACATATCTAAATGTTATAGGCAAAAACCCAGAAACCAGATTTTTTTTTTTTTCCCCCCCCAGACCATCTCACACAAAGTAGATAGTATCAGTTGACCCTCATGGTGAGTAACTGATATTGATATTTTTGTTTGTTTGCTCACCACGACTTGTATCCTGAATTTATTTTTCTGTAAAGCTGCTTTGGAACCGTGTCCACTGTTAAAAGCGCTATACAAATAAAACTGAACTGAATTGAAGTGAACTGTGTATTTTGCCCATCTGTATTTGCAGGTTGATCAGTCCGGGCTCTTCCTTCCTTCCCGGGATTATTACCTCAATAAGACTAATGAGAAGGTAAGGCACCCTGTGCTCTTGATCTAATACATGTGATTCACCTCATTAGGTAACAATCGCTTTTGCCTTTATTGGGACTCCACATCTAGTGTCCATGCATTTTTGTTGTTTATAGTTTCTGTTTTCACATAGGGCCACGTGTTCATACTGGTCTTCTGGGTTTGATGCATATGGTGGATATTTTTCCATATTGAACATGTAGTGCTGTTGTAGGGGTTGACTCATGACAGCTGCATATGTAATACTGTTTATAGCGTTGCATTTGTGGTGCTAATGCATGACTCACAGCTGGCACTTTGATTTAGTGTTGCAGGTTGGTTGGGTTTAGGTACAAAATATTTACATTTAAATGCTTAAAAGTACGAATGGTTGAAGGAGAATTTAAGGTTATGACTGTAATCCCGGTTCTCAGATCTCATGAGCGAGACATCTTGGTGGATCACTCTCCTTGCGTAGAGCAAGAAATAAGTTTATCTAGACTGTCTAGGTGATGTTGCTCCAATGATTATAAGGCAGGAGTGTGTCCCACCTGTGCGACGCACATGTCATCTCTGCCAGTCAATCCTGGCTGGCGCAATGGAATATTGCTTCTGAGGGACAACGCAAAGGGGCCTCTCTCATAGTAAGATACCTCACTCTTGCTATCAGAGAGTCGGGGTTACAGTAACCTACAGTTCTGTTTCATTCACTTCAGTATCTC
The DNA here is from genome assembly GCA_024331685.1 of Stegophilus panzeri. Lineage (NCBI taxonomy): Eukaryota > Metazoa > Chordata > Actinopteri > Siluriformes > Trichomycteridae > Stegophilus > Stegophilus panzeri. The sequence goes on along the minus strand of JANDJT010000071.1, from coordinate 12,039,827 downwards.
ACTATGGGATATTGTGACTCCCAACTTGTCGGACAAGTTTATCTTGAAGACCAGACTGTCATGTCTGTTCGCGAGCTGACACTAAGGACAGGATGTGCCAATAATTGCATCAGTCCTATAAAACCACACAAAGTTGTGCCTGTGGGAAACTGTAGTCCCTTCTGTGAATAAGCTGAGACTATATGATCATGATCCCATTGCAAGAAGCACTGTTTCATGATTGATCTATTAAAGTAAGGCACAGCCCATGACACAAACAGCTGGTCAGACTTCCTGAGCCCCACTGTTCTGTCACTGCTCTCTGCCCATTCTGTGCGCTGCAGACTTGCATTCGACCATTTGGAAGCAAAAGGAGGGAGATAAAAGGCCCATAATGTAATCGGCTGGCATGTCAGTGTTGTCAATACTTTTTGAGATTGAATGAAGGAGTAGGTTTCAGTAAAACCTTACCATCGCCCATAGAAATTGCATACACGATGGGTTTACAGATGTGAATGTTGCTAAGGTTCTTTGCTGAAGCCAGTGCCAGCAGCATCACCGTTTGCAAAGAAAGTGCCCCCACAAGCCTGAGATAGGAGATCTGTTTATCAGCAGGGTCCACGGGTGGCTATCAGAATGAGACTGAGCCCCCATTTCCTTATCCTGGTTAGAGTTGGGGCGATCAGGTCTTACAGCGGAAACAGATACAAGAGGGTCTGCGGCCACTCGTGTGCTAGTGGCTCCACCCCCATTGGGACATTTTGACCTTTCATGGAATAAAACAGGGTGCACTGTGTGTGTCTTTCATTGCAAAGGGATCTATTTCCGCACAACTGTTACTACGTTGTGGAGCTTCCATCTCCATAACGTGGATTGCCCCTGAACGTAAAATCTGTGCACAGATTCAGAAACATGAGTGGCTCTTGGTGTCAGGAGCCGCGAGGGCGTCTGTTGTGATCAACTTTCTGGTCAGGACAGCGCCCATCGGCACGCCTGCAGTCAGAAAAGACGGGCATCACCAGGGATGCAGGGCAGCTGTACAGCTTACTGACACATTAACATTGCACTGAGCATGATGTAATGGATCCAATCTGAGGGAAGAATGAGGGGAAACAACCCACTGTATAAAGCCCCTCATATACATTCAGCCTAATGGGACAGCTACTAGTGCTGCTACCATCAGGCGCAAAAGTCTGGGCCATAATCCGTACCGCCCTCCTTTCTACCCTACAGAAAAGAGACCAGCACAACAGCATAGCCTGCACATTGTCTGCTGATTGGTAAGCCCTAAGTGC
>JANDJT010000071.1:12011907-12038453 GCA_024331685.1 Stegophilus panzeri | reverse complement strand
CTTTCTACCCTACAGAAAAGAGACCAGCACAACAGCATAGCCTGCACATTGTCTGCTGATTGGTAAGCCCTAAGTGCCACTGAGGTCAGAGTCAACCCTATGAATGGCATATTCTGGGTAGGGTTCAGTATACACTTTTTTCCCTGTTTAACGCGAAGCTCAGCACATGCAGGTGCTCTAAGAGCAGCTTCCTGATATGATTGACTAGCTATCAGCCAATCAATTGGGCCTGCAAAGCTGGCAGAATTATATGTGCAGTCATCGCTGCCTATCAAGCATGAGCGCCATCTAGTAATATTATTTGGGATTGTGCATGCGTGTGCACATGTGGACTTTGAACCTAATTTATAAGGGCTTTTTTGTGCCACTGGGCACTTTGGAACAATTTTGGTTAAGCCCTTGGCTTGAGGCCTGGATGCACATTTAAACATTTTTATTGAAAGGGGCCACTGGTGTGTGCTTATGAGACTCAGCTGGGGCTCTAACTGGCACTCTGAACATTTCGTTTCTTCTCCCCTTTGTGCGGGTGTGAGATATCTAGGCTCTGAAGGCTTGTTTGGGCCCTGAGTGGAGGTTTGAGGTGGTGGCTGTTGTTTTGTGATCCGGTAGGCCGGTGGACAGACTACAGCCTGAGTGAATGTCTGCCGAGGTGCCTGGGAGGGGGCCGTTTGCTTTTTGGGGATGCACATTTTAGAGCCTCTTCTTTTCATCACACCACTTTTGCATTGTGGCCAAAAATGCCTTTGGGGTCCACAGGCACATCCAGCATCCCTACCTTTTACCTTTCAGAGATACTCGACAGGTTGAGCCATCGAGCACTCTTTTCCCTCTCATGAGACCTATGGCTCTCCTGGATACTTGAACTGTATGTAGTCTGAGTACATGTTAGCAGTAGGCTTTATTGTTGTTTATATAATGGATATTACAGTGTTATTTCTGATCAGAAGACCGTTTTTAAATAGCTTATTATTTAAAAATATAGATGACTTAAGATTCATCTGACTGTCTTCTCATTGTCTGTTATTGATCATGCCAGTAACATTACTTAATTAAAGACCAAACAGGAAGGTCTTAATGAGGGGAAGGGAATGGTGTGGTGCTGCTTTACAGTTACTGAAAAAATGCCAAGTTAAATAAGTGCAATAGATTTTCGACATTCATCAGAGGTCATCAAATCATAAAATCATTTGCTAGCCCAGTGTAAAGTACATGTTTACATCGAGAAATGAATCGTAAGTGAGCAAAAAGCCAAACAGGGAGAATCTCTTCTCTCAGCCATTGACTTGTTTGACGAAAAAACTTTTTTTTTTTTAAATTTATTTATATGCCACAGAATATATGTAAGACATTTTATACCAGCATATTGCTTAAAAAGTTGTACCCACTTTGATTTTGTTCATGGTCTAAACCTCATGGCTGAATAATTTGAACCGTAGAATTCCAAACTCTCAAACTATTAGATTGTACCCACACCTGAATTTTTAGTTTTTACTCATGCTGGTTGTGTTTGTGTGTTAAGGTTTTAAAGGCATATCTGGACTACATGGTGGAGCTTGGGTTGTTGCTGGGAGGAGATAAAAACTCCACTCAGAGTCAGATGCAGCAGATTCTGGACTTTGAGACTGCACTGGCCAACATCACTGTGCCCCAGGATGAACGCAGGGACGAGGAGAAAATCTACCACAAAATCACCATCGCTGAGCTGCAGGTGTGTGCATGAGGCATGATGAGAATGAGGGAGGAAGACATGTGCTGGCTTTAGTCAGCTTTATTTATACAATAGTCAGAGGTTCTCAAACAATTTGTAGATAGGGGTCACTTTAACTGTAAAACAAATTCCACAGATCCCTCCGTTTACTTTATGACTGTTTTATCCAAGTATTCAAATGTTAGGCTTATTGTTCAGATGTTTACAACTTTCTGACTATTTATTGGAACCATAGAGCTTTTTACTCCTGGACTTTCTACTGATGTAACACATTAGGTCCAAGTTGACATTATATGTAGGCCTACATATTTTTGATTTATTGAAGTTTGGATTAAACCTATTTATTTCAAGTAACCAGTCAAACAGGCTAAAACTATAACTCAATACACTATATGGCCAAAAGTGTCTGGACATCTGACCATCACGCCCATCACGACCTTTCCCAACTGTTGCCAAAAAGTTTGAAGCACACAATTGTCTAGAATGTCTTTGTATGCTGTAGTATTGATACTTCACTGGAACTAAGAAGCCAAAACCTCTTCCAGCATGACAGTGCCACTGTGTACATAGTGAGGTCCATAAAGACATGGTTTGCCTAGATTGGAGTGGAAGAACAGAGTGGCCTGTACAGAGCCCTGACCCCAACCCCACTGAACACCTTTGGGAGAAATTGGAACGCTGACTGTGCACCAGGCCTCCTCACTCAACATCAGTGCCTGACCTCACTAATGCTCTTGTGGCTGAATGGGCAAATCCCCACAGCCACACTCTTAAAAGCAAGCCTTCCCAGAAGAGTGGAGGTTATTATAACAGCAAAGGGGCATACATCTAGAATGAACTGTTAAACAAGGACGTGTGGGTGTGATTGGCCAGGTGTCTCAAACTTTTGGTCATATAGAGTAAATATGATAAAGGTGGGTTGTAATTTCCACCAATGTAGCAAAAAATAATAATATTCATGGTAGATCCCTTGGCAATGTTTCCTGGAATCCCCCCCCAGGGGTCCTCACCTAAGAACTGCTGCCATAGCAGATCTTGGTGTTCATCACTGATGACAGTGAATCATTCTTTTGTCTGTTTGTGATGAGCTGCTTAAAGACAAGACATTGTTTTCTCACCAGATCATCATGCCCTTTCAGATCATTTCCTTTGGAGATGCACGTTTCTCAGCTCCCTCTTTAAAAAAACAATTATATATATTTTTAAGAATCTTCTCTTCATGCCTCACACCAGCACCCCTTTGTTTCCCAAGACTGCAATTGTTATGGCAACAGTTGCCAGGCAACAAGGTTGTTTTTTTGTTTTTTTTTCTTCTTGGTACAGGAGAATGAGAGAGAAGCAAGTGTGAGGCAAATAGATAGTAGGATATAAATTATTTCACTGATTACATTTCCTGGCTGTCTGATATTTTTAAATTTTGAGTGTTGAGTTAAACAAGGCTTGTTGGGATGACTGGACATTTTGTGTCTGTTGAAGGCCAGAAGTGAGTGTGTTCTTTTGAGATCTAAAGCACCTAAGCACTCGCCAAAGTGGTTTAAATCTATTTCTGAATTTATGAAACAAGTACACTTTTTTTTTAATTTAAACTTTTATTACTGTACACCCTGATGTACACCCTGTACTCCAGTTTTATTTGGTTATCAATTTTAAATAGTTGTGGCATGTTTTGGCAACTTCAACGCACCTACATTTGGGACCGAACGTTTCACATTTTTGTAGCATAAATTTGGTCAGTTATAATTTATTAGCAATGCTGTTTAAATAGTTATTTTGGCCATCATTGGACCAGTATCCATTTTAGGCCATTATTTTTGTGTATTTTTACATGACAACTCTTTGTAAGGTTATATTGTATTCATTATTAAGTATCAATATGGGTTTTGTTAAAATCATTGTCAAGTTTACAATTCATAAAACCTAAAGATTAATATTAAAAATATTCCTTTTAGTTTCATTAATTGAAATAACTCCATAACCAGACATCACATCTGTGGGCTGGAATCCTCCTGGTCTTTAGCGCATTGCTGTTTCTCAATTCTTTAATTTAGAAAATGCAAGAAACTAGTGAAACTAGAGATTTTGGGATGCCTAGCGAATGTCTTTTGGTTAATGTGGACCTGTTTTTTCCTGCCATAAAATTGCTATATACAATATTTTGTGGTGATGTATAGTTTTTAATCACTTTTTTTTAATTCCTAGAGTATGAATAAAACCCATAAAACCTTAACCATTATTGCACGCTTCAACCGGTTGAAGTCAAAAACACCATTCACAGCTTTATCGGAGTAGAATTCTGGCGTCATTTCCACTCTATTTTGCGTCACTTCCTCAAATTTCCTCCATTTTAAAATGAAATCAAGTGAAATCTGCCATGCAAGTCACTTGTGTCCAGGAACCCTTTCTCTTTGCTGCACTGTGGACACAGCACAGTGGACTTTTTTTTTGGTGTCATCTCCACATATTACTGGAATAAGCCGAAGCCCTCTGGCTCTTTTAACTTTAAGTAAACACCCTTCTCTTTCTTATCCTTCTTCCTCTGTGGGACTGCTGAAGGGAAAAAAAAAAAGTTTATCTTTTGATCATCTCCCTCTTCCCAGACTCCCACAGCCTGGATAAGGATGACGTGTGTGTGTGTGTGAGAGAGAGATTGCTTGTCTGAAGGGGTGTGTGTGGTTGGTGGAAAATATGTAACTGTCAGAGAATGTGGTAGTAGAAATGAATTTTGTCAGGTAAAAATCTTGAGCAAGATAAAAGCTTTGGGGTTCCATGCCTCTTCTCTAAGAGCCATAGTTAATGTCTAAGAGGGTTGCATAGAATATGCATGTGTTTTAATACCAAGATGGCCAGGAGCAGTGTGTACAGCACATCTTGAGTCCTCTGAGAATTTCACTCTGCCCAGTGTGATCAGCTGTTTTGTGGGCAATGTTAATGGGGTTTAATTCCTCTTTGCTAAGCTGTTTTGAAAGTCCAATATTTCATCCAGGCACACGATGACTTGGTGATCACGTTTGCCTCACACTTCCAGGGTTGGGGGTTGAATTCCCACCGCTGCCCTGTGTGTGTGCGCGCGCGGAGTTTGCATGTTCACCCTGTACTGGGGGGGGGGTTCCTCCAGGTATTCCCCCAGACCTTGTGTGATAGATTGGCACCCCGCTTTGTGCCTGATGCTCCCTGGGATAGGCTCCAGGTTCCCTGCGACCCTGTAGGATAAGTGGTATAGAAAATGAATGGATGGATATTTCATCCCACTGCGAAATGGACTTGCTTGTATCCCTCTGATGATTTGCACTTTCCTTTTAAAGTGCTCAGACATACAAAATTTGCAACATGACTAGGAATTAAGTGAAGCTATTGAGGATCAGTTAGCATGATATTTTCCTAATGCTAACTGTATGCATATGAGCCATGATTTATTATTGCTTTGGGAAGAGCTTTTCGTATTGATCTCCCCTTTCTTAGGCACTTGCACCGGCTGTGGATTGGCTGGACTACCTGACATCTGCCCTTTCACCTCTGGAGCTGAATGATACAGAGCCTGTGGTTGTGTATGCCAAGGAATACCTGCAGCAGGTCTCAGACCTCATCAACAAGACTGACCGCAAGTATGTGCGTGTGTTTGTGTGTCTGAGCTAGACTAGGCAAATGTGGCAAAGGCTGGTACAGGGGCATTTTTCTATCAGTTAAAGAAATACTACAGTATTTGTCAACCATATCTCTATCCACCACAGGGCTTCAGCTATTTTTCATATTCCATTAATCTTTCATTTATTTTTAATGATACTAAATATTTAACTTATTTATTTCTGAGGAGATCAGCTTCTTGTTCTGATTTCTGTCTGCAGTCTTGTGAACACCACAAACACACACACACGCACTCTCCCTCACTCACTCACTCATTGTCCATTTCTTCTTGCTGTAGTTTGCTGAATAACTACATGATTTGGAATCTGGTGCAGAAAGGCGCGTCAAGTCTCGACCAGCGTTTCGAAAATGCCCAGGACAAACTACTGGAGAGTCTATATGGCACCAAAAAGGTGAATTCAAATGACTTGGTGGGGTGTTGCATCAGTTGAGACTGACTGATAAGCTGTGTGTGTTTTCCCTGTACCAAACATGAATTTCCTTTGTGCCTTTCTCTCCTGTGTGTGTGTGTATACAGTCATGCACTCCTCGCTGGCAGACCTGCATTGGAAACACGGATGACACTCTGGGTTTTGCTCTTGGCGCACTGTTTGTTAAAGCTACCTTTGACAAACACAGCAAAGAGATTGTGAGTTTCACAGAAGCCATAGTGGCGCCAGGCTGTGGATAAGATTATCATCAGTGACGTCATTTCCATTATTTTTCACATCATTAGTGACTCTTTGCCACCACTGTGTGGTTGTAGTGTGAACTACACCATATGCTGTATTCACATGTTCATCTAAACCATGTATCATAAGTCTCTTCATTCATTATATACCAAATGTGTATGTTCCTGGATCAGCACTCACAGCTCTGAGATGTTTGAGAAATGCAACAACTCTTCTCTTCTCTCTTCCTGCAGGCTGAGGGTATGATCAACGAGATAAGAACTGCTTTTAAAGACGCTTTGGACAACCTCCATTGGATGGATGAACAGACACGACAAGCTGCCAAGGACAAGGTGAGGGAACACTGTCCATCTCAGATGAGACCGAGTCCAGAGAAGTCGGCAGCGCTTCTGGACAGTGTTGATGTATAGCTTCTGCTATGCATAGTAAAGCCTTAACTTGTATCTGTGGATGCAGCGGCGAATGGTGTTGATGACAAAGGTACCAAAGTATTCCCGAGCCCATGTTAGGCTCTCCATTACAGACTCATGACTGTTTAAGATCACACACATTCAGAAGTGGTTTTCAGCCTTGCCCTTTATGCACTGTGATTTGACCGGATTCCTTAAAGCTTTTAATTATATTGTGCACTGTAAAAGGTGAAATGCCCAAAATTTTACCAATGTGTCTTTGGGGAATGTTCTCAAAGTGTTGGATTATTCGCGGGTGCATCTATTGGCAGATTGGCGAGCCTCGACCCATCCTTGCTCTTGCAGGACTAGGCCTTTTTTGGAGGCTCCTCGTATACTATGATTAGATGATAGCCTCACCTGTTTCACATCACCTTCTTATTTCAACTTGTCACATCGCTATTAGTCCTAAATGACCCCTGTCCCAACTTTTTTGGAACATGTTGCATGCATCAATTTCAAAATAAACATTTACCTTCAAAACACTATGCAGTGGATTAGGTAAACATCAAATACCTATACATTTGAAGTATACCATCAAATACTTTTTTTTTTATTTTTTTTTTATTTTTTTTTTTTTATAAATACAAGTCAAAATACATTTACAAAACATTTACATTTACTCCTCTTTGTCTTTATCAGCATTTTCCTTAACGTCCCAACTTTTTCGGAATTGGGATTGTACAAATTTTGCAACTTGATCCCAACATACCTTCAAGTCCATAAATATTTGGAAATTTGGACAGAGTAATTGTTATAACTGTCTACCACAGACTATTGGTTAACTTATGAATATGAGCTCAAAGTGCATGCTTTCAGCTGTAATTAAATGTTTTTAAAGTACCAAAAGTAATTGGACAAACTAACACAATTATAAATTGAAATGTAATTTTTAATACTTCCTTATAAATCCTTTGCAGTTAATTACTAAAGTCTGGAACCTATGGACATCACACATTGTGTTTCTTCCCTGCTGATGCTCTGCCAGGCTGTTACAGCATCTGTTTTCAGTTCCTGCTTGTTCTTGTGGTGTTTCACCTTCAATTTTAACTTCAGCAAGTGAAATGCATGCTCTGTTGGATTCAGGTCAGGTATTTGACTCTGCATTGCAGAACATTCCAGTCCTTTGCCTTAAAGTCTTGGGTTGCTTTCAACACCATTGTCCATCTGCAGTGTGAAGTGCCGTACAGTGAGTTTTGATGTATTTGGCTGAACATTTAGCTCTGTACACTTTATTCTTCCTGCATTTCAATTCCTCCTGTTGCTTTTGTCAGCAGTCACATCAGTAAATACAAGGGAGTCAGTTTTATTGGCAGTCATGCATGCACACACCATAAGATGAGGTGGTATACTTCGAATCATAAGTGGGTCCTTCCCTTCTCCATGTTCTTCTCTTACCATCAAGTTGATCGTTCTCATCTGTCCATAGGACAGATTCTGGAAGATTCTGTTATTCTGGAACTGGTTGTTTTGGTAAACTCTAATCTGGTCTTCCTGTTTTGAGACGTACCAAGAATGCACCAAATAGTTGATTTGACTGTACCTATTGTTTGTTTTTGCTATCTTTCTGATGGGTTTGTTTAGCTTTTTCAGTTTGCTTCAATGGCAGTGTCTGCTGTATGGACTTCATATTGAGAGTTAACAGATTGCAAATTCCAAATTATTAAATTGCAATTATTAACTGATATTTATTGTATCGTTTCAAATATGATATACTGTGGTAGATCGCCAAAATAACTCAATATCCAAATATTTATGGACCTGACTGTATGTCTTTTACTGTTATATCAAATAACATGGTTTTTCAAGATAAATGTTTTTTGTTGTTGTTTTTTTCCTAGGCTGATGCCATCTATGACATGATCGGTTTCCCAGACTTCATCCTGGACCCCAAGGAGCTGGATGAAGTATATGATGGGGTAGATAAACAAATGACCGGATCAAGATTATACTGCGGAGGTGAATTTGTAGAGAGATGGTGGTGTACAAATGAAATGTAATTATTTTAGTCTTTCTGTTCTTCTAGTATGAAGTCTCGGAGGACAACTTTTTCCAGAATATGCTCAACTTCTACAACTTCTCAGCCAGAGTGATGGCAGACCAGCTGCGCAAACCTCCAAACAAAGACCAGTGAGTTTTTCTGCATGCGTTTGTGTGTGTGCATTTAGGCTTAATTACAGAGTTGTAAAAGAGCATTTTTCTGATTGATTTCTGCCTCTTTTAATTCTCTCTCCCCCCCTCCCCCTTTTAGATGGAGTATGACTCCTCCTACAGTAAATGCATATTACATGCCCACCAAGAACAGCATTGTATTTCCTGCTGGAATCCTACAGGCTCCGTTCTATGCCCGGGACCACCCCAAGTAAGTGTGTTGCTGGACTTGGTGCATTAATGTTATGATTAAGATGTCTCAATTGTAATGGACATGATTGAGAGAGTGTGTGTGTGTGTGTGTGTGTGTGTGTGTTCTGTCTTACAGAGCACTAAACTTTGGGGGCATTGGTGTGGTCATGGGACATGAGCTTACTCACGCTTTTGATGACCAGGGTATGTAGATACACACACACACACACACGCACAAAGTTGCACGTTATTGCTGATATTTATATTTGTGCTTTGTGCAGGCAGAGAGTATGATAAGGATGGGAACCTTAGGCCATGGTGGCAGAACTCTTCAGTAGACGCTTTTAAGAACCGCACAGAGTGCATGGTGGATCAGTACACTCAGTACACCATCAATGGAGAGCACATAAATGGAAAACAAACCCTGGGAGAGAACATTGCAGACAATGGAGGCTTAAAGGCTGCCTATCATGCAAGTTATTTTTTCTGCTCAATTTATTTACTATTGAAGATACCTGATTACACAAACTGTTCCATATGATATTTATGGTTTTATAGGGTTTGATCTAATAACAGGACACCAAATTGGTACGATATGTACTTGTGCTTTTTTTAAAAAGACTGTCAAGTGACTGGGACAAAATTTACATTTTGTATAAATTACATTAATGTTTAATAATTTCTTAGGTTATTCTCTAGTACCTCCTGAGATTTTGAAATACACACCCTTTCACACCTGTGGGTATTATAAAAGTTAATTCCATAATGAATTCATTTAGATTTTGGTTTATTTACAGGCTTACAGGTCATGGGTTAGGAAGAATGGGAAGGAAAAAAGACTCCCAGCAGTCAATCTGACCAATGACCAGCTCTTCTTTGTGGGGTTTGCACAGGTATGGCACAAGTTTTACAGAGATAGATAATAAGCTCCACATTAAAGTTTACAGTAGGTCATTCAAAAAGAGGTGATGCGCAAGTGCTCCAGAATCCAATGATTATTAGCATCAGTCTGACATTAGCTAACGGGAATTTTGTATTTATTATAATAAGAGGGGAGAGGTCTTCTCTGCAAACAGCTGGTGTGGCTTTCCAGCCAATAATCAACTGAAGGTTCCTGCTTGGTTAGAATGGAAAATCTGTTTTAGAAGAAGACTGAATAAGAACATGACTGTCATGAATGAGAGATTCTTAACCCATATGTTCTACTCTAGTCAGAATTACATGGCATCAAACTTTTCATGGCACAATTTCTCTAATGAATATCGGAAAAGCAGGAAAATCATATTGACTGACTACATAGAGACAGTTGGATGGACTGAGATAATGGGTAGAATCATGCAGATACAGGTCAAGAGCTTCAGTTAATGTTCACATCAAGCATCACAATGGGGGAAGAATTGACTGGGAAAAGTTTTTACCAATCTTCAGCTGTCTATTTTAGAAGGGCCTGTGCCCACTGTAGCCTCAGACTCCTGTTCTTGTCTGACAGGAGTGGAACCCAGTGTGGTCTTTCTGCTGTTGTACCCCATCTACTTCAATGTTCAGATTGTTGAACATTCTGAGATGCTTTTCTGCCCACCACAGCTGTAAAGAGTGGATATATAAGTTACTGTAGCCGTTCTGTCAGCTTGGACCAGTCTGGTCATTCTCCTCTGACCTCTCTCACCAAAACATATCTGCCCACGGAATGCTGCTCACTGGATGTTTTTTGTTTTTCACACCATTCTGTATAAAATCTAGAGACGGTGTGAAAATCCCAGATCAGCAGTGTCTGAAATATTCAAACTAACCCATCTGGCACCAGCATCCATGCCATACTCAAAGTCACTGAGATCACACATTTTTCCCATTCTGATGTTTAATGTGAACATTAACAGAAGCTCTTGACCTGTATCTACATGATTGTATGCATTGCACCGCTGTCTCATAATCGGGTGCTTGGATAATTGCACAAGTGTGCAGGGGTAACGGTGTTTCTATGAAAGCGATGTATGGTGAGTGTATTTGTGTTTATTTTGTCCAATAGAAATACAAACTTTTTCACTCATCTGCAAGTACTACAGTAAATTGTTTTAAATACCACTGTTGTTTTCCTCTGTACAGGTTTGGTGTTCTGTACGGACACCAGAGAGTGCTCATGAGGGCTTAATGACTGATCCTCACAGTCCACCCAAATACCGTGTCATTGGCACACTGTCTAACTCTCCTGAATTTGCGCAGCATTTCCAGTGTCCGCTGGGCTCACCCATGAACTCAGGCCACCGCTGTGAGGTGTGGTAAGAGCAGGAAAAAAACGAGCCCACTGGTATGCTTCGCCTCCACCAATAAGGCGGATAGACTATACCCTTTCTCAAGCACTGGACTACTACTACTTCTTTACATTTTTCTTGTAGAATATGAAATGTTGCTGGATATGACGGTGATTTTTGATGGGTAGTGCCACAGCCAGGAGGATACACAGTGTGTGTCAGCCATTGTTTGTTTGTCCAGCAACTGATGTCTCACTCCCCTTCTGCACGGCCACAAAAGCCCACATGGGGCTGTCCTATTTATTATTTGCTGCACTTGAACTTCAGTGGGATATAATGTCATGGGTGAAGTTTTCTACGCTTGTGTGGGGTGTGTTGTTTTTTTTTTTTTGTGCTTCAGCTGGACAAACCTCATTCTCACGGAAGTTTAAAAAAAAAAAAAAAAAGCCCTGTGATGTCAAAGAGAGTTCCTTATCTCACTTTGACCTCACAGGAAACATTTGATTCCGTCTGTGACCTCACAGGAAGTGCCATACTCTCTCAGTAACTTCACAGGAAGCATTAGGAAAGGGAACTGCTGAGCTTCATCTGGCTTGGAGCCCACGGGAAGGAAATGACCTCATGCTTCTATGTATTATGACTTCGCCAGGTGGCTTACAGCTGGTGGTTACTTTGTGATGGAGGAAGGCCACTACTCCATCCACCGACCTGTGTATTATTGTCATTCGCTTATTTACATGCTGACAAAGTTTAAGTTACCTTGTTGTTTAAAACTTCTCTTTGCCAAAGAATGGTTGGGATTTTTTTTTTTTTTTTTTTTTTTTTTTTTTGTGTTCCATGTGTTCAGTATGAATGTGGAAAAAATCTTTGCTCTACAGTGATCATGAGGGGTGTGTGTGCTTGTTTATCCATTGTTTCAATTGACAACTCTCTTGTTGGGGTCCAAGGTTAAGGTATGTAAGCACTCTTTTAACTGCGGACTAATTTGTGCTGGTATTTTGTTTTAGAAATGCAAAGTACAAGGTGATTCCATAATTTTTTTCCTCAACATTGAGTGATTCCATCATTTTTCCTCTACTTTTCCTTTAGTGGAAAAAAAAAGCCATTAATTTAAATAATCTCATTTAACTTGTTTGAGGTATGTTTCACAAAGCCAGAAAATTCCGCTATTAAACAAATATTGTCATATCTATGATTTTGTTTATTTGCTACAAAGTAAGAAAGCCAGGTGCACATCCTCGACGTGTGGTCATTTTTGCCAGGGGTTGAGCCTTTTGCAGTGTGTCATGGAGAAGTGTCCATTACTAAATGTGTTTTTAATTCTCATTGCTCAGATTTCATGGTCATTTTCACACATGTAAGTTCGTTGTTCGGTAATATTTTTTTCCAAATATATATTGTGATGTTCTAGCATTATTTAAGTCACCAAGTGTAAATTTTCTTAACTGATAGTGTATGTTAATGCAACATTAAAATATATGGGGTTACACTGATTGCTTTTTAGTTTATTTGACAAAAGTGCATTCTGTCTGAGGACATGCTGCCCAGCCTATAGTGCAACATTCCACATTTAAAAAAAAAAAAAAAAAAAAAGTATCAAAGAAACTGAAATAAAGATTATATATTATAAAATCTCCTGATATCTGTGTATCATTTTATATACTTGGCACTTTTGCCTCACACCCCCAGGGTTTGGGGGTTTGAATCCCGTCTCTGCCCTGAGTGCTTAGTTTGCATGGTCTTCCTATGCTTTGGGCTTTTTCTCCAGGTACTCCGATTTCCTCCCCCAGTCTAAAGACATGCATTGCAGGCTGACTGGAATTTCCGTGTGTGCGTGTGTGTGTCCGTGTCCCTTGCAATGGGTTGGCACCCCATCCAGGGTATCCCCCACCCTGTGCCCCGAGTTCCCTGGGATAGGCTGTGGAGCATAAATGATACGGAAAATGGATGGATTTTGTTCACGATTGCAAATACAAGCAAATCTATTGCAAATACTGCATCATAACTCCATGATTTTATTGGAAGGAAATCTACATGCATGTGCCCAAGAAGGATTGTTATTATTAGAGGTATAACGATACACTAGTAGTTTAGAAAGATTACAAAAAATACACATCTGCAAATTATACCTTATGATGCCAAAACAGGTTATACTAAAATTGTCCAACTTTCCTGCTCAATTCAGTTTTCCAGTGGCAGGAAGTCCAGTTCTTTGTGCAAGTGCTCTTTAAGCCAAGGCATGATTGAGAACACACTGATGTGGAAATCACGGGCATCCACAGGAGGCTCAGGAACATTCGGGGTAGTCGACTCACATACAGACTTTGTGCCCCAACTCACAACCCCCACCTAAGGAATGAACAATAGATTGATGAAAACTGAAGCTAACAGTCGCATCAGAAATACTTAAAAGGTCTGGAAAATAACTGGGAAAATCATGTCAGTGTTTTGACACGCTCACAGGCCAATGTCAAATTACTAACCTGGAAATAACGCATTCCCTTACGAAGGAAGAGGGCACCTCCAGAGTCTCCTGCAGAGGATTAGAATAAATCATTAATCTTTGTGCAAATAGTTATTTTATGTTCACACGTGTGTGATTTCTGTTTTTGTCTTTTATAAAAATAAAAAATAAAAAACCTTTGCAGGTAATATAATCCTTGTATTTCTGTGATCCTCCAGTACACAGGAACCTGTCCGTGATCACGTCAGTCAGAGACACCAGGTTGTTCGAAGCCAAGGCTGGTCTGTGCTGCTCAATGCAATCACCTCTCTGTGAACATACAGTAAATGGCTGTGCTGAAACTGTAACAGACTCTCTGAATTTCACAATTGGATGATTTCTGCATAGCTGACAGTTTATTGCAAATAATTCACCTTTTCTCCAGTCTGGATGTGAGTCGGCTTTCGGGTTTTCCCCTGACGGATAAAGTAGGCTGGAGTCTGCTGCAGATCAAGCAGGGTGCTTTCTACTCATGCACAAACACCAGAAGCCAAGCAGTTACATATGATACAGAAAATATTGTGCACGATCAACTCCAGAATAATTGGCACCTTTCAGGACCATGAGATAAAATGATTTAAAAAGTTATATACAATTAAACATTCATTTTGTATATCACATTTTCACTAAAATTATTACTTGTCCCCTTTCTAACAAAATTATTCTTCAATGAATTTATCAACAAAAAAAAAGTACTTTCTGTTAGAGAGTACTCTCCCTTATTTACATTATTTAAAGTAAATAAACACTGAGAAATATGCTGGTGGAGCTTTGATCTTTTGGAGCTCTTCTAAAGACTGCTGCAGTTATTCTACTAGCATTCAGCACATTTTAGCATTATAACCGTTTTAGGTCATAGATGGAGCTTTCAATAAGACATGCAACCTGAAGCATGGTGTCTGAAAACCCGTGGTCTGAATTGTAAAGTGCAGCCATATTTTACAGTGTAAATCTAAAAGAATTCTTCATTCTTCAAGTGGTCCATGTGTACAGGATGCTCAGTGATGTTATATAAAAAGAAAAAGAAAAAAAAAAATCTGTGTATTATTCTGTGTAGTTTTAACATAATTTTTAAGCTCATTCATTTAAGGCACTTTTATGAAGGGTAACAATAATATTGGAGTTGACTGTATAACATTTGACATTATTATACAGAAGCTCTTACTGTGTTTCTTGCAAGTAGACTCTTCAGGACTCATCTTCAGAGCTCGATTTGAAGCTTTTGTACATGGCAAACAAATGGGCCTGTTAAAGACATCACAAAAAAAAACCTGGATATTTTTTACATGCACAATTTTTTCATAATTTTGAGTGGGCTGAAACACAAAAAAGAATATATACTAACGGAAAAAGAAACTCCAGTCATTGCCAATTGCTAATTATGTGACAGGTTGCAGGTGCTCTTTTTACTTAAGGCTTTGTTCCACTTAGACATCGTTATCAGCTCACCTTTAAACAGCCTTAAGTCAAGGCTTAAGTCAAGGCTTAAGTGCCCCCGCCCCCGAAAAACGTCTCCCGTAGTTTCATGTGAATTCTATATTCCTTTAAATGTTACAAGAAGCAAATAGGAGGGTCATTGTAATCTACAGGCATGTGTGCCATGTTTAAGTGCTAATTACTGATTACAGTGGAATTTTTAGCAGAAAAGCCAGAATTAAAATCCAGTTGTTTTTTTGTGACCGATCCCCTAAATCAAAATATAAAGTTATTGTTTTTCTATTTCTTATATTAGGTTATTGGTATTTACGGTATATTTGTAATTTCAGTCTAACAAATGTTGCCTTTCTTTTCCCATCAATATATTTATTTCATTCATTATTGTTTCTTCATTTTCTATCTTACCTTGCCTTAGCAGACAGCTCAATTTTACTGCTCACTTTAATGAGTGCAACATCATAGTCATAAAACTCGTGGATTCTCTTGTTCTTCAGTTTTGTGACATCAAAATCTGGATGACGGATTAGAAATGAGGCATCTACTTTTCCATTACCTAAAAAACAAGAAAAGAAGCAGTTCAATGATTTTTTTTAGGACCTTGTGGTTTGACATCAACATGTATCTGAGATTCTCAATCTAGTCCTAAGCAACCTCATCCAGCCCACATGTTTCTTGTGCTCATGCTCCTAACAAGTAGTCAATATCCTACAACCATTAAGGCCTGGCTTATGTGTGTTTGAAGCAAAATCATGAACTGGTTATGGATTCTCAAGGACTGAATTGAGAACTGGAGTAGATCATGACTAAAATGAGTAAACCTGAGAAAGCCAGAAACTTTTAAAGGCTAGTAACAATAAATTTGTCATAATCTGGATATTGTTTGTTATAAGCCTCTGATATTTGCGGTGTATGTGAATGCACACTCATTTGTAACAAAATTAGCAAGAAACAAAGGATAGAGTGCTATACATCGCTTCTTGAGTCCATTCTTAAATGCTTCAACAAGACTAGAATGGATGAGTGTGTCATAATAAGGATCTATTTATAGGCAGGAGGTGATAACTAATTCCACTAGTTCTGAAGAAAAGTGTCCTGGCAGCTTAGGCGATTCTGGGAAGGGGCCAGGGAGTCCAGTGCCCCCATGAGAAGCTTGGTCTCCTCCCAAATGTGGAGTGCGTCGACTATGAAATAATTATTACATCTATAGCCTGATCTCTTTGTGCAATCATATGGTGGAAAAGCAGCATTCAAAAGGAAAGAAAAAAACAACAGATATGAGAACAGATATGGATCACAATGCATCAAGGTTTGAATGCAACTTATTTGTAACACCTTTGGCAATAGGAGTTGTAAAAGTGTGGCCCAAAATGGAGCTTTTTTTTTAATGTTTTTTTTTCTGCTATGAAGAATTTTATATTCAGTGAACTTTATCTCTATTTTAAATATGAAATAATTCATTGATTTCATTATACTGTAAAACAATTAAAAAGAATTCAGACCATGCAAAATGTTCACATCTCTTGGGTTGGCCCATTCCACCGAATCACCATTTGGTTTCATCAGACAGTGTGCAGCTGTGATTACCCAATTCTCAGTCAAAATGGAGCCCTGGCATGGCTTTCCTTGCTAGTTAAACAAGACAATGATGAAGGCAATGATCCAGTCAGAACGATACAAAAAAATTAAAAATTAAAAATTACTGCTGTTATATAATTTTCTGAGCCAACAGATTAAATTGACCAGGTACATTCACTTACCCAACTAATAGAAACATGCCAAGGCCTGGTATAAGCAACCTGAGATGGCTCAATATCATCATCAGCAGCATCAATATTTGGAGAAACCAGCTCATGAGCTACACCACATTTGGTAACTGCAGAATCATCTGGGAAAGAGGCAAGAGGAAATACTACATCAAAGGCACTTTTTCCCCCAATTTGCTACAATATTCACCCAGCAGTAAGTAAAAACTTTTGGTCCACAATACAATTGCCATTGCCTGAGCAACTGCCTGAAAAATGATGAGTTTTTAAAAAAAAATTATTTTATTGCAGAGTTTGCTTGATTTTGCATTAATTTGTGGAGGGACTGATATTAGGCACAGATTTTTCCGTTTTTTTCTAAAAGTATATTGAAAAGCTATTACATTTGTACACAATATAGGTGCACAACATGCAAAATGGCTACTCACTGATCATCCTATTGAATACTTCCCCAAGATCCTCGTAACTGCTTAGGATAAAGAGATGCCTCTCTCTAATTTTACTGGAAGCTAGACTTTTCAGCTCACTGATCTTAACATTCGCTCCAATGCCGAACACGTAGACGTCTAGGAAGAGACATGCATATTTGTATGATGGCACCAACCTGACAGAAAATCTGTGTGTAATATAAAAAAAGCTATAAATGAGAATTGACATGGATTATTTTGTTCATTGTTAATGAAAAAAATCTATATGATCAAATTAAAGCAGTGGTATTAAGTAGAAATCGTCAGAACCAAGAAGCTCCTCATGTGAGTTATCTGTAGATCCGCTTTTGTAGCCCAAGAGTTCACGGATCAAACCCAGAACATATCGTGGGTTGCCTCCCATGTTGGAGTAGCCTAGGGGGATAATAATAATAATAATAATAATAATAATAATAATAATAATAATGATTGAGAGGGTTGTGATCTATTAAATCTTGATTACCATCAGTCTCAATGAGAATGACATTCTGAGTCTCATTGAAGTGTTTTTTATTTTCTGACTTTAGGAAGGAAAGTCTATTTTCCACAGATTTGAGGGCTTTATAGAGATTGGTACCAATCTTTTTCCCATGTTCTGTGCAAAAAGAATAATGATGTTAAAACACTGTCAAATTGCTGCTTGGAAAAACGACATAGTCTAAATACCTCAACTACATACGTGTTTGATTAAACAAATTCAGTCTCTTCAAGACCACATCCGTTCTGTCACTAAAGTCTTGCAAAACCGTTACAATGTCTTGGGGCTCACTGGCATATGAAATGATATCAAACTTCATTTCAACATCATAGCTACTCAACTGAAAAAAAAAAAAAATGTTGGTGAAAAACTTTGAAGAGAGGAATATGAATAATAAAGCATGCTGAGGATACGCAGTCAAACTTTAATGAGCTAAATAATATGACGTCATGATGGCCAACAGAGAATGAGATTTAAAAATATGATCACTTACTGTAAATCAATACAAACCTTGCGTATAAGGCTAGCAGTGGCCTTCTTTGCCCTCTCAAACTGATCCTGTTGAATGCTTCCTGACGTGTCTATTAGAATAAAAATGTTGAGTCGACCATCTGCTATCTTCAAGGTTCTCCCATAAGTTGGGGCTAGTTAAATTAGGTGGGAAGAAACGTTCTGATGATTGAATTTACATTGCAGTATAAAAGCATATATAAACATGTTGAATATGCTACTACTACTACTACATCTATAGTTGCTGCTGCTATTTCTACTACTACTACTACTACTACTCCTACTACTACATCTCTAGCTGCTGCTGCTATTTCTACTACTACTACTACATCTATAGCTACTGCTATTTCTACTACTACTACTACATCTCTAGCTGCTGCTGCTATTTCTACTACTACTACTACATCTGTAGCTGCTGCTGCTATTTCTACTACCACTACTGCTACTACTACGTCTATAGCTGCTGCTGCTATTTCTACTACTATTACTACTACTACTACTCCTACTACGTCTATAGCTGCTGCTGCTATTTCTACTACTACTACTACTCCTCCTACTATTTCTACTACTACTACTACATCTACAGCTGCTGCTGCTGCTATTTCTACTACTACTACTACTACTCCTACTATTTCTACTACTACATCTCTAGCTGCTGCTGCTATTTCTACTACTACTACTACTACTACTCCTACTATTTCTACTACTACATCTCTAGCTGCTGCTGCTATTTCTACTACTACTACTACTCCTACTATTTCTACTAGTACTACATCTATAGCTGCTGCTGCTATTTCTACTACTACTACTACTACTACTACTACTACTCCTACATCTATAGCTGCTGCTGGTATTTCTACTACTACTATTACTACTACTACTCCTACATCTATAGCTGCTGCTGCTATTTGTACTACTACTACTACTACTACTACTACATCTATAGCTGCTGCCGCTATTTCTATTACTGCTACTATACATCTATAGCTGCTGCTATTTCTACTACTACTGCTACTCCTACATCTATAGCTGCTGCTGCTATTTGTACTACTACTACTACTACTACTACATCTATAGCTGCTGCCGCTATTTCTATTACTGCTACTATACATCTATAGCTGCTGCTATTTCTACTACTACTACTACTACTACATCTATAGCTGCTGCTGCTGCTATTTCTACTACTACTACTACTACATCTATAGCTGCTGTGGCTATTTCTACTACTACTCCTATTACTACATCTATAGCTGCTGCTGCTATTTCTACTACTACGACTACTACTACTACATCTGTAGCTGCTGCTGCTATTTCTACTACCACCACTACTACTACTACTACTACATCTATAGCTGCTGCTGCTATTTCTACTACTACTACTACTACTACTACTACTACATCTATAGCTGCTGCTTCTGCTGCTATTTCTACTACTACTACTCCTACTACTACATCTATAGCTGCTGCTGCTACTTCTACTACTACTACTATTACTACTATTACTACTACTACATCTCTAGCTGCTGCTTCTACTTCTACTACTACTACTACTACTTGATCTATACAACTAAATCTATAGCTTCTATTACTATTACTCATACTGCTACTACTACTACTACAACTACACTCATAGCTGATATTACTATTACTGTTACTGCTACTACTACTACTACAACTACACTTATACAGTAGCTGCTACAACTATAACTTAAAATTCATCTAGTATTATTTTTAGGTTGCAAACCACTCTTAAGTTCAGATTTCATTGGTACATTTAAATTATTGCTTTTAAGAGATTATGTTAGGATTTAATTAAATTAAATTAAAATAATGTTTGAATTTCCTAAACACATTTTAGCACAACTACAAGTGATTAGTAATGGAATAACTTTGTGTGCACTGTTATTACCTTTCTTTTTGTACTCAGGAGATGAAACATCCATTACAGAAGATAGAGAACCATCCATGGCTTGAGCCACAACTGCTGGTAAATCAAATATATATGGCGCTGGAAGGACATAGTTCATTAATCTTTCAACACTGCACAATACTTAAAGTAACAGAGTGATTGTTGGTGATTTGTCTGTATTTCCTAAAAAAAATTAAGACAACTACTGAACTTCCTAATTGAATTATGCTAAAATAAATCAAGTTTCCACATACCACCTTGTAATTAGTCTAGAAGAGTTTATACTTGTTTAAAAACTCATCTAGATTTTTTTTGTTTCATTTCTAAAACAAAAGTATTGCATGACTTATCTTTTATCGTCATTATTATTATATTTATGGTTCCCTTAGTTTAGAGCACTAAGTTTATTTTGGTAAGTCAAAGTTCTTAATTTAAAATATTGTCAAATGTGAGAGAAAAAAAAGGCACACTTGACAAAAAAGACAGTTGAATTTGTACCCTGGCAGCGTGGCTCAGGTCCGCTCCATTCTTTTGAATCCAGGCACACTCTTACTTCAGGCCCCAGTAAATCCGTGCCTGAGTGGCAGCGGTATTTCACTTGGTCACCAATCTGAAAGCGGTCTCCAGAGCGTATAGCTCCAGGCGGAATCCCTGGATCTCTGCAGCCATCAGCTGGAGAATAAAAGGTGCTCAGTACATCTTAGGCATCAGATCATAGTATCGCATCACAACCAAAATCAATTCATAGTTCCCACACATACACTACATGCACAAATAAAGTATATGGACACATGAATATCACATTCATATATGCTGACTGAAGATCTCATTGAAAAACCATGGGCATTAAAATGGAGCTGCTCTTCTATGCTGCTATAACAGTCTCTGTTTTTCTGGAAAAATTGGATTTTGGATCATGGAGGCAGAGATTTGTTTCCATTAAATCACGAGATATATAGTGAGCTTGGGCACTGATGTTGAGCAATACACTGCAAAAAATATATCAATTAAATAATCTTGAATATAGTTGAATTTATCTAATATTTCTTACTGCCAAATTACTATAAAACAAATATACAGTACAATGGGCTTATTGCACATCTCTTGAATGTCACTGTATTGCTGTCACATGGATACGGATGCAGATATGGATACGGAAGCAAACGCGGATTCTTAAACATTTAATAACCAACAAACATACCAAACACTCTACAACAAGGAAACAAAACACTGTGGCAAAGACAAAATATGGCAGCATAGACAAAGGTATAGTGAGACGATAACGTGAGACAAAGAGTGCATTGCAAACTGTGACTACATACAAGAGTGCTAATTACCAGGAACGTGAATCAGGTGCAGGTGGTCATGTGACAATGAGGCAGTGGCTGTTGGGAACTGTAGTTCAGAATTCCCTTACTGATTTCATGACAGAACACCGCCCCCCGCCCCCCCAAGGGCGTTTCTCCCGGAGCGCCCAAAATGCAATCCCTCCCTCTGGTGGTCTAGGCCCTCTGGGCAAAATGTCCCCAGCTGAACCAGGAGACTGAGTGGCATCCTCAGCAGAGCAAGGAAGCAATGCAACGTCCTCAGTGGAACAGGTAAGCAAAGTGGCGTACACAGTGGAACAGGTAAGCAGAGCGACATCCTCAGCGGAACAGGTAAGCAGAGTGGCGTCCTCAGCGGAACAGGTAAGCAGAGTGGCGTCCTCAGCGGAACAGGTAAGCAGAATGGCGTCCTCAGCAGAACAAGTAAGAAGAATGGCGTCCTCAGCGGGGCTGGAGCCTGCCTCTGCGAGACAACTTCCTCAGCGGGACAGGAGAGGGGAGCGATGTTCTCTGCGAGGCCAGAGAGGGGAGCGAGGTTCTCCGTGAGGCCAAAAGGAGGAACAATGCTCTCCGTGAAGCACGAGGGGGAAACGATGCCCTCCGTGGAGCTGGAAGGGGGAGTGACATACGGTGTGCAGCACAGAAAAGGAACGACAGTGGTCATGTGACAATGAGGCAGTGGCTGTTGGGAACTGTAGTTCAGAGTTCCCTTACTGATTTCATGACAATTGCACATCTCTTGAATGTCATCGTATGCATACAGTAAGATTTTCCTTCAATGGTGTTAAGGGTCCCAGCTCAAACCAGAAAACTGAAGACCCAGACCACTCTTCCATCTGACAATATGCATATGGGCAGGTAGTGTTCTCCTGGTATCCACCAAACCCAGATTTGTCTGTCAAACTGCCTGAAGTGATTCACATGTTTCTATCTTTCAAAGTCCAGTGACAATAAACTGTACATCATCAATCAACACTTGACATTGTGCATGGTGAACATAGTACACATTATGTATGGTTGCTTGGCCATGGAAATAACTCCTGTTCTGTGAGCTTGTGTGGCCTAGTCCATTGTGGCTGAGAAATTGTTGTTCCTAGAGAAGATTACTTCACAGTAATAATACTTACAGTTGACAGGGAAGCTCTAGCAGTGCATGGCTGCATGTCTGATGTTACACACTTGTTAGCAATGTTTGGGGCTGACATAGCTGAACACTAATTATATGTGGTGTCTGCATACTTTTAAACTACTGTATATTTGCATGACAATTTGAAGGCTTGGTACAAACAAAGTCTCAAAGTCTCTAAACTCACAATTATTAAGAAAATGACTTGCATGCATGGCCATTACATGATTATACATTAAATCTGTGTCAATCATTATATGCAGGTATGGCTAAACTAAGTTTCTATAAACCACTGTATACTAGTATATTGCTTGATTGAAATAGATTTTTGTTCTAAATGATTTGTTTCTACATAATGACACATTTAGAAAAGACTATCTACATGACTGTACTTCATTTTGTCTTGTATACATTATAAATCAAGGAGCTATACCTTATGGATACTATACTATATAGATGCTTACTTTCATCAATGCACACTGGAAGGGTACCAGTCCAGTGGCCCCATTCAGTGCAGTTTCGCTTGGCTGAACCTAACAAGGTCAAACCCTTCCTGCATGAGAATTCCTGCTCTTCTCCAATCTTAAACCACTGTTTCTTGGGCCAAAACTGGCCATTATCCAACTGAAGCTGTGCTGGGCAAAGAATGTCTGAAAAGGTGAGAAGAATTGAAACAGTTATCCAAAGAGAATGCATCAAACCCAGTCATAACTCTTATTTGAATTTTCAGAATCATAGTCTTAAACTGTAAGACATATTTAATAGCTTACCTTTGCATGTAGCAGTAGACACTGTCTTGCCATTAGGCAGTATCATGATTGACCACTCCCCTCTAGAGTTACAAACTCTTGTGCTGACTGGATAAGGGTAGTATCCAATAGTACACTTGTATGTCAGCACACTGCCTTCTAAGCCTTTGTTGGAGTAGGAAACATTGCCTCCCTTTATCATCTCTGCCATAGAGCAGTTCTTTTTGGGCTCCTCAATATCATCATAATCGGATTCTTCTAAAATAAGACATCACTGCATGTAAGATTTCTTTTAAAAAGAAAATTTACAAAAAATGTAAATGTAAACAGCAAATGTTTTGTAATAATGTTTGTATCATCTATAACCATCTGACCTTCACATATTACCCTGGATATTTCTGGCTCCCATTTTCCTTTAGAGTTGCAGGTTTTTTTGGAGATTGGGTAGGGTTTATATCCATCTTTGCAGTGGTAGGTTGCTTCACTCCCCACATTGCCATTGTTGGAATATTTTACTGTAACTCCTGTAAAGGATTCTGTCGTACTGCACTTTTGATTGTCATCTTCATAGTCATAGTCGTTTTCTGCATGAACTGAGTAATCAGATATTTATATTTTATAATAATTACCACTTTATTATTATTATTATTATTATTTATATGCATTGACTTATATCCCCAGTGATTTTATGGATTATGGATTTTAAAATAATTATATACATAATTATTATGTATAATTACATATTTAGTATATATTTAATAGTAGATGATGGGTGCAGACTAATGAATAATCTTTTACGACTGTATTTTTTTTTTCAGTCAAATATAATCTCTGTTTTTAACATATCTGTACTTTTCTGTATAAATGACTATAAATTTCACAAATATAATCAATGTTTTATTAAATGGCCTAAAACTATATTAGATAGAAAACATTTGTGCACCAAAGTAGGGTATTATTTAGAGTTGGGGTACTCAATCCCGGACTTGGACTCGAGTCCAATTATGAACGAACTCAGACTTCACACGAACTCGGACATTTTGGACTCGGAAATATTTCCGAGTACAGTCGAGTCCGCGTCATGTTTAACATGAAAAGAAATATAAAAAATAGATAACAACATAAAATTAAGATAACAAGAAATGAAAGAATGTCTCCCTGCCTGACCAGGGGGCTTTCTGTGCTCACACACTTAAAGCGCGTGCACAGAAAGCCGCCCCATCGCGCGAGTACTGAATTAAGTTCTCTTTAGCGGCTTATTACACTTGGACAGTCAAATAAATGGCATCAAATAACTGAAATGTCAACTCGAACTGGACGACACAATATAATGTGATACAATAACAAAACAGGTTCATTTGGATTTTCATGCACCTTTAATATAATAAACGTTCTACATATATCTCTAGGCTATATCCCCCTTTTTTCTTTGTAACCATTTTTGCTAGGAAACTAGTTGAGGTGCTGATGACCTGAAATTAAAAATATTAAATGGCAATGGCAAGATGTAATAGTGATATTTTGTGTTCCATTTATGTTGCCATTGGTTTGTGAAGGTTAAAATATAAATTTAACAGCTCAGTGTTGAGTTTATAATTGCAATTTCAAATCTTTTTTCTATTTAATTAGGCTACTTTCTGGACTCGGACTTGAGTCCAACTCTGTCCCTTTTGGACTCGACTCAAACTCGACAAAGGTGGACTCAGTCCCAACACTAGTATTATTTAAATATCTTCCGTTTGTGGATGAATCTATGAGGGTGAATCAAATGAAAACCTTGAAAGTGCATCATACAGTAATTAGAAAAACTGTACATTAAATTTGTAGTTAAATAAATAGCCCTTCTACTGTTACCTGATAGTTTTGTGACACCTATTTGCAATTAACAAAGCAAAATAAAAAATGACGGTTTTCAGACTTTCATAAGTCTTTCTAGCACCGATAGTATTGTACAACTGCAGCACTTACCTTTAGCAATGGAAATGTAAAGAGCAAAACTTAAAAGACAGACAGTGGTGAAGTGCATTATGAACCCGATCATTAAACCTCAATGTCAGCTGTGGACTGCACTGACAAAGATTTGTATACAAGTGTGTTTGATGAGTGATTACACATTAACTTCTTGGTCGGGAAATGGGATTGAGTAAAAAAAGTACAATGGGAATTGCAGAAATAAATATTTAAAAAACCTGGGGGGATAGAATGATACAATATCACAGTGGGAAAGGGGAGATTAAAAATAAATAAATAAAGTAAATAAGTGCTATTTCAAGCACTTGGTGAACACCAGGCAGTATGCCTCGATATCATGTGTAAGTGGGTGTGTGTGTGTGTGTGTGTGTGTGTGCGCTTGTGTGTGATACAAAGATTCGGCTCATTACTAGGAATTTTAGTGCCCCAAATGACCCTAAATCCCCTCCCTCTTCTTGACCTACTCAGTCCTCTCAGCTGACTTGGCTTTGTGGAAAAATTCAGAGTAGGATACTTGGTTCTCACCCACACCAAAACAGGAACAACTTCAGCATGGTGAGTAATCAACCTCTGAAAAACTGCACTCCTGAGCATCAATCTCTACATCTGCTCTAATACATCTGCTCTACTTAAAACATGCATTTGTGCACATTTCTGTTCTAATTAATGGATAAAAGCAGCCACAAATAATGTCAAAAGTCTTGTTAGAATTGGAAAATGGCAGACCCTGAAACATCCATCCATGACTCAGATTTGTACAAGGTAAGAAAAAAAGTCATAGCTACATCTCAGAAGCGTAAACAGTGATCACAGTGATCTTTGCCTTTGAACCTTCCCAGAATGTATTTTGCAATCCAGCATTCGAACCAGGAAATGAGCATGATAAAATCAAAGTATTTAAGGTTGCCATATCCTCAGAACCCATCAACAGTCCTACAACTCGTAAGTATCCCTTAGCATTTTTATGGGAAATTTTTAAACAAGTGGTGCACAACCCACCAGACGTAGTTTTTATTTTAATTTGAAAAATGATTGTTATTATTATCCCACCTCCACCCTGTGTACACAGAGTTTCTAAAGACTTATGTTGTATGCTGATTGGCATTTCCAAATTTTCTATAGTGTGTGGAGATATGTATATATATGTGTGTGTGTGTGTGTGTGTGTGAGTGAGAGAGAGAGTGTGTGTGTGTGTGTGTGTGTGTGTGTGTGTGTGTGTGTGTGTGTGTGTGTGTGTGTGTGTGTG